>JAVBJF010000207.1:0-56069 GCA_033439095.1 Pseudococcus viburni
AAACCGGTGTGCCCACAGTATTTCAAAAATCATTTTCCCTGACTTTTCCAAGTTTTCCAGACCTATTTTTAAAAAATTTTTAGACCTGAAGCATGGAGGAGAAAGGGATTTTTTCGCACGATGACTAACAATTCTTTTTTCAAAAATCATTATTTTTTACAAGATTTTTAGATGCCTCTTTTCCGGATACAAAAACGACCGAAATTTAATTCGCGCAATTTCTAAACCTCTTCCCTTCATAAAAATCTGAAAACTTGAATTTCTCACAGAAAAAATTTCAAATAAAAAATAAATCTCCGTTTTAAAGCAAAATTAGGTATGGAGTTTTGAAAAACGAACCAAATTATGTCAGGATGTTTACCAAATCGTGCGAATAAAAATTCGGATTTTTTCGGGCTGAAAATTTAAAAATTTCTACAAAATTCATTGCTCCCCTCCCCCTTTCCCCGCACCCCTCCACTCTCCTCCCAAAAAAACAACATAAATTCCACACAAGCTCCTTCGATCTTTTCGTTTTCCGTGAAAAAAAATCTAAAGGAGTAAAATAATAAACTTTTTTTAGACAAATCGCTGACCCGAGCGAAGAAGGCGGAAAATTTTTGCGAAAAAATACCTTACAAAGATGAAAATCCAACAATTTTCCTTCTTGAGGTTCTCCAAAACGTAGCCAATAATTTCGAAATTTTCTTCCATTCCTTCCTCTTTTTTCATTTCTTTTTCATCACAGCTTATTAAAACAATTTTTTCAAAAAAAGGAGATTTCAAACAAATTCTGTAGATAGGAAGAGTGTAATTTACCCTCGAGCGTAGTCGGGAAATTTTTTTGAAAAATGTATAATTGAATGGACAAAGTATGCATTTAAACACCGATTTTTTTGTACTCACAATCAACAAAACATAAAGAATAAAAAAAAGTCAATAGAAGTGAAAGAATATCGACTTTTTAGTCGAAAGGAGCGTGAAAAATCGTAGAATCGATACCTTGAAAAATTTGAGTTTTCCGTTCCTTCGGAAAAGTCGGGAAACTCGACTGGAACGCAATGATTGGTCGTAAGACGAAAGATAGAACTTCGCTATTGGTTGATTCTGTTTTTTTCGCTGCTTTTCAGCTAGTACGGTCTGGATCCGCTTCGGGGACCTTTACGATGGATTTCCTGACTTAAACTTCGGTTTAAGCAGGAAATAGGATACCCACTTTTCCGATGGTTCGGAAAAGCTAGATCTACGATAACGTAGATTTTCACGTTATGGTTTTCTCGCGGCGAGACAGGCACGTAGCTCAAAATTCGATTTACGGTCACGTCGACCAATCAACAAGTATCGTTTACGGACATCGTCCTTTACGCAAAAATACGAGAAAAAAGAAAACTTTCAACGAATGAAAAATAACGCAGATTTTCTTTTTTACTATTTATTTAACGAAATAAATAGACATTTTAAAGTACACGAAAGAATTACAAAATCTGATTTCGATTTTCTAAAAAGAAAATCGAAACAGGAAAAAGAAAAGTACATTGACCTACTCGACGCTAGGTACAAAACGATACAAACGGTCGCGGGTTAACGAACGAACGAACACGAATATAAAAAAAGAAAAAATAAATTATAGGCCGTAGCCAACTATTTTACACGAAAAACGACCGCGTATTTATCGATTAATTACAGTAAAATTAACACCGCCCCTCGGACGATAAATTATTTTTATTAAAATCGAAAATTTCATTCGACAAGCGTTCGAAGACGATCCTATTGGTCGATTTAGTCAATAGATCGGCGATGTTATCACTCGATGAAATTTTTACGATGTGAATGATCCCGGATTTGATAAGATCGCGAACATGATGATACGATACATCAATGTGTCGAGTGCGACGAGATTCGTCGGTGTTCGCTATCGAAATGGCTGCATTTGAATCGCAGAATATCGGTACAACGTCGGTGACCAAATCGAGACTACTCAACAGGTTAATCCACGATCGAGCTTCTTTTTCCAGCCGTCGATAAAGCTACGTATTCGGCTTCCGCCGACGATAATGCTACGCAGTTTTGCTTTCGGACGATCCAGTCGACGATATTTCCATTCAACATGACGACGATACCGGTAGTGGATTTACGATCGGAGTCATCACCGGCGAAATCGGAATCGGAGTACAATTTTAACGGATACGATACATTAAGGTAATTCGAATTATAAACTAACGACCGATCGATTGTCGTTTTTAAATACCTAATGATGCGTTTAGCATAATTAAAAATTTCAGCATTAGCGAGATGCTGAAATCTGCACAAGAAATTAACGGCGAACGCGATATCGGGACGAGTACCTCGCGATAGATACGATAACGATCCTAGAATACCACGAACTTTCGTTTCGAACGATTTATCCAGGCGTTTATCTTCGATTTTTAAGCCGGGTTCCATTGGCGACGATATCGGATTAGAGTCTTCAAGATCATATTTCACGATTAATTCACGGATGTACGATTTTTGATGTAAGTACGTTACATCGTCACTTTTACGTTCGATTTCGATACCGATGAACTTTTCTGGTTCTTTTAGATCTCGAATTCCAAACTCTTTATTAAGCTGATCGATCAGCCACTCGATTAATTCGGCGTCGGAACCGGTTATTAAGAAATCATCGACGAAAATTACGAAAATACACCGAGTTTTATCACCGTCTTTATTAACATAAACGCACGGATCGTTTGCAGACTGTTCGAAACCTAATTTTTCTAAAATTTTCTTTAATTTTTTGTTCCAGTTCTGCGGCGAAGTTTTGAGTCCGTAAAGGGATTTTTTTAACACGAATACGATTTTGCGTTTTACGGAGGATCCTTTCGGTGGATCGAAAACTATCATACGAGTCGCTTCGCCATTTAAGAACGCCGTCGATACATCGGCTTGACGAAGTTTCCATTTATTTACGGTGGCTACGCAGACGATACCACGGACGATCGATACGTTTGCAGTCGGCGCATATGTCTCATCCAGCTCGTATTGGTGAGAGTCCTTGTATCCGCGGAGAACTAATCGAGCTTTAAATTTTACGACGTGATTAACCGAGATTTTCTTTCGCAGAACCCATCTCGTATCGACTTTGGAGAAGTCCTTGCCTTCGAGCTCGTCCTCGGTGACTTCGTACCAGACATCTTTCACTGCCATAGCTCTCAGTTCTTCCTCGATCGCCTTCTTCCACTCGTTACCTTCAGGACCGTTTACAGCCTCTTCATACGTGAGTTCTTTGCCCTGCTCGGTAGCTATTAACGCGGAGTATTCGATTCGATCGTCATCGTTACATAGATTGGATTTTATCGCGACTAACGAGTTTTCGATTGTTTCAGGTTCAAAATTTACAGTACCGTCATACGAGGTTTCGTTTAACCGATCAGCGTAAAGCTGGTTTTCATCGAAAATGACGTTTGACGAATACGATAGTTTATTTCGCGGTACATCGAGTAACATGTAACCTGTTTCAGTATAACCGACTAACATTTTTTCGACGGATTTCGGATCTAATTTTGTTCGTTTTTCTTTAGGAACAAATTCCCTAGCGACGCAGCCGAAGATACGAACATATTGGAAAGTCGGATCGCGATCGAACCATAAACGATACGGGCTTTTATCGGCGATAGCAGAACACGGAAGGCGATTATACAGAAACGTAGCCGTGTACAACGCGTACGGCCAAAATCGACGAGGGAGCTTCGAATCGAAAAGAAGCGAACGGAGTTTTTTCACTGATGGTACGTAGAAAACGTTCGGCCGTACCGTTATGTTCGTGCTCGTAAGGCTCCGAAGCCATTAATCGCATACCTTTTTTCTCGATTACTTCGCGAAATTTACCGCCTATAAATTCGGTCGCGCTATCGCAACGTAGTTGCTTGATTTGACGATTCCATAGATTCGTTACTATGTTATCGTATTTTTCGAAAAATTCGCCGACTTGCGATTTAGCCGTTATCGCGAACGTTACCGCGTAGTGAGTAAAATCATCGACGAACACAAGAATATACCTTTCGTTATCGATACCGGCGCTTAGCGGACCCATTACGTCGACATGGACTATGTCCAACGGTTGCTTCGCCTTTTCGCGCTCGGTATTGTAAGGCCCACGGTGCTGCTTCGCTTTAGCACAAGTATCGCACTCATTCGTTAAAGGGCAGTCATGTTCTGTACAGCTAATATCGGGTATTTTATACATAACCGATCTACTCGGATGGCCTAATCGTCGATGCCATAAAGCGTTTAGCGCGAAATCGAAATTATCGGTAACATTATTTAACTTAAATTTAACAGTAAGCAAACCGTTTGACTGTTCAAAAACATCAGTCAGTTTTTCACCAGTATCGCGGTGAACGATCGAAATTTTATCGGCGATCACGGTATCATAACCTAAACGACGGATTTGACTCACGGACATTAAATTGTACGATAAATCGGAAATGTAACTCACGTTTTGCATGATAAAATTTACGCCGCTATCGTTAGTGACTGGTAACTCACCAACCGACGATCGTACGATAGCTGTATCTTGTTTCGCGACGATAATTTCAGCGTTCGACGTTACTGGCTTTTCGTTGACCAAAATACCGGGTACGTTTATCATGTGGCTAGTGGCGCCGGTGTCGAGCACGAAAACAATTTCACCGACGGTCGAAATTAGCGCTACATTTTCTTCGGATGTCATGAGAGCCTTTGGACGATTCGACGATTCAGCATTCGACGGAGATTTCGGCGCCGGCGAATTCGAACTGGAGCTGGAACTCGGTTCAGACCTTTTTGAATTCGCTTCATCACCATACCGAGGGCACTGCTTTCCTATGTGGCCGGTGCCACCGCAACGATAGCATTTTATTTCTCCTCTCGGCGATTGATTTCGATTGGCCCAGCAATTTTTCGCGAGATGGCCGAGCTTTTTGCACTTAGCACATTTCGGACGCGGCTTACGATCGTTCGGATTTCGATTATTCGACGCTGAAGTTACTAACGCCGAACCTTTGTTGATATTCGACGTCGCCTTTTCGGATTTATCTTCGTCGCTGGTTAATAAACCCCTTAGGAATTTTGGGTCGGCGGGTGCGATATTCAGAAGGGCTTCTGCCGGTTTCTTAACGGACTTCCATTTCTCGATATTTTTGAGTCCAGAGTTCAAAAACGCATACTCCTCATCCTTCGGGACCTTCGTACCGGCGGCCTCCATCTGGTTCACTAGGCTGGAGACTTCATCGCAGTAATCGGTAGCAGACCTGAACTTGTCGATATCGAGGGCCGCTAATTTTGCACGACATGCGATTACAATCTGCTGATTCTCTTTCGCATATCGTTCGTCGAGTTCGGTAAGGAGTTTTTCGGGATCCTTTTCCTCGCGTATGAGCCGGAAAACCGCGTTCGTTGTGTGGCTGACGATTTCAAAATACGCTTTCCTTTTCTCTTTATCGGTCGCGCCGCCATTCGTTGTAATAGCCTTTTCGAGATCTTTGGCCAAAAGTAACGATTTGATTCTCTTCTTCCAGATGATGTAGTCGGTACCATTGAAAATCAAGTGCGCTGGAATATTCGACGACGATTCTCCAGAAGCCATTTCGGACGCTGACGATTCGTTTTCAGAGCACGTAGCAGTTTTCTCGCTTTCGGATTGGTCGTCGGAGATGATCGACGCTGCGTCGGATTCGTTGTTGGCTGATACGATGCACGGAGCTGACGGTATCGGCGACGCAGAGGATTGACCGACGAGGGAAGTATTCAGTTCTTTCGATAACCGTTTTCGAATTTTACGTTTTTGTGATCGAGTTAACACTCTTTCAGATTCGCTCGACGCTGGAAAACCACGGAAGTCTTCTTCGTTAGAGGTATCGTTTGCAGCGTCGCCTCGACCAATGAGCTTCGACAGACGAGGTATCATATACCGAGTCGATTCGCCGTTCACAGGAACCACGCTCTGCTACCATGAAAGAATATCGACTTTTTAGTCGAAAGGAGCGTGAAAAATCGTAGAATCGATACCTTGAAAAATTTGAGTTTTCCGTTCCTTCGGAAAAGTCGGGAAACTCGACTGGAACGCAATGATTGGTCGTAAGACGAAAGATAGAACTTCGCTATTGGTTGATTCTGTTTTTTTCGCTGCTTTTCAGCTAGTACGGTCTGGATCCGCTTCGGGGACCTTTACGATGGATTTTCCTGACTTAAACTTCGGTTTAAGCAGGAAATAGGATACCCACTTTTCCGATGGTTCGGAAAAGCTAGATCTACGATAACGTAGATTTTCACGTGATGGTTTTCTCGCGGCGAGACAGGCACGTAGCTCAAAATTCGATTTACGGTCACGTCGACCAATCAACAAGTATCGTTTACGGACATCGTCCTTTACGCAAAAATACGAGAAAAAAGAAAACTTTCAACGAATGAAAAATAACGCAGATTTTCTTTTTTACTATTTATTTAACGAAATAAATAGACATTTTAAAGTACACGAAAGAATTACAAAATCTGATTTCGATTTTCTAAAAAGAAAATCGAAACAGGAAAAAGAAAAGTACATTGACCTACTCGACGCTAGGTACAAAACGATACAAACGGTCGCGGGTTAACGAACGAACGAACACGAATATAAAAAAAGAAAAAATAAATTATAGGCCGTAGCCAACTATTTTACACGAAAAACGACCGCGTATTTATCGATTAATTACAGTAAAATTAACAAGAAGTGCCAATTTGGCTCGAGCGGAGCGAGGATGAAATTTAAAAAAAAAATTATAATAAAATAAGCCAAGGAACACTTTTCTAGATGAATTATTTTTCTTTTGGATTTAAAAAAATTCCTAAATTTCCTGATCAAAATTCCCTGACTTTTCAAGGTTTTCCAGAAAGTGGAAATCCTGAGGAAGCACGAAGGGTGGGGAGGTCAAATCCCAATACGTCACAAGGTATTGCTGAGATTTTTGATAATTTTAACCCAATTGCACAGTATTTGTGATTTTTTTGAAAATGTTTAGTCCTTTTAGTGATCAACATTGGAATACTTGAAGGGAAATTTTGAACACAACATGTCTAAGGCTGATTTTTCAAAATTAATTTCCAATTTTTCTAGAACCCTAAACAGATTTGCTGTTCTTTAAAGGGTGTATTGAGGAGGTCAAAAATGTTCAAGAAATCAAAACTTTTGTGTGATGCGTAATTTGTAGGAGGGCTGATTTCAAATTTTACTCATTTTTTGATTTTATCCCTTTTTTCCCCCCTATTTTCAAAATTTTGGGTAAACATTTCAAAAAATTTCCCGTATGGTAACACACTTTTAACGGGGTTTTTAAAAAAGCTGAAGTCGAATTTCAACTCAAGATTTAGGATTTGACCCCTTCAGCCTTAAGCTCTCCAAAAAGTAAGAAAAATCGTTTGGTTCAAGGTAAATTTTTTGGGATCTTTCAAGCAGGTTTAAATGAAAATGCTTTTCGATGGGAAAAAATGTTACGCAAATAAATTATTTAAAGGATTTTTTTTTTTAATTTCGTAAGGTAAAAAAATGTGACTTTATTGAGACCCTCTCCCTTTCTCTTCGCACTTCTGGGCCGATCGACCCCGAGAAAAATTCATTCAAGAGAAAAAATGTTGAATTTTCAGATTCTGATGTCATTTGAGGGGGGGGGAGACATGTGGGAGATCAACTTACAATAATTTTATCATGTTCTTCGTAAATACACAAAGTTGAGATGGCCAGATCACAAAATGGAAAATTGAAAATAAACGAAGATCGAAATAGTTTCAAAAAAAAATACGCTACTCACCTTGAAACACTCTTCGTTTTCTATAAAATCGGTAACCTCGCCCAAAGGTTCGGTTTTCGGAGACTCTGGCACATGAGGTAAACATGTCGGAGAAGGGTTATTGAGATCCCATCTAGGAAACTGCAAAAAAACACCACAATAAATCTCTCTTCGATTAATTTTTCCTAAAAATTACGTTACTCGATAACCAACCTGATGATTATTAAATGGACTCGGACTGGACGTATCACTTTTGGCAAACTGACTGCTGAGATCAGGAGGAGTGGCCCCGAACGGAGCGCCGAATTGGGTAGAATATAAATCAGGTGGGCCATTTTGGAATGGATATCCGGTTCCGTAACTGTACGGAGTACTAATCGGTACAAAAGGACTGGTGGCAGGACTAGAATTAAAATCTCCCAAGGGTCTGATATCATCCGGGCTCATCCAAAACCGATGCGGTTCCGGTTTTTGATTCTGCTGATACGGTAACGAAGCTAAAGGAGCAGCCGGCGGTAACGTCGGAGCTATCGAGATCGACGACGCTTTGAAAACATTCGCATCTACCGAGGTACCTTTATCGGTGGTATTTTTCGAAGCCGAGGTCATCTTCGACGGAGAACTTTGCGGCGGCTTGACATTCCTAGGGAAGCCTTTCCTGTCATCGAATTCCGCTCGTTTGGCACCGGCTCGGTACGATAGTCCGGGACTGAGCAACGTTTCGTTGTCTATTTTATCCGACGGTGGGTACGGTTTCAAGAAATTCGATTCATTCGGCGACTGAAACGAATCAACCGAGGGTGATTGTAAATTCGGCGATTGTCTGATCGGAGTTCTGCGTCCGGACACCGCTGAGAATGGCGAGGCTCGATGAGGTACCGAAGCTATCGGGCTGTTGAAGCCCCAAGAAGAATCATGTTCGACGCTACTACCCGACCAATCGGTCATCGAAGGGGAATACGTGGCGAATTGACTACTCGACGACGATTGCGACGTTCGACTCGATACCGGAGTCGAAGTTCTCGAATAATTTGGCATATTCGGCGACAAACTGGGCGACCCGAACGGAGGCTTTGGTTGACCAATGCCTGGGAACTGATTCCTCAAATTCGGATCAGCTGCTGATAAGCTGGAACTCGAACGTGAATTTATGGTCGTGCTGTCGGCGTCGTTCTGATGGTTACTCCAGCTCGTGATGCTATCCGGTGTAGAAGGATTGGTTTGCCATTCGGAGGTGAACTGAGGCTGAGAATGGATCGGGAACCAGGAAGCTGGTTTCATCAATGGTGAAGTATCAATGGTAACGTTCGGATTAATCGAATGGTTATAGGTCCAGCCTTGGTAGACGGGGCTGTCCAGCACGGTCGACGATACTTGGGAGCTTTGCAGCTGCGAATCGATTCCTTCGAAGTTCAGCGCGTTGTCGGAGGCTACCGATGAGGGTCGCGATAGACGAGAATCCGATGCCGGAGATTGTCTGGAGTTGGATGTACCGCCGGAGTCTTTTTTACCGCTCGATAACGAATCGGTCGAATCTTCGTCTTTACGTTTTTTACCGTGCCGTCGACAGGGCTGTAATGGTACTGATCGTACTCGTACCTCGCAAGGATATCTATTGAGAAATAATTTTAAAATTGAAAATTGATTATTTTAGATTTTTCGATCAGTTTGATAATTCGTCGAAATTTTCGTATTGAACTCACTTCGTTAGAACTTCGACAGATCCATTTTTAATTTTATTCAATTGACTTTCTTTATCACCAAATTCGTCGGTATCGTCGATAGTATACAAAGGTAAAACGTGCAGCTGTTCGTCGTCTGCTTTCGAAAGAGTTCTATGCCTCGATAAAGTAACCACCTGAACACATATCGGAATTTTTTTTAATCAAATAATTGGAATATTCTTCATAACACATTTTTCAGTTGATTTTCGACTTACGCTAGTACATCCGTTATTCATGTTGTGCATATCACGATGGGCATGCGCGCAGAAATCCACGCAAGCGGTAACTCCGGAGAAAGGTCGTCCATTTTTCGAGCCTAATCTGCACTCGGATGCGTCGTTTTCGAATTGAGTCATGTTTTGGAACGCTCGAGGAGCCATTTTTTCGTACAGTGGAGTGATGAGCGACGCCAACGAATGTATTCGTTCTTCTACTTCTTGTTCCTGAGGTGAAAAAAAAATCATGTTAGAAATATTTAAAAAATACACAAATTGTAATTGCTTAGAATATTGATGGGGAAGAGGGGAGAGGGGCGAGGAAAAATAAATAATTATCATTTTCAAAAAAAGTTCGACTCATGTGATGGAAAATTTCAGTGGTGCCAAAATCCTTATTTACCACCCCCCCCCACAATTTTTCGACCCAAAATCTTTAACAACCAATTGCGCATTTCAATCAATTTCAAAATCAAAAAAATTTAATCAATTTTCAAGGATTCCTTACTTTACTTCATTTCTGACAATTGATAATTTTCAACGATTTAGCGGATGCAGGCGACTGAAAGAACGGAGATGGAATTTTTTAAGCCAATTTTTTTTCGATTGTCAAGACCCAAGGGTGGTTAAAAACACATGTTAGTCTGGATGTAGGAACCACCCTTAAGGGTCAAAAATTGATTTTTGAATTGATACTGATTTTGGAGTTTTCAAAAGAAGTAAAATCTAGGAGGAACCTCGACTCAAAAACCAATTTTTGACCTTTAAGGGTGGTTTCTACATTCAAACTCACACATATTAAAAAATAAAAATGAAAAAAACGAGGTCTGTATGATAAAAAATTAAAAAACGATATTTTTTGAACATTTTTTCCAAAATTCTGAGGTTTTGACAAACATTTTGTGAATAATTATGTTTAAGAAGCAAAAATTGTTCATTTTTCCAACTTTCTCAACATTTCACAAACCATTTTTGACCTTTTTGGAAGGATTCTCCTCCCCCCTCTCCTCCAAGATAGATCGGCACCTGTTTTCAAAAATCAACAATTGTTGTGAATTTTCAAAAAATCCCAGCATAATAATTTCAAAGAATTAAAAAAAAATTGATCACTTTTACTTTGATTGATAAGTCTAGTCGATTTTCAAAAATCACAAATTCGTGTGTATTATCCAATATTATTAATTCATAATTTTCATATAATTTTGAAAAAGTAATTACCTTGATTAATTTTTAATAATCGATCATTTTAATCGATTTTCAAAAATCAACATTTTTTGTTTATTTTCCAATTTGATTATTTTAATTTACTTTTTAGGTTGGAAATATTTTATTCGATTTTCTAAAAATCGAAATAGATATCCAAAAATTGAAAGTTTTGATCGATTTCAAACAATTGATAACGAAATTTCATTTTTTAAATAATCGATCTAAAGAAATCAGACATTTTATTTTTATTTTTTGAATCAATTGAATGAGTTAATTTCAAATAGTCAATTTCATTCAATTTTTGACATTCGACCGATTTTCAACTACATAGGTATCCTATGGAATCAACCAACTTTGAAAAATTGATCACTGTACAATACGCGATTTTTGATAATCGATTATTCAATATCTATAAAAATCAATAATCCGAATTGATTTTTCAATTCGATTATTCCTGCCATTTTTAGATCATTTTGATCGATTTTTCAAAATCTCAATTTCAGTTGGTTTTTAATTGATTTTTAATTGGATAGAATAGAAACAAGAAAACAAGAGTCAATTCCTTAGAATCGCTAATTTTATTCGCTTTTCGACATTTTTATCAATTTTCAACAAACAATTTTGGGCTAATGGACCTTGCAAAGTCCAAACCCATTAAAAGAAAAAAAAATTCAATTTTTGATTTTGGCATTTTATACAAAAATTATTATTGGATCTTGGATGACAAAGAGGGGAGACAGGAGAGAAAAAATTAAAATGTGTCATTTTCAAAAAATTTGACTCATAAGAAGAAGGATTTCGATGGTCGAAAATCCCTCAGTTGACCCTCCTCCACTATAATTTTTCACCACAAAATTCTTTTACAACCAACTACCTATGTATTTTAATCAATTTCAAAACCAAGAAAAATCAACCAATTTTCAAGAGTTCCTTATTCTACTCAATTTCTGGCACTTGATAATTTCAAACGATTTTGCGAATGCATGCGACGATTTTGAAGGAGGGGGTAAATCGAGTATATCGATCAATTTCTTTTTTGAAAAAATTAGTAATTTTAATAAATTTTAATGATCGATTTTCCTTATCATTTTTTAAATTTCCGTCACAGACTAAGGAATAAAAAATTGGAAAAAAATACATACTTGAAGAAAAATTTAATCCTTCCTTCTTCCTCCTCCTCCTCCCCCCTCTCTCCAAAAAGTATCAACATTCTACTAGAAAAAAATCCAGTTTAATCTAATTTGAATATCCAGTACTCACTTCTGATCGAACCGAAAGTCTGAATTTCCTCACAGTTTTACTCCTCGCGTATTTGCAGCCATTATAATACATCGACCAAGAGCATCCGAACGAAAACGAAGCACCGCACGTTTCAGGGTCGAGTCCTTGACACGCACATGTTCTCGGTTCATTGGTTGCGCAACGTCTCATAGTTGGGAGTCCAAATCTATGGAAAGGTGTATATAATTAAAACGACATTTCTTTTTTTTTTAAAAAAAAACATTCTCATTACAAAATCTCTAGATTTTCTTACTTGTTCAATTTATGTACGAGCATGTTATACATAAAGTCAGCGTCTTCGACTGGTATACCTTCCCAGGCAACTAAAACCATAGTGATCCAAGCAGTTGGACATTTATGACCAGGTCGGTGTTTTACCAGTACTAAGACTTTCTCATCTAGAGACGATCGTCGAATAATCCATTTAGCCAGAGGACATCCCTGAGTAGTTTTACCTTCTTTTCCGGTATAAAGAAGCTATACAAAAAAAAAAAAATGAGTAGGTATTCAAAATATAAATTAAGATTGGATATCAAAAATAAAAATAATAAAGGTACCTTTTCGATTCTAATAGCGCTTCCTTTGTAACCAATCCTTTGTTCTAGATCTTGACGTAGTTCACTTAAGCTAGACGCGGTTCCGAGATGCATATAAAACGAGCCAGGTTCCGAGGGAGTTTTATCGGACGGAAAACAATCACATTCAGGGATTTCCGTTTTGATATTATTTCTCAATCTGAAAAAATGTAAATCAAAAAATCAAAAAGCTACTTCATTTTTAAAAAATCATACAATTTCAAATTCCTCACCTTTCGATATTATCTTGTATTTCTTTGGCGATTTTCGCCTCAGTATTATCGGCCGTACTATCATCATCGCAAGGCTCTTCCTTAACCGGACACTGCACAACTTCGGTCGTTTTACTTTTTATATCCAAAATATCGTCAATGGTTTTCATTTTGGAATAACTCCCTTCACGAAGATGTTGCACAGACGGTGTCTCCGGAACAACTGGTCTACCAGGGTAACACCAAGGATCGCTGATTTTACCAACATCTGTATCCGTTTTACCGGCGTAAGGCGGGTAATTGAAATTGGGAATATTTTGCAGCTTCGTTTCTTGACCAAAAGGCAGAATGGTTGGTTGTAAATTACCTAAAATTGGATTAGGTATCGGTTCGTTGGTAATAGGAAGTTTATTACCGAACCAAACATCCTGCGGCGGCTTTTGCTCTGTATCCTTTTTCTTGAACTGATTATCCGTTCGTTCGCATTTATCCTTCTCCTTGGTCAACGGCTCCCAAAACGAGCTATCGGTTTGTTGGCCGAAATTCGAGACACGTTCTTTTTTCGTCGATTTCGAAGGTTTCTTCACCTTCTCCGGAACCGGTTCGATTTTAATATCGATATCGAACGGCGTAGTCTGGGTGGCGATCGCATTCACCGTGGTCGGTTCTTTGGCGGCTATCGCCGGTGTCGTAGGCGTCGTCGGAAATTTGAAATTCGATTTCGGCCCGGTGTAGTTCCTCTGCGGCGACTCGACAGAATGAGCGATATATTTGAAATCAATTTGCGCCGATGTGTTACCAATCTTGGGTTTCTTATCAGTGGGAGAAAAATCCCAAAAGCCACCACCCTCAGTAGCTAAGCTCCGAGGATGGTGGCTTTGCGCTAAAAAATTCCCGTTGTTCATTTGCGATTTATTACCATAATTATCCATGTATTGCTTGGACGCGTGTTGCTGATGCACAGCTTGCGGGTAGCCTGGTTCTTGTTTGATGGTTGCTGGGTAATTTGTCTGTTGCTGTTGTTGCGGTTCTTGTTTTATATTCGCCGGGTAATTCTGCTGCTGTTGCTGTTGCTGATGCTGCGGACTCACCAAATTCTTATCCAGCGCAACTCGTTTATTTTGATTTTCATAATAGTGTTTTGGACTAGATTCTTGTTTGATTTGTTGCTGCTGTTGCTGCTGCTGCTGTTGATGCTGATGCTGATGCTGATGCTGATGCAACTGATGATGCATCTGTTGCATTTGCTGCTGGTGCATCTGTTGTTGTTGCATGTGCTGCATGAACTGTTGTTGATGCTGATGCTGTTGTTGTTGTTGTTGCTGCTGCTGTTGCTGTTGTTGTTGTTGTTGTTGTTGCTGCTGCTGTTGTTGCTGCTGTTGTTGTTGCTGTTGTTGCTGTTGCTGTTTCTGTTGTTCTTGTTGATGTTGCTGCTGTTGCTGAATCTGATGAATAATCTGCTGTTGTTGCTGTTCATGCTGCATCTGCTGCATTTGCCGCTGATAAGCTTGTTGCTGTTGGTTCTGCTGCAATTGCTGCTGTTGCTGTTGCCGCTGGTGCTGATGGAGCTGTTCAGACGGCTGCAACGATTGCTGCTGTCCGTTACGGTTTTGATTATTAAACTGAAAATGCTGACTAGATAATTGCATATTTTGAGAAGGCGATAAAGGTATCTGATGAGATTGCTGCTGCTGCGAATGCACCGGCGACATGCTAGGCTGAGGAGTAACTGAACAGAATTGCTGATTGTGCTGCGACGATTGTTGCTGTTGCTGCGACATTTTTTGCTGCTGCTGTTGCGAAAATTGATTGTCTTGATTCTGTAGATAGTTCTGATTTGCTGCGAAATGATTCTGTTGTTGACTTTGATTGGTGTGTTGTTTATTCAGTATCATGGTTTTCAGTTTGGTATTGACGTTTGATCGATCTTCGCGTTGGTAGGCGTTGCCATGGGTCGAATCTGACGTCTGGTATATGGCTGGATTGTGTTTTTCCTCATTAGATACACTTGTGTTAGGCCAGGCGTTGGAGGCTTGGTCTACTTTGCGGTCTTGATGCGACCATTCTTTGGGTGTGTTACGTTTGTCGTCGTTCATGGTGGCGTGATAAGATGGTTTCACGATATCCTCCCCCATAAATCTGTGAGCTACAGATTGTGAATTTTGGCCTGGATACCTGCAGAAGAAGGAGACAGAAGTTAGATAAATTGACGATGAAATGAAATTGAGGTATTTTCTGGATGTGTTGGGCATTTAGAAAGAATTTTTGAAGCACTCTAATACATTTAATTTATAGAGTAATCTGAATTTTGAAGTCACAACAAAAAACACATGGGGAAACTTTGTTTTTCAAATAATTTTTTGTTTCAAGTTCAAATTTTTTTCAACTTGTAAACTCTTTTAGGTTCAAATTTTTATAGTTTTCTTTTCTCAAAAAAATTTCTACTGAAGGACAACTTTTCATAATTTTTTAATAAACTATATGAATGAAGTATTCTCAGGTACATATTTTCATTCTTTCCAAGTCCAAATTTTCTCAAGAATTCAAAATTAATAAACAACTTTAAAATTGGCAAAATTTTTCATGGTCTTCAATTCTTCATAATTCTATCAACAAATTTAAAAGCTCTCATTCAAATGCAATATTTCTCCATCTTGAAATCTTCAAATTCTTTCATTTTTGGAAGATTTTACCAAATGACAATTTTATAAATTCAATTTCTCTTTCACTCTAAAATTTTTCTGGTCCAAAATTTTTCAAGTTTTTCTACTAAAAATATTCAAGTTGAAATTTTCATGATTTTTTAAAAATTAACATAGGTACTTCTCATTACCTATGGTTGTTTGTCAAGTTCAAATTTTCTTAAAAATTCAAAATTAATGATGACTTCAAAATTTTTTATACTCAACTCTTCATAATTTTCTCACAAATTTTTAAGTTCAAATTTTTATTATTTTCTTTAAAAGGCTTCATTCCATTTTTATTTTTCCATTTCAAAAATTTTCAAAATCAAATTTTCATGTTTCTTTTGATTGCTTGAAAAATGATGAAGTTCAAATTTAAAAAACATTGTTTTCAACTCTAAAACTTTACCAATCTTTAAAAGACGTGCTAACTCAATTTGGACTAAAATTGAGAAAATTATGAGAATTTGAACTAGATAATTTGAAATTTTCAGAGTTTTTGAAAGAAAAAATATTTTTGAAAAAATTTTCCATCTCCAAAAGACGAGCCAGCTTGAAAAATAACTAAACACAACAAAAAACATTTCAGAAATATTCAATTTTTTTGGAAATTTCTTTTTAAAAAGTTGTAACAAGCTTTTCAATAGTTCAAAATTAATTCCTGGGGTCATTTAGAACCCCATTTTAAAATTCGACCCGCTTCAATTCATTTTTAGGAATAATTTTCAAATTAAGTTCAATTCCCTAAGAGATGCTTTCCATGTTCATTTGTTCATTTCAAGAAATTTGAGAATATCTTCACTTTATTTTTTCATGTTTTTTTTTTAAATTCCAAGAAATGAATGCACTTTGTGATAGTCAGTATAAAATTTTCTAAAATGCTGAGTTGGCAGTTATCACTTGGGGCCTTAATTGAAGTGAAATGACATTCAAAAATAAATTCAGTGCGGGGAGTCCTGAAACCACACATTTCGATATCTTGGGAAGTGAAGTCAAAAATTTTCAAATTTGATCCCATCCCTCACTCACCTTCATCATGTAGGAATCTTTTTCAAAAATTCGGTCAAAAATCATTCAGAAAATGAATTTTAGAGGTCAAAAAATATGTACTGTGAAGAACAATTTGAAAATATTTTCAAAATTTTAATCCTACTTTTCTACTTTTAAGAGTCTATTTTTCAATTCAGGGCCGAAGTAATTCCAAAAATGGATTCAGAAAGTCAAATCCCAAAATTTCGATACCTCGCTCAAAAAAGATCAAAAAATTTTCAATTTTGATCTTCATCCACTCTCGAGAGTCGATTTCTGTTTTTTTTTTTTATTGAATTAACTCGAAAAATTGATTCAAAGAGTCAAAAAATATGAATCTCAATGCCCCATAATTGTTCAATTTTGGTCTTATCTCCTGTCCTCGTAGTCGACTCTAGAGTTGCGGGTTAAAATAATCCTAGAAATGGATTCAGGGGTTCGAAAACTTTCTTGTACCCATTTTTAAAAATATTTTTAGAGTTTTTCTTTTCTTTTTTTGGGTTTCTTTGCAATTTGACACCCCCTCCACCCACGAAATAAAAAATATTTGAACATTCATTTCCGATCCAAAAAACGCCAAGGAATCTAATTCTGCAAACTTCGAAGTTCCACCTCTTTTTGTCTGCCTTTGATAAGCCTCTAAAATTTCGATAACATACTATAAATGGTCCACCCTGTAATTCCATCATTTTATTCACCCGAATTAATGCCAAACGCATCTAACACCAGCCTAATCAGCAATTTCGATCACACTTACCCACTAGAGTTGTGTAAACTCTGTTGTGATTGGGGAGGTTGTGGAGGTGGGTATCCAGGCATCGCGTTTCCCTGATTATTCTGCTGGGATGGAGTACCAATTGGCTGTATGTAGTTATTAGCGGTGGTTGGAGTCTTAGACGGAGGTATGCCGCCGGAGACTGAATCGCTGGTATTATTATCTAAATTTTGTACAGAGCTACACCTACTATTAGGCGTACTGGAAGGTTGAGGAACTAATGTGGTCTCCTGTGAAACATCACGACGACGAATTAATACCGACATAATTTTCAATGACATCGGAGACACCTTCACGCCAAATATTTACCAACCTGTCCGGGATAAGCGCCATTCATGTATTCGGTAGGTCTAGGCGAGGCGTCGACGTAATCAATGGTACCATTAACGGTAGCGTTATTTCTAGTCGGCGTACCTCCGTTCAGCAAAGGCGAAGCAGCCGGAGGTTGGGAGGTTTGATATGGTGGACCATTGGTCTGTAAAAAACCGCTTTGCGCCGGTTGATATCCTATAACGTCACAAAAACCACAATTAGGACACAGTCGAAAAATACTCGTCAATTACCTATATAAACGTGCCAATGTCGTACCATTTGATAAAAAAACATCTATTATCAACATTGGTCAGCACAATTTTTCAAAGACATAACACCACTTTAGAAAAATATAAATCATAACGAAATTAGTACCTGGCGTGGGCTGAGTATACGAAGACACTGTGACCGGTGCACCGGGTGGATATTGCGGATGATATCTCAATTCTTCGATTTGCGGCGGCGGGAGCTGCTGTATGAACTGGCCTTGAGGAGGCCAAGTACCTGTGAAAAAATTTTCAAACCATGATTTAAAAAAATTCCTACATTAGAACTCGTCGTTCAAGCAGACCGTATAACTGCTTCGCGGCCACGAGCTGTGGTATTTCTACTTACTCATTGCAGCTGCATCTCCTGGCACTGATGCTTGTTGCCAAACAGTATTTGGAAATCTGTGTTCTCGGACAGTTTGAGGAAATCCGGAAGTTGCTTCGGTTACGTTACCAGCTGGAATGTTCGAGCCGTAAAATGGCATCACAGAACCCGGCTGTAAAAATACAAACGAAATTTTATTTTATCATTAATAAGAGCGATTCGGAACATAAAATGTTCGGCTGTACTTCATTTCTCATAAACAAATCAAATGTAGTGTAGCAAATGAGGTTCAAACTGGATCATAAAAAGGGTAAAACGTTCAAAATCATATCACAGATAACTACTTTAATCAGATTAATTTCATTTATATCAATTAATTAACGAGATTTGTAATAAAATCATTTGACGTCTAAAAAAATTCCATGTTGATTGATACCCCATTCCAAACAGAAATGAAAAATTTTATGAAAATCTTACTCAGGGTTGCCACTATTTTCAAAAAAAGTGATTTTCCTGATATTTTCATGTTTTCTAGATTTTTTTAATTAAAATTAAAAAATAAACGAAATCAAAGGGGGAAAAATTCAAAAATCAATCAAAAAAATTTTTCACTTCAACTAAAAAATAAGGCACCTTAAAAATGTAGAAAACTGCGATTTTTCCCAAAATTTGAGGCGTTGGACGATAAGGGACATTGTGGTGAAAAAAAATCGGATGTGAAATTTGCCTAATTCGAGAAAATTGTAATATGTGAGAAGGGAGAATAAATCAGTCAAATTTGGTGAAATTCTGCATTTTTTAATCAGAAAATTGATTTTAAGAAAAAATCAAAAATATTTTTCCGATCTGACAGTCAAAATTACTGATTTTTTCAGATAAATTGCGAATTGACAAAGAAATCAGTGATTTTTGACTGAACAATCAGTAAAAAGTGACCGATGTCCAGTGCAATTTATTTCACCGATTCCAAAAAGCAGAATTTCATAAAATTTGGTCAATTCAGATTTAGGGAGTAAGTAGGTAATATAATATGTTCATTCAGGAATATACAATTATGCATTGATTAAAAAATATTGCCCGAGCAAAACAAAAGCAATTTTTTTAAAAAAAACCATGTTTGAAAAGCAAAAAAAAATTATTCTTTTCAATATATTTTTATGATGGGAATTTTTTTTGAAGAGCTTAAGGAGGGGGCTTGAGCCCCCTGAGCACCTTTGGAGGATTCATATAATTATTTTGAAAATAAATTTTTTATCTCACATTTTTCAAATAAATGATATTATATGTAAATTCATTGAACTGGAAGGGGGAAAGAAATTTTTTAAAGAGAAAGATGGTCCAAATAAATCTGAAATTTTTATTTTTTTTTCAACATTCAAATTCTGCATGGGATACGAAATTCTCAACCCCTACTCTCTCATTTCTAAATCAGTGAAATTTATCAAAAATCACTGAAAAACAGTCATAATCCGGACCGCGCGAATCATTTCAGTCGTTCAGCGTTCAACTCTTTTTTACGTCTTATCACCAGCTGAAAGAGGGAAACTGGAGAGTGATGAGTGATGAAATTTACAATTTCGAATTTTGTTGTTGGTTGTATTCTAAATGGTCGAATTTGCTCAAATTATTGAATATTATTAATAATTATGTGCAAATTTGACCATTTAGAATACAACCGACAACGAAATACGAAAGTGCTTATTTCATCACTTTCCAGTTTCCCTCTTTCAAATAGTGATAAGACGTAAAAAAGAGTTGAACGCTGAACGACTGAAATGATTCGCGCGGTCCGGATTGCAGCACAGTAATAAATCAGTGAAAATTTTTTCATTGAAAGCAAGTCAGTGAAAGAAAATCGCTGAAAATCAGTGAAAATTCACTGAAAACTCAGCAATATTTATGAAATTTACTGAAAAATCTGTGAAATTCTTTGAAAAATCAGTGAGATTCACTGATTTTTCCTATGCTGCAATTCTGACTGTTTATCAGTGATTTTTCACTGATTCGAAATGAGAGAGCAGGTCTTTACACACACTGAAAAAACTAAAAGTACTGAGTCCCATGAATACGACAATCGCCTATCATGAATTTTCAAAAATTCCCGCAATGGAAAAAATATCGGTAAATTTGTACTGAGTACCGTGGACGCGGTAAACATTCCCATACTTCAAGTAAAGAGTACCATGGGCGCGGTAACCATTCCCATACTTCAAGTAAAGAAAATCTTGCAGTATGGGAATAGTTACCGCGCCATAGTACTCTTTACTTGAAGTATGGGAATGTTTACCGCGTCCACGGTACTCAGTGCAAATTTACCGATATTTTTTCCATTGCGGGAAATTTTGAAAATTCATGATAGGCGATTGTTAGGTTTACGGTACTGAGTACCATATTTTATTGGGTCCTAGTACTTTTAGTTTTTTCAGTGCAGCGAAGCGAAGGCGGGAATTTGAAGAATTTACAATTTTTAAAGCAAAATAATTATTTTTTCAAAATTTATGACTTTGGAGTGAAAATTGTAAAATTTTGTGCATTTTTGCGCCAAAACAAACCCTAAAGGGTTAAAAAATTATAAATATTAGGTGGGAAATTTTTATTCAGTTTTTCTATTCCTACTCCCTCTCCAAGTTATTTTGTTCAAAAAGAAAATAATCTTCATTAAATTTTGGCTCCTAACAAGGGCAGTACCCCAACAGCAGTAAAATTTTGAGTCGAAACAAAAAAATATCGAAAGTGCATATACCCAAAAAATAACCCATATACAAAATTTTAACGGCGAAGTTTATTTTTCGAATTTTGACGAATTTTGAAAAATTCAAAATTACGAGAAATCTCAAGAATGAAAATTTGATCTATAATCAAGGTAAAAAGCTGAAATTTGGTATATATATAACCTATTTTCGACCTCCCACATCGATTGAAAGCAATTTCGAGATATTCTGAGGCCTCCACAAAATTTTTGTCCTTCAGCTTGGAAAAAAAGAATGAGAACCTGAAATTTTAAGATGACAAAACTTCAAAACTTTCAAGAAAAACTTAAAAATCGAACTGAAAACTGAACTTCTATACGTAATGCAAACTTAAAACTGAAGCTTGAAATTGAAATTTTCGTTCAAGAGATTTATTTTTTCGTTTTCTATACCTACGTAATGTGAAGAAAAATCTCGAGAAATCGTGGGTTGCAACAGCCCTAAGTCAAGAAGTCTGAATTGAAAAAATTCCAAGGTTTACTCTTTCTTAAAATTTAATCAACTATGATTTTTTTTTCAAAATAGAAAAATTTTTAGACACTCATGTGAAAATTTTTTCAAAATTGCTTCCAACGCAAAAATATTTTTCAACTTGAAATTTTTTCAAAATTTTTACCAACTTTAAATTTTCTCAAGATCTTTTTCAACTCCAAGATTGTCGAGATCAAATTAAAAAATTGGGTTTAAAAAATCTAGAACGCAGATAAAATTCAAAATTCAAAACTAAAAACGAAACTTCTGATCCCTGAATAATTGAAAACTGAGCATTTATTCCACAATTTTTTTTATGGGTTTAGACTACTAGGGTTTTCAGCTCATGCCAATAGTGCAATTAAATTACATCAGAAACATATAGCACATAAAACTTTATCTTCAAACTAAACCTTTCTGAAATCGGTTTCACCATTCCTGAAGAAAATCCGATTCTAAAGTCAACTGAATTGAAATTACCAAACCTAAGACAAATATTTCCACAAAACAGTTCAAAAAACTTTAATTCCTGTGAGAAAAAACATCAAATCTCAAAATTTTCCCCAAAGCAAAAAAACTCTCAAGAACAATGGCCAACTCGACACAATGAAACCAAAACATTAATTATTATAAAAAATGACAAAAAATTCGTTCGTCTTGGAAAATCACACCGGAAAACGAGCACCTACTTCATAATTAAATCCTCGGTACGATCGAAACAACCGTGACTTTCTGCTTCTCTTTTCGAAATAATTAATGAAAGAAGTTTTTCAATAGCGTCTAATTTTCGCCAGAAAGAATCCAGCGAGATGGTAAAAAATAAAGAAATTTCAGCAAATTTCGCTTCAACTGTCGTTCGCAACTATCGTCCCGGGGAAAAAAATTCAATATCGAACGCTACGCGAACATTTATTTAATCGAATTCCTTCGATATTGGAATCGAATTAGATCGGAAAAAGGATCGAGGGAGATGGTAAAACGTTGAAATATAACTATTCGATTGGCAATTGGTATAAAAATGATTACCTACGGGTACACCTTTCGTTGGGGAGTAAAATATTGAAATTTATTTGATTTACGCGTGTATTTGTATTACGTATAATAAATGAGGAGGAAAAACACGACGAAGAGAAAGTCAAACGAGCCAACGCCAGCGTTCAGGCAAACAGAAAATGGCGAAAATATTTTAAATGGAAAATAAATTCGAAAAGCCTTAAATTACGTAATGCTATTTTACCAACGCTAATTTCGCAATAAATCATTGACTTCGGGAGCTTCCACATAGCTGAGCATTAAAATGAGATTGCCAGTGTATATATATAATACATGTATAATAAAAGCATCCCGAGAACAGAGAGGAGAGCGTGAGAGAGTGAAACATCGAAGAGGTAAAGTAAAACGCGCCGAGTTTTCAATAAAAAATGATTCGATTCTCATTTGGCCGATAGATTTTCATTGTACGTGTACTTTCGTTTATATATTTCGGTCGTCGGGGAAATTCGATTTTGGGTAATTCTATCGCAGCAGTCGAGCTGCGCCCGCTTGCTTGTCTTATCTTATACGGCGAATTTATTCGATTTGAAAAAAATGTCATCGGGTCGAGATATTTACTCGTATTTTACGTATTCGTCCAACTATGTTAAATTCTGCTAGCTTAATACCCTGGGCGCGACGACGCGACGATATATAGCCGGATTTAGTCTTTTATAAACGACAATTTTGGCAATTTCGAGCCGAATTTTTGTCGTAATAAAGGTTATTGTGGTTGATCCGAGTTTACGAATTTACAGCGAGGATATTTTTTACGCGCTTTGAAGGCGAACCTGGAAGGGAGGCTTTTTCATATCGGATTATGGCATAATGTACCCATATACCTATAAATTTTATTTATTTCCTGTTGCTTATAGAATCATTGAGTTTAGGCTAATGGTTCAAATGAGCTTATATTTGGTAAATGGAGGTTATTTTGCGGTAAAATGTGTGATATTTTGCTACTTTTACCTTCCGAAGATTTCTGTAATTGATTCAGAAGAAAGAAAATTGCTTTAGGCTCAATACATCTCAGAAGGAGGATGCTGCAAAGGGAAGGAGGAGGCTGCAAAGGGAAGGGGAGGCTGTAAAGGGAAGGAGGAAACTGCAAAGGGAAGGAGGAGGAAAGTCTTAGGCCGGAATTTTAAATCATTCCTTAGAAATTAAGGCAACCTTAATGGTTTTAAGGAACCGTTTCGTGCTTTCTGATTGGTTGAAAATGCGATAAGGAATTTTTAAGGCTACCTTAACTTTTAAGGTATGATTTAAAATTCGGGCCTTAGTCAAGCTTGAAGTTTTCTAATCGAAGAGGCAGAATTTACTTGAAATTATTTTCGTTGCTCAGGGATAGTTTTATCAAACGACAATTCCTATCTTTCACTTTCATATCAATTTAAATTTGATAATTTGTTAAAAGAAAATAGGTCGCAGTCCAAATATATTTTTCGACAGCTTCTATTCTTATCTACTACGCTCCTCCTCCCCCCCTCTTCACTTCATTAACAATATGTTCATTTTTTTCAAGTTTTCAGCAATGAAGTTATTGTTTTACGCTTCAAAATCGTTCATTTCCATGAGAAAATAATTTTCACAATTTCTATCTTCTCTCGAGCCAAGAGAATCATAAAAACCCACAAATTTGAAAAAAACAAATTAAAAACTGAAAATTTTCAGAAATGTTTACTCAGGCATAAAACACAGATTTTGGGGGAAAATAGTGACTAGTGACTTTTTATGTGGCAAAAAGTGACCTATTTTTCGAAAAAAGTGACCAATTTTTCAATTTTTTTCATAAATAAATACCCCCCCCCCAAAAAAAAAAAAATCATAACTCAAACTGTATTTCTCTCTGCGATAATGCTGAAAATCTTTTTTTTTTCTGAAAAATTTTTTTACTTAAGGGTACGCTTCACAGTTGATTTTTTAGGTGGCGAGTATGCAACGCTCACCACTCTCATAGCAACGTAAAACATCTCCGTCACAATACGCATTCGAATCATTGAGCGACCGACTTCACATTATGATCTTCGCGAGACCTTTTTTTTTGTCTACTTCTCTATAGGAGGGCTAATGAGGGATGGTTTTTGAATGAATTCAGGTACTGTACTGATCCTGGAAAAAGGCAAACATTGTGTAAATTTACACCACTACATCCGCAGACACTATGGTATAGACAATGAACTGGTTTCTTTTTTATTTTTTTCACGTCTGCGTTGTAAGGATATGGAGTGTATTTTTGGTGAAATGAAATAAAACGGCTGATGTCAAGTGTTGTAAACTGAAATGTAGTCTTCTTTTCCCGATATAGGCACAATTATTTTCACAAATGACACATAGTATGAGAGCTAAACCTACTGAAATTTTCTTGAGAGTTGAGAAGGTATAAAGCTGGGAACCAGTGGCGTCGGAAGCTTTTGTTTTGGGAGGGTACAAAATGAGAACCAAGACTTCAATATCAGGAGGATTTTCTGTGGAGGGGAAAAAAGAAGCATTTTTTCGTCCTGTCGCCTCAAATAATTCATATAATTGTTATTCTGTTCATGCCCGAGCGAAGTGAGGGTGAAACTTTGAGAAAATTGAGTTTTTAAAAGCCCAAAAAAGCATTTTTTTCCACGTTTTAATGCTTCGAAAATGCCTATTTGATGTGATGGGGGGGTGTACAAATGATACTTTGTACCCCGTCAGGATTGGGGGGGACAATGTACCCCTTGTACCCCACTTTCCGACGTCACTGCTGGGACCGGTCCCAAAAGTTAATATATGTGTCCCTATTTTGAAATTCACCAGTTTGCCAATCCAAGCACAGCGAAAACTCGCGAAAGTTCACAATTTTCATGAACTTTCAACCAAAAACATTGATGGTCGAAATTGGTGCCAAATTACTAGATTTTTTGCGCTGAATCCGAATATGTACTTAGGTCTGCCGACTCCGAAGTGCTGCCAAAGCTCCGACAGACGGTGTCAAAAATGAAGAAAACAAAATTATCAATTTTTGAGCTAAATTCGTAAATTCGCATAAAGAGCAATATAATTGGTCTAGAAAATAATTTTAATCGGTTATAAGGAGTGTTCGATATCTAGTAGTGACGACTTTTAAAACTCGAAAATGCCCAAAACTTTCAAATTTAGGGAGTGGGGCAAGGGGAGAACGTCCATAAATTCACGAATTCGGGCGTGTAATATATCGAAATATGTTTTTCGGGTCGTGGAAATTGATTTCAGCAATATTTTTCACATTGGGGTTGTCTATTTTTCATACATAACGAATCTTACAATTGCTTGAAGGGTCTTCAATGTTTGTTTTTTTTATGATTTGCATTTTTTTTTTACGTATCATTATCATAAATCATGCTTAGCATATGTAGTACCAAATCTTGTTATCGTAATGTTAAAAATTGCGTATTTCGAACAATTTTCTTATTGAATAAAACTTGGTTTTTCAACGTTGCTGTACGTGGTTCGGGAGAATAGGCACCACCTCTTCAGCCCATGTGAAAACTATTGCTGGAATCAATTTCTACGACCCAAAAAACATAGATTTCGATATATCACACGCCCGAATTCGTGAATTTATGGACGCTCTCCCTTTACTCCACTCCTTTTTGAAAGGTTTGGGCATTTTCGAGTTTTAAAAGTCGTCACTACCTACTAGATATCGAACACCCCTTACAACCGATTAAAATTATTTTCTAGACCAATTATATTGCTCTTTATGCGAATTTAGCTCAAAAATTGATAATTTTATTTTCTTCCCTTTTGACACCGTCTGTCGGGGCTTTGGCAGCACTTCAGAGTCGGTAGACCTAGGTACATATTCGGATTCAGCGCAAAAAATCCAGTAATTTGACACCAATTTCGACCATCAATGTTTTTGGCCGAAAGTTCATGAAAATTGTGAACTTTCGAACTTTCGTTGTGCTTGACCATATCACCCGCCATCCCCGGATTGGCAGACGTGATTTTTAAAATAGGGGTACATATACTAACTTTTAGGACCGGTCACAGATTTATACCTTCTCAAGTAAATTTCAGTAGGTTCAGCTCTTGAACTAACAGGCCGACACAGAAAATGCTATTTGAAAGTTGACTGAACGATTTTTATACTTAGTAGTTTTCTCGCTAATCATGAAAAAAGAATGAAAAATTATAGGTATCCCCAAGGATTTTTCGCAATTTGAATTTTTTGTTGAACATTTTCTCATAATTTTTGATAACTTTTGACATTTAAGGTTAATTTTCTGAGCAAACGAAGGGTTTAACGAAAAAAAATGGATAGAAAATAAATTGTAGAGCGTAAAATTTTCTTGCTGTAGATTCCAAATAGTTTTTTCTTGAGAGATTTAGTTTTTGAGATGTTTTAGTTGAAAGTTCAAAATTCAAAAACTAATTGGACTTTACACAAAGGAAATTTTATGCTCTACATTTCATGTCCTATTTATGTTTTATTTAGAACGTTTTATTTGCTCAGAGAATCAAAAAAAATGTATCGAAAAATGTAAAACGAATTCTCAAATTCAAAGTATAAGAAATCCGGACGTGATGGAGTAAAACTGAAATCACATTCGAACTCAGCCCTAAAAAGTAGGTCAGAATCAATCACACGTGAAAAAAAAAAGTTGATTTGCCAACCTTTGATATTTCCATTGTTACAAATGAAAAATGTTGAAAATGAGGTTCATTACAAAAAATTGATTTTCTGGAAAAATCAAGCCATCAAAAAAAAAAAATATGAATAGAACATGAATAGAAGAGCATAAAATTTCCTTTCTGTAAAGTTCAAGCATTTTTGATAGAGGCTTAGTTTCAATAAAAAAATAAGTTGAACTTTCAACTAAAATATTTTGAAAGGTAAGCTTCCTGAGAAAAAACTAATTGGACTCTACAGAAATGAAATTTTATGCTCTGTACTACTTACAATTTATGTTCTACTATTTTTTTTTCGTTGAACACTTTTATTGCTCAGAATATTGACTTCAATGTGTCAAAAGTTATTAAAACGTGTAACAAAAATGTTCGGCAAAAAATTCAAATTGTGAAAAATCCTTGGGTAATGGAATTTTTTCACTACTTTTTTCGTGATCAGCGTCCGCGTGAAAAATAATGGGAGAGGGAGTGACGGGTGTCACCCCAAAAAAAGTCGTAAAATTGCTCAAAATGAAACAAATAATATAAAACCCTCAACAAAGGTGAAAAATACGTTTCGAATCTCCTTTTGCATTTCACTTTCTACATAGTAGGTAATTAGGTATCTCTTTCTAACAACAATGACCATAGGAAAAAAAAGGAACATTGGAAGGCTATTTTCAAGAACTTATTCAACCCTGTGGGTATACAAATATTAGACAAATATACCTGCACCAGAAGACTATAGTCTTCTATTGTAATTTGATAGGAACGATTTTGCACAGCCTTTTGCCCCTGCGCACTCTATTTATTTTAGCTCGAACTGTTCTCCTTAAAAGTGTTGCCGTCATTATACTTCCCCTTACCGAGACCGCCCATTTACTATGCAAACTTATGATGGAAATATCTCGAAAACTTTTCAAATTTTTTCAAATTTTTTTTCACAGAATAATTTATACAAAACATAAGAGTTCCTGACTTTTGAGACTTTCTCCAAAAATAGTTTCCTTAACGCAATACATCCATTCAAAGTTCTTCTCAAAAATGCCCTCCTCATACCTCATCTAATTAATAAAATGGAAAAAACTCAAAAGTCAGGAACTTTCAAGTGGATTACCTACCGATTAAAACAAAAATGAAGAAAATCGGCTTATTAATACCCGAGATATTTCCATTCAAAGTAGTACACCTCAAGCAACGAAATCGTCTACTGATCGCAACTGTGAAGCGTACCCTTAATAAATCTTTACTTGAAGCTACGAGCTTAAGAATATGGTTCAAATAATTGAAAAAAAGAATAATTTTTTGTTATAATAATACATTTATAATTATTATAACTTCCGTCAAAAATAAGTTTTTATTGAAAAAAATCGTAATATTCTGCATCTAAAAATTACGAGTTCTAAAAAATAAGCTCGTATTTTTTTAATGTTATGCGAGAGCGGAAGGCCGTTCGAATGAAAAAAGTGACTTAGAGTGAAAAAAGGGACCTTTAGTGACCAACCCTGAAAATAGGGGACAAGTCACTAAAAAAGGTGACTCTGTTTCACGCCTGTTTACTCGATCCCTTCAGCGTACCTAATTCACCTCGAGTCAAAATATGTAATTCTGAAATTTTTTAGTTCACAAAGTAAATCTACCTTTATTTTATTCATCAATTTTTTTATGCCTGACAAAAAATCAAAATTTTTGTAAAAATTTATGCCCGATAAAATTAATGTCAATACTCTCATTATTATTATTTATAAAAAATTCAACAATTTTTTTTTGTTCATGATTTTAGTTTTTTTTTTATTCTAGTGTTTTTTTGAGCTGAAATTTTTCGGACAGTCAGCCCTAAAACATATCCAGTTTGAGGAGGAAGCAAAATAAATCATAAAATACTTGTAATTTTCAAAAATTTCGAAATTTCTCGTCGTTTTTTCGAAAAAATTAATATTTTGCTGAAAAATGATTGAGATTTTGTTCGTAGAGTTCTGATAGGTAAGTAAATTATTTTTCTAAAATTTCATTCCAATTCAAATCGTAGTCGAGGATTTTAGGTGATGACCTGTAAACCTCAATTTGGAAGTTGACCCTGAAACTAATGGATTTCAGACATCTGTTCCTCATTAGGAGTTTTTTTCCTAGTTAAGATAATGTTTTTGTTCTAATTGGTTCTGTTATCGAGGCACATGTGCAATATTTTGTCGATAGTTTGAGTTGAATTGGAGATAATGATCAATACCACCCCCTTTTCAATGAGGTAGGAGTAACAATGACGTAAGAGCAATTCAAACACCATAAGAGATTTACATGGATTTATCTAATTCTGGAGATATTACTTAATCAGTAATCGATCAAAGTCTGAAGCCTGATAAGTGTGCCTTTATTTTTTGTGACCTCCCAATAACTTCCTTTTTTTTAAATTATTTTTAAATGTGATGTATGGAATATTTTCTATAGAGTTAGATATCTTTTGAAGGTTGAAGGCGTCGTTATGATAAAATTAATTCACTTTTCTCTTCAGGGTAAAAAGCTCAGATCATATATCCACAATATTTCCAGAAGGTTTTCCAGACTATTTTTCCATGTTTTCCCGACGTTTTACATATGATATTTATGAAACGAGGGGGAAGGGGGGAATCCTGTCACGAAAGCATGACTTTTTCACGACTGAATTTCTATTTTAGTAGTTCAGATTCTTTTGAAATGAAAAAAGATTCTACAGAAGAGATGAAATCATTCATGTCAATTTTTTTGATTTTCTCAATGGTTTGAGCGAAGATGAAACGAAAATAAGACGTTTTTTAAAAAAAATGTTCTAAAATCAATATAAATTGAAAATCGTAACGATGAAGTACATTTTTTTGAAAATCTGTCTTGAAACATTTGCCAAAATAGAATTTTTATGGGATTTTTTTTATAATGAAATCAAGTATTTAGTGCCCGAGGGAAACGAGAGCGAAAATCTTGTTGGAAAATCACATTAAAAAAACAAAAATTGTCCGTTTTCATTTGTTCTGAGAATGCTACTGCAATGAGTCCTATATTAAACGCGATGCGAGGAATTGAAATAAAATACTCAACTTTTTTTCAGCTTTTAAATAAACATACTGGACAATTTTCTATTTAATTCTTTTGGAAAGCGAAATTCTCGTCCAGCCCGATCAAAACATGGACAAAATTCTCTAGAAAAAGCATATTCTAAACCAAAACCAAAATGGGCATTTTTAAAAACAATTTACAAGTTTTTTCCAGCCTTGAATAAATTGGAGGAAAATGGAAAAAATCATCAATTTTTCGTCAAAAGCATGACTTTTGTATGACTTGTATGGCCCGAAATCAAAAATAGCAATTACTTTTGTATGACTATTACGCCTGAGCGTAACAAGGGCAATTTTTTTTGGAAAATTCATAATTTAATGAATGAAACATGCATTCAAATATCAATTTTTTTGTTCAATATGACAAAGCGAGGGCAAAAAAATCATGATAATAAAATGAGCAGAAAAATCTTTATTCTGGATTTTTACAAAATTCTAGCGGAAGTTTCAAAATTCCTTGACTTTTTCAGGTTTTCCAAGTTTTCCAGAAAGTGAGGCAATAGAGATAAAACTTCATAACTTAGTTACAATGTCAATGCACCTAAATCTTATTTTTTCAATATTTTAAAATACTTTTCCCAGTTTTTTTTCTTATTTGCAAAAAATTTCTATTTTATATCAAAACATATCCTACTCTATAACTTTTCATTAAAATGTCGATACCTAAGTCAATACACAACAGATATCATTATGTCAGCGATCATCTAAATTTTTTCCAAGTTTTTTCAAGTCTAACAAAATGTCATAGGCCCGAATTTTAAATCATACCTTAAAAATTAAGGCAACCTTAATGGTTTTAAGGAACCGTTTCGTGCTTTCTGATTGGTTGAAAATGCGATAAAGAACTTTTAAGGCTACCTTAACTTTTAAGGTATGATTTAAAATTCGAGCCATAGAAACCTAATTACTTGAGGACGATTCCTCAAAAATATTTTTTGGGAGGAAGTGAGAAAATACCCTCACGTCAAAATGTCTCGCTGATTGTTAAATAAATAACCATTTTTTGCTTTCTCAATATAATTTTTCTTGAAAATGTTCGCCCTTGCTTCGCTCGGATCGAGTAAGAACTTTCATTTATTTTTCAAAATAAATATAAAAATAAAAACAAATTCTGTTTTTTGAACAGAAATTATTAAATTTAAATTTTGCAAAGAAAGTTTTTTGTAATGGTGAGGGGGAAGAAATGGGAAAATAGACATGGAAAATGGGGGGAGGGGAATTCTCAAATGCTCAGGGAGATCTCGGCACCACTGGTCCAAAGTGAGCATTACGTTTCAGAAAAATGTTATATTTTTCAAATTTTACCCCCTCCCCCAGGCCTAAGACATATCCATGTGAATAAAAAAAAATGGCTGAACTACGTCATGTTCGAACGTTGAAAAAGCCATTTTTTTCGCTTATACATTTTTCTTCCCAGGCCCCATAGGCACATTTTTCAATTTTTTTCTCTCCAGGGACAATTTTTTTTCGTAAAATTCGCCAATGTGTCCTGGTGGCAATATCCATTTTTCGAGAAAATTTTCAATACTGAAAACTATTTTGAGAAAAAATTCAGAAACGTGCATTTAAACATAGAAAAATCTGAGAAAATTTTAGGTTGAAAAAAATTCTGGTGTAGAAAATACGTGAGAAAAAAATTCAGAGTTGAAACTAATTTTAAAAAAAATTGTAGTAGAAATTTGAAAAAAATTCAGTGATGAAAGAAATTTTTGAGAAAAAGTGGGATTCAATTGAAATTTATGATCAAATTGTTTCATTAATTTCGTTCTAATATCCATTCAATAAAAAAAAAATTCAATTTTAATTTCGATTTTGATTCAATGTTATTATTTTCATTTTAATATAAAATTTTTTGGACACAGATATTTTTTTGATTTCATTGGAGGGTCCAAAGTTTTGGCACACCCTACTCAGAAGATCCAGTCACACTTATACCAGGCATCGATTCTCTCCTCACTGCCCCGAGAGTAACATTAAGTTAATATACGAATTTTTATTATTTTACACATTTTAGCTAATTTTAGACGAATTTTCGACATTTCTATCTCAATAATTAACGATTCCACTCCATCGATGTGGAATATTTTCGTATGTTTTTTTTTAAACAGCCTACTTTTAACGAAACTCGTGACTCGTATTTATCCATTATGCATTATTTAAGGAAAACTTTCAAAATAATAACATGCTGATGCATCTTCGAGCACTCATATCCTCCAACCTTGATCTAAATTAAACATTCCGTTCTATCTATTGACACAGTTCAATAAAATGTAAATATCTTATCACTACGCCTTCGTCATTTTCACAATAGTTACGGAAATATGAAAAAAATCATCACACCGCGATAAAAACTCATTACCTTTATATCCGGCCATCTTATCACGAACCACAATACACGTCGAATTTACTAATTAAAACCTCCACAACACGGACGAAATACAAACTGCACTTTCTCATACTCACGCACGATACGAAAGCACGAAAGCTCCCACCGAACTCGCAAACCCCCCACTTTAATTCTCTATACTCGGCCTTTTCTCACGTGTCAGCATAAGAAAAAATTACCAAAAACCCCCTCTTTTTATTTTCGCCAAACTAATCAATACACGACGTACGCGAAACGCAACTTGGCAGTAGCCGGAACGAATGGTTCAAGTTCGACGTTCGCGAACGTCTCGTGGACTTCCGAACGTCATCTTAGGCTCCGCCGTGGAAAAAACCACGCCGAAGCTTCGGCCGAGGCCTACGAATCGTATATTTTCGTAAATCTCTGACTCTGAAGGAACTACGTTGCAATGAAAGACGTAAACGCAGCATCCATTCGTGCAACACTTGCTACTACGTACGCATGCACATCTCTCGGTATATCCCCTCTTGGAATCTTATCAGCGTCGGTACAAACGTAAATACATCGTAGAGACAGTTTAAGCCGAGGAGAGAAAGAACTCTGACAATAATGAATTACCGCACACAAAGAGATCCGGCAACCTCGCTGTAATAACAAAAACAACATCGACGTCACGTAAAACTATCAAAATTAACCGAGAGTAATTGGTTATGTCGGATATTGCTCGTTGCTGCCTCGAGTACGTACAAAAATCGACCATTAGTCTTCCTATAATTGCATATTATGTGCATTACGACCGAGCTCATTTACAAAACGTCAACGAACGTGTTCGAGCAAAATCAGTATCGTAAAAATAGTCAATTTTTTGCCTCAGATTAGTTTTTTTTCTCTCCTTCGTCGATGGTCCATGGAACCCAAAACCCATACTTTATAGGAATACCGAACCGTCCAATTTCGTAACGAACATCTGCCAGTTTTTTGTGTGTCGTTAAATTGAACCGTTTCCTTATTTTATGCTATTGACGGGTTCCGGGATCCTTCCATCTGTCCTTTTGTTATTTTATTAAACAAATTATATACAATGTATCGAAGTTTCTTTTCGAGTATTGTCCACAAACACGAATATAAATTTAAGTACCTATACCATTGGAATTGTCTACAGACAGACCAATTGAAAAGATACCTCTATACCTTTGCATACTAATTCAGTATCTAAACACGATCAAGAATTCAAGACTCAAAAAAGATACCAATTCAGGCATCAAACAGAAATTTTGGAAAAAAATAGTGACTTAAGTGACTTTTTATCAGGCAAAGTGACCAATCTTTTGAAAAAAGTGACCAAATTTTCAATTTTTTTGTCAACCATACCTCCTCCCCACCACATTATTTTTTCATAACTGCATTCCTCTCTGCGATGGTTCTAAAAAAAATCGTTTTTTTCATTAATAAATCTTCACTTGAAACTAAGAGTAGTGGAATAAGTTTTAAGTAACTGAAAAAAAAAAAAATTGGCCAATTTTTAGCCAATTTATGGACCTTTTACGTAATTATATTTATAAAGCATTTTCGATTGATGTACTTACACCCCGAAATCGTGCAGAGGAATTATTTGAAATTTATGGTGTCTAACTTCCTTGACGTGTTTTTTTTTGAACAATTATGACAGGTTGTTGACTAAATCATACGAATGAAAATTCGGATTTTTCTGGGATAAAAATTTAAAAATTTTGTACAAGCTATTGCAATTTTCAGCTTGCTCCTGTAAATAAAAAATCGATGAAGGAGTAAAATATAAATTATTTCGCGAGCGAAGCAAGAACGAAAATTTTAACGAAAAAATCCATTAAAAAATTGAAATTGAACATTTTTCCCTCATTGAGATTTTCCAAAATGTTACCAATAATTTCAGATTCTCTTCTATTCCATCTTTTTTATTTTCAAAATCGTGGTCAAAGACATCACAGTATTCCTTTCTCATCGCAACTTATTAAAAAGTACGGTAAGGTATCAAAAATAAAATGATTTACAATGAATTCTGTAAAAAAAGAGTATAAATTACCAGTGAGTTAAACGCGGAAATTTTTCAGAAAAATTTATGAATATAAAAATTTGTAAGATAGATAATTATTTAGCCCGAGCAGGGGCGTAGCGAAAGGGGGGTCTGGGGGTGACCCCCCCCCCCCCCCATACACAATACTAGTAGAAAAAGTTGACAAATTCGTCTCAAAATGAGAAAAGTTGGCAAATTTGACCATAAACAATAAAATTTTTGGAGTAAATATCGATTTTTCAGAAATTACAGTCCAACTGAAATTTCCTCCCAATTCTAAAATTTTCAAAAACTTTAGCCTCGCTGCGATCGGCTTTTTGTATGTATTTTATATGCTTCATGGAAAAGTGATTTTTTTCAAATTTATCATCAAAATTATTTCTATATTCACCTAATTTCATTATATTTTTTTTCTCCTCAAAACTCAATTTCGATGTTGAAAACTAAAATTTTTTAAAAGCTTTGGCCTCGCTGCAAGTGGTCAATTTTTTACTTAAGTTTATTAATCTAAAACATGTTTTATTTCGCCTTGAACTTGGGGTTTTTTAAAATTTCCGTCCTCGTTTCGTTCGAGCCAAATTCATTTCGCTCGCATTTCCATTGAAATTACAAAATTTTTAAAATGAATTATAATTTTTCTCACCCTTGCTTTGTTCGGGACAAATCGACAATTTCACTGATTTTTTTCAACTTCGAGTAAATATCGAAGTACATATATACATTGAAATTACGCAGGGAAACGCAATGAATTGGATGAGAGGGAGACGTGGTCAAAAAATTTAGTGCAGTCTGAAAATTTGTGCCATCCATTCCAGCCCCCAAAAAAGTCAATTTGTTTCGTGCTTAAATAAATTTATTTTCAAATTTTTTCAAAAATCAAGCTGAGAATTCTGAGATTTTACCCCCTCAATTCAATATCCAGACTTCGGTACGTCATTGCACACTTTGCCACGTACCATTCTATGAAACTTAGATTTTACTTCAAATTCATTTCGTCCAAAAGACGCACCCAAGGAGGAGGCACAAGGGGCTCGAGCTCTCCCCTCTCCGCTTAAAAAGGAGATTTTTTACAAAAGTGTGAAAAAAGTACATTTTTTTGATATTCAAACATTATTTTTCGGAAAATTTTCGCCCTCGCTTCGATCGGGGAATATTTTGATCATATTTTCTTGAATGAATCTGAATCAGTCTTCTATGAAATTCTGCTTTCAAGAATCAGTGAAATGATTTTCTTTGGAAATTAATTATTTTTTATTGATTTCTCAATCAATTCCCATTTGTCAGGAAAAATCAATAATTATTTTGACTTGACTGAAAAAGATCGGTGAAAAATCACTGATTTTCAGTTGAAATCATTCCACTGATTCAAGCAGGTAAATTTTACCAATTCAGTTTTCAGGAGTGTATTGATTGTTTGTTCCAAAATATTCCGCAATTTTCCAATTTTTCTTTGTTCAAATCTCTTTATTCCCCTATTTCTACTCGAATTCTCAGCCCTTCCCTAAAATAATTTCTGGGAGCGCTTATGATTTCATCTCTAAGGTTGGCAAATTTCAATTTCAAAGTTGGAACGTCACCGCCCCCCCCCCCCCACACACACCCAGAAAAACCACTTCGTTACGCCACTGAGCCCGAGCGAAGCTTGGTCGAAATTTTATGAAAAATTTATGATAAAAGAAGCAAAAAAACATTTTCCTGGATAGGTACCTTCTTTTGGATTTTTAAAAAAAGTGACTTCAGAATGAAAAAATGACCAATAGTGACCTTTTGGCAAAAAAAGTAACTTTTAGCAACCAATCTTAAAACTAGGGAACAAGTCACTGAAAAAGGTAACTCTGTTTGATGCCTGTACCTCATCGAGAAACAAAAAATTCCTCACTAATGTGACTCATTTTTTTTATACCCCCTTCCTTTTCAGTAAACTTTTATCTATCTTCGATTAATATCGTCTTCGAAACTTATAGAAAAGTGCTCGTCCATGGTTTAAAAACTTTGCTGTTATTTCTGTTCGTATACTCGAATGCACACACGACAAATGTGCTCAGGATAAGCTATTACTATCGTGTAGCATATGGGGTAGATGACATTTCACGACGTACTTTAATGAGTTTGTTGTCCCGAGATTTATTTCTTCTTTGCCAAAGATACCTATACTCTTTCTTATGCTGGTACTTCTTATCGTCATACATTACTTCCTCTTTTTCTTATTTCTTTTATGAATTACCGATGAGTTATGAATCGCTATTACCAATATTCTATCTATACCCGCACATATGTTACGAAATCGGGATCTTTTGTTTTTATTGTACCGAGAAGGAAACAAATCGTTGGAAAAAACATGTGGGTAGGGTTTTTTTCGTGATTGGCAGTCGATCCCTATTCCCCTACTGAAAATCTTTTCGAGTATTTTGAGTCGAAAATCAAACGAATACGAATCGATTTTTTCAAACTTTGAAAATTAATTTTGCGAAGAATTTTTCATTGTGAAGTAAAAAAACCTTGAAATGCCAAAATATTTAGTCGACCGAATGAAAACAACGCTGATGTAATTTTTAAACAGTCGAATTGACTTTGAAATCGCAAATAGGTTTATTGTTCGAGACCTCGACTGAGCTGTGCCATTATTTTTGTATTCATAAATTTCAAAAATCTTTATGATTTCTTTAACGCAAATGTGAGGTCACTTTCAATGAAAAAAGCGAAAAAATAATAAATTAACGACGATGTCGAAATAGGTGTCAAAGATAATTCTTCCATTATTATTCAAAAAAAAATTCCTATACTTAGGTAAGTATATGTACTTAATTATTAATAAATAAAAACTTGAAGAAATCCACATAAAAAAAATCATACTTAATTAGAAAAGGATGATTAATTTTTTCCTCCCTTTTTTTTCAGATTTAACAAAGTTTTATGACGAAAAAACACGACATTTGGTAGAATATTTCTCAAACATTTCACAATTTTTTTTGAGAGGGGGCAATAATTTGCTTAATATGCAATTTTCTCATCATATTAAAAAAAATATTAACTCAAAAAATTCAAATAAAATGATACCAAAATTCTGAAAAAAAGAAGAGAATAAATTTGAAAATTTAATAGTTTGACTGAAAAAAAAATAAGAAACAGGATATTTTAACATTTTTGATAAAAAAACAAGATATATTTCGCTTCAGAATTTTTTTCTCAAAAAATCGATCCTTAGCACCATAAAAATATACTTGCAAAAAATTGTGTTGTTTTGAGCAGAATTGACCAATCATGGACCGATTCTACGATTAAATTACATCCCCCTCACCCTTTCGTACTTGAGGAGCTAAGAATCAAAACTCACTTTTTCCAGGTAAAGGAATTTCGAGAAAAACGCAAAAAACTGATTTAGTACAGTTACCGACCATCGAGTTTACTAAAATCATCTTATATTGTCAAGACGGTCCTGAAAATAGGATTCCCTGATTTTTTTCCCCAATCACGTTCGTACTCCTTAAAATGGCACGAGAAGAATGGAAAATGTGTGTTTTGACCCCAACCACCCTTTTTTTCAATGCTACAGAAAAATTTTGTGGAACCAAATTTGTACAGCTTGAAAAAATAAATATGTTTTGTCTTTTCGCATTTTTGCCCCAGATCAATCGTCTTCGAGTTAGGAACCAGCTTCGAAAAGCATTCCAAAATTAATGCATTTCAAAGCTGGTTCATAACTCGAAGATGATTGATCTGGGACAAAAAAGTCAATAGACAAAATGTTTCTTTTTTCAAGCTCTACAACTTTCATTCTACGAAATTTTTGTTTCGCCGGCAAATGTGAGTTATGATTCTAACCTCTGTTTTTGGAAGCATTTTTAGCCACGATGGAGACGATTTAGGCAAAAACTTGTCAGCGGGAGTTGTTATTTTCCACGACCTGGAAAAAGCGATCGTCCAAATGTGTTAGTGCATGAAATGCCTAAAAGTTGATTTTCGTGTTACAATTGTATCTATTTTTATTCTCTGTGAAATGGGTATTTGGTTGTTATCTCGATGTATTCGTACCTTATAGTTGCTTAAAATGTACAGTATTCTTATGTCGCTTTGTAAATAAATGTACAGTCCACTAATCTCGTTGCTAGAATGATGCGTTGGTTTTAATTTCTCGTTTTCGTACAATCGATCTTCCTTTTCAAGTATTAACAAAATGATTCTCATTTTGTTTTTTCGATTTCTGGACTCAAGTTCAACTATATTCTAATTTATTAAATTTTTTCAATTATAAATTTTCTTTTCAAAATTGCATCTAATTTTAAAAATTTTCCAACTATAAATTTTTTAAAATTTGCATACTTTCAAACAGTTTTCAATTTTGATTTTTTAAACCCTTTTGAAAATAATTTCATATTTCATCTTTTTAAATCTCTTCCTATTATTTAGTTGGAAGAAAATTTTAAAAACTTGAAGTTTGAAACTTTTTTTAAATTCAAAGTTGAAAAAAATTGAGGAAAAATTTGTAAATGATTGGAGGAAATTTTCGAATTGGAAGAAATTTTAAAAATATCAAGTTGAAAAAATTAAAAAAAATTTACTGTTGGAAAAATTTTAGTATTAAAATTTTTTTCAACCTTCAACCTCATGGTTAAAAATTTCTTCCACGTTGAAGCTGGTTTTGAATTATTTGAAAACATTTTAAACTCCATGGTTTTTCAAAATCTCTTCCCAACTCAATCAATAATTAGAAGAAATTAAAAAAATACTTAATAAAAATACAAAATTTAAAAAAATTTAAAAATCCACATTGGAAAAATTTTGAGAAAATTCGAGTTAAAAAAATTACCGATGGAAAAATAATTTAATAAAAATAAAATCGTGGCCAATTCGGGATTTTTGGATCGAACCCGAAGATTTGAGTGGAGAATCACTATCGTTCATATGAATATTACCATTCACTCCTCTACCAAGTCATGGAAAATAACAATTCCCAGTGGGCAAGTAGTGATGAGAACGTTTTTCTCCAATTCATGTAGTCTTGATCCTTTCATTTTTGCAAAATTTTCCGAGTGGTCAAATTTAAAGAAGCAGCCTTGTGAAACGCAGCCTTAATTATCGAGCTGATTTTATGACTTATCACTTGACTTGTTGACTTATTAAAACTGTTAACTTTTAATATTTTTCAAATTTGATATTTTCAAAAAAACGAATGAATCAAAAATTTAATGATTTTCACATCACTTTTCAGCAATTTTCAAGTGTTTTCTTCCATGACAAAAAATCAGAGTTACCAACTCAGCTTCATTTCCCCAAAAAATTGCCAAATCTTCCAAAACAAAAACTTTTCAGACTGTTTTAGTGTATGAATTCAATCGTTCTTTATTTTGTTCCTGAAATACTTACACTCCGTTATTTGGTTCTTTGTTTCAAACTTTTATTTCAAAAATTTCAATTAGATCAAATTCGTCCCCCTTTTTTTAGGCTAAAACAGATTATAATTTTAAAAATCCATCATAGGTACTTCGTTTTTCAAAAAAAAGCTCTCAGAAAAATTCTAAAATTTTTCAAGTTTTTTCTTTTCGATCTCCGAAAGAGAATTATTTTTAGACTTGGCAACGTTGGAAAATTGATCTAATTTTTCTCATCGATTTGGAAGTTCAAAATACGTATTTTTTAAGGTTATCAAAACTAAATTCCCGATAAAAAGATTGCATCAACTGCACCATTCATTACAAATTTCGATTAATTCCAAACTCTCGATAACACGTGCTATTCGAATACTCTTTCATTTGAAAAAAAATCAATCCCCAGAATTAAATCTACAATCAGAAAACAAGCCTCACGCCTCAAATTGATTCAGGACAACCTCTCTTCTTTCCAACTTGAACTCCAATTTCACAACTAACCCCACCATAAAAACCAATCCACCGCATTACCATCGTATTACGTCACACAACGGAAATCAGACACGAAAAATTCGCCAACCAAATTAAAACCTTGATCGACGACGATTCCGCCTAAATTTCTCGCCGAACTGGCCAACATAAAAAATTTTCTCATGAGCTGAACAATTAGTCAGCCAGCTACGAGCAGAATGAGTAAATCGAGCTGCTCGAAAACCAATTACGTGCATTCCAAGTTCAAAGACTCCTTCGTCGGAACACCATGGCCAAATGACATTGACCCCAAAAAATCTCTCAAACCTGTTCAAAGAAGCTAATTTCAATAAAGTACCCAGTCGATATTTTTTTATGCAGTATGATTTATCCTCCAATAGGCTTTCAACTACAAATACAATTTCATACGATACAAAGAGATACACACTTTTGGATATTTTCTGGGAGGAAAAATCGAATTTACAATTTCGGCAAATTAAATCGAACTCGAGCAACGGTCCCGAACAGACGACCTTTTAAACGCAGGCACCAGTAAATCAAATTTCTGCTCGAGTAAAAGGCTGCTTGATTGGTGATAATCTTATTTAAAAGGGGTAAACCCTTTTGTTTGACGATGTTTACTCTTTGATCAACGCAAAGGCTCAGCCAACGAGTAATGAAAATGTATTTATTGATTCAGTTATTCCATATAAATAGCTACGTAGCTTTTACAAAAGGTGCACTCGTATACCCATACACGATGAATTTAAGTCATTCAAAGAAAATTCGCTCGCAGGATGGAAGCAGGGAAACGTAGAAGGGTTCGTACCGTTCTGGTAATTCGATTAAGGTCGTGTGTTGACATTTACACAGAGAAATCAAAGGCGAACGTGAATAAAACCGAAGGTATTTCGCAATTAGTATTATAGTAGGTCACGACGACGATACAGCATCACGAAGATACGGCGGAAACAAAAAATAAAAAACAATAAGTGGTAAAACGTAACCCTTTGTTTTTTTTCGTCTCTCGTATGGCAACGAATCTGGTATACGAGTACATCGTACGTGTGTATTTTACACGATCGTGTACTTTTCGGCATCGGGCAACGGTGCGAAAAAGGAGAACGCGGAAAACGACAAAGATACGCCGAATAAAACCCCCATTGACAAAGAATAGGAAAAGATAAAAGACAGTGGAAAGGTCGTTCCGACGATGGGAGCCACGATTAAAGAACCGTTCAACGAGCGAAAGGCGTAGAGAAAGTTTTATCCGTTCAAAGGCACTAAGCGGGTATGGCTTTAACTAAATGCCTTTCTCTACCCAGCTTTTCCACGTTTAAATTGCCGTAGGTAACCCTTTTGAGACCGAGACCGAGACTGTGCGCTGGTATAGTTCAAACGAGATCGTAATACTGCTGTTTTGTTACCAACTAAAATGTCAGACTGTCAGACAATCTTTTCTACCCCCGGAATCCCTTTCATACAATTTGTTGTGTCTGCGAAAGCCTGTTTACAAACTTTGTCTAGGTTACGTTTTCTTGGTGTGCTTTTTTACCCTTCCACCCTCCGCAGCTCGACACCCGACGTCGTGATGCCGTCAATCGTCAACGTGCTTTTACCGCTTTTTTTACCCCTTCCTGCCTGTTTCCTTTTTCTCGTATACTCAGAAATGATACACGAGAAAAAGGCGACGAACAGAAAGTTTTATAGCGAGAAAGGGGTGAAATATCATTTCATGAATGAACGTAAACGTTAAAGCCAGAAAAAAAGCTGCAATTGACGTAAAATATCATTCGAGCTCGGGTTCCATCGAAATTAGGTACTCGAGTTGAATAACACTGTCGCATCGTCCCGGTTTCGTGATCTCGACCACGTGGTCGATTCGATGGGCGAGAGTGCACAGCAGAAAGGGGAATTGAAATCGACAGTCGACAACGTCTCACACCATTGCATATACTTTGGTACCAAAGGAGCACCGGTTTGTAACATTTCGATTAAATAAATGGGTCACATTACGAATTGGAAGGGGGAATCGAAATGAAAGTTGTCAATTGTTTGGTACTCGAGTTAGTTTTACAAACGAAAATATTCTCGTTGCTGATTTTTACGTCGAAGGATAAATTTACACGGAAGATGCATCAGGCACCAAACTCGGAAAACGTTTCCGACGATTTAATTTTTACCAACTATGGAAGTTTTTTTTTTATTCATCGATGATTTAAAATTTTTAAATGATTTTCTTTGCTGTGTTTTTGGTTCAATTTTTCTCCAAATTTATCAACTTACTCCATAAATTTTCAATTAAAAATTTTTTTCGTGCCTCTAGGCTCCAAAGCTCCAATGAGACGTAACATAAATTAAATAAATAAATCGAAATTGAGCATTTCTATCAACTTGAGAATTTTTACGATTCTTGTTTTCCTCACTCTAAAAATGTTCAAGTTCACATTTTCATAATTTTTTCAAATTATTGTTTTACATTTTATTATTTTTTTTCCATATTCAAATTTTCTCAAATTTTTAAAACTTTTTTCAACCCTGAAATTTTTCCGAACTAGACAAGATGTTACAGAATCCTGAAATGTAACCGCAGAACTGGCAATTTTCCGATTTCAGGGCGTCTAACAAAATTTGTTGAGCAAAAAGCTTGACTTAGCTTGACTTTTTTATGCGTCACCCCCCCCCCCCATCTGAAAAAAAGTTGAAATGTACTCCTAAATTTAAATTTTTACAAACAAATAATGATTCAAAAAAATCACGATGAGCTCTTTTTTTTTATTTAAATTATTTATCAAGGGTAAGTAAATGGGGATTTTTTCAATTTTTGAAAAAAAGCTTGTCCTCTGAATCAAAAAACTTCACCTCTTCGTCAAAAGCTTGACTTGTCTTGACCAGCTTGACTTAGCTTGATCATTAGGCACTCTGAATTTTTTTTGACGTTTTTTCAAGTTGGGAAAAATTTTAGAGCTGAAAATTTGAGAAAACTACAAATACAAAAATGCAAACTTGTAAATTTTTCGAGCTAAAAAATTTTTGAGTAAAATAATGAATTTGAAGCTATAAATTTTAAATTTTTGAAAAAACTTGAACTCAAAGAAATAAAGAATCGAATAATTTGAGGAAATTATAAAAAATTTAAACTTGAAAATTTTCAGATTACCCAAGCAGAAAGATTATGAGAAAAATTCAACTTGAGAGATTTAAGTCGAGTTGGAAAATTCTTTAGAATTATAGAAATTCTGAGAACATTTTTTTAAAAGTTGAGAAAATTAGGAAAGAAACTTGAAATTTTTGGAGCAGAAAAAATTTTAATTTGAACCGGAAGTTTTTTTTAATAATGAAAATCTGAATATGGGGAATTTCACAGATTGTTGAAAAAAAATTATAATTCTACAGAAAATTTAATAAATCAATTTTTGAGAAACTACGAAAATAGGAAGTTGAAAATTTGTAGAGTTGAAAAATTTTGCAGAAAATAATTAAAATTCAAAGCATGCAAATTTTGAATTTGTTGAGAAAATTTGAATCGAGAAAAAAATAAAGAATGAAACAATTTGAAAAAATTATCAAGATTCAAACTGAAAAACTTTTAAAACAAGTGGAAAAATTGTAGAAAAACCATATGTAAATAGGAAAATTTCTGCAGTAGAAAAAAATTAAAAGTTAAAATTTCGAGACAATTTTAACCAAAAACATTTCATTTCCCAATTTTTATATTAAAAAAATGCAATTTCGGAAAACCCAAACGACCCCATTAGCAAAACAGTGATTCAATTCATCTCCATCAACGTTTGTAATTGTTCTCGAGAAAAAAAGTAAAACATTTCGATTCGTTTCTGGAATAATCTTTATCGATAATTTATTACCTACATTTTCAATAAACGAGTATGTAGGTAGGTAGACAACTCGTCGAGGAAGGAAATGAACAATTATATCGTAACCAGCGAAAATCATGAATCATTCTCTTTTTTCCATCGTAATTACAACATTCTGTGCTTAGATAATTTTCCACTCGAAAGCCCTTATCGCAAAAAAAAAACTATAGATAATTTTAACGACTATTTATAATAAAATCATATTATTTCGAAATTTCAAACACAATGTTTTATTTGAAATTTGCTCGTTGAGTGTGTAGTGTGTACAAAGATACCGTAATTTTGAATGAGAAATATTTGATAAAACTAAGTTTGAGACTTTTGACTTTGTATGTGTAGGAAATGACAGGATAATATTTGGGGAGGATTATTTACAATGATAAGAATCACTGACAAGAAATCCTAATTAATTTTAGTTGATTTTTATCATTTTCTATTTAATATTATCGAAATTACTGCGTACTATTTTAACGTAATTTAGACCTGAATTCATGACCCGTATAAAAAGTAATCATGAACTACATTTCAAATTCCACTGCATACATAATTTAGGTACTTTACGCTAATGAAACTAATTTATCATAGTAGGTTTCGGTAAAATGGGCATGAAAATTCAAAAAAAATATGTTATGAAGTATGAACTTATGAGGCCAGTTCTGGAATTTCAGGAGAAAGCGATTTGGAAATTTCCAGCAAAATGTCATCTCGAAATAGATACTTACGTAGGTATATTTTGAATTTTCTGTTGGCAGGTTAACTCTATTTTCAAATTTATCATTCGGTAAAATTTTCTTTAAAAAAATAAGTTCTTGAAAATTTACACATCATATTTTTTCATTACTCATTTAATTCTAAAAATGGATAATTTCGAATACAATCGAGTCGAAGATTCGCATTATTTCTTGAGAATTTAATTTTTAAATTTTTAAACCCACTGTTTCTTCGGGTTTCAACACAGAAAATTATATCTTCATAATTAATCTGAACATTTTTCACGAGCAAATTCAAAGTATTTTTTAATTTAATGAGATGGTGGGGGTGGAAGAAGGTAGAAAATTTTTCTGTTCTGACATTACATTGACGTGAGAAGAAGCAGTAGTATAATTTAGATAAGGTACCTATGTACAATCCTGAACGTAGACATACCTACGTAAACAGAGATACATTAATTTTTGATAATTTAGCACTGACATTGAAAAATAAAAGAAAAACACCAAACGCAGCGTTATCGTCGTAATTGATTTCGAAACGAAAAACTCGCGTATTTGGCACAAAAATTGTTTCGTTATTATTACCTAAATACCTACATAGGTACGTAATCACGACCACATTTAGGATAAATTTAGTTCTATTGTTTCAGGAAACATTTGGCAATGACGTTTGATAACATTCACAATTGCACGTAATTTAATTTATTTCGTTTAATGTTACGTTTATCTTTGAAATATAGCGAAAATGTGAAAAAAGTGAAAAATCACACATGGGGAAAATATGAATGCTAAAAACTTTCATTGGTTTGAAATTTTAACGTGGATATGTTTTAATGCTGGGGGTCAATCTACGAAAGGTGAGACCAAATTTTCTACACCAAACTTTGACATTTTCTTCGACTTTTTGATACTTTGTCAGGAATTTAAAAACTTGGAAAAATTTTGACCAATCGATTTAATAACTTTTTGCAGCACTTTTGAAAATTTTAAAAAAATTATGTTTTGAAATATCCAATGATAATTTATCAGACTTGAAGAAATTTGTAAATTTAGAAAAATTTAGACGATTCGATCCATCTAATGGATTTCTTTTCCTCCCACAAAAACTTGGAAAAATTTTAATAAATCGAAATAATGAAATTTTTATCAGTCTTGAAGAAACCCACCGCGACATACCAAATGACATTTTGTTTACCTGACATCTCAAAAAAGATTACATATCTCTAAAACATACCTAATTACCAATCCATGATTTAAAAACTTTTGCTTCAAAACAAAATTTGTGTAATTTTTTAATTCAATTTTAAACAATTTTTCATTTTCAAAATCTACAATTTTGAAAAAAATAAAGGAGGAAAAAATTTGCTTCGAAATGTTGAGATTTTTCCAGTAAATATAATTTTTTTGAACATTCTTATATGTATTTAAAAAAAAAAAAACATAACCAAATCTCTCCCCCCCCCCTAACCTACCATAAAATAGATCCCGCATATTTCAAATCGAATAATCAAAACAACCTCTCTCCTACTAAAATATCCCCTCCTCCCATCTCAAAATCCAATTTCACAAAAAAAAAATTCGCCATAAAAGCCAACTTTTCCAGGTTTTCCAGAAAATGGCAATCATGCTTAATTAATATTATATTTTATAAGTACATATCAATTTCGCATTTTCGTACTCTGTAAAATAAATCCTGATTTTCGAAACCTCTGAAAAGAGGAAAATATGCGCTCATAAACTAAAAATACGAGTTCAAGGTCATATAAATTAATTTCATCGAAAAAATTTCCTCGTAAAATTTTTCAAATTTTTTCAGTGGGATTTGAAAACTGAACCTGAAAGATGAATTGCCCCTTTCTATATTTTTGAACCCCTGAGTGAACAGAGAGAAAAAGTGATAGTTTCAAAGGTACCTACGCTAAAAGCACGACTATAAAGGCTACCTAAATTGAATTCTACCTACTCGAAAATCAATTTTAATGCAATTTCCCAAATAGGAAATTTCGAAACTGCAAAGAACACGTAAGAGGATAATTTAAGCATTGACCCAAAAAAACCGAACTTTGTAAGCATATTATGTGGGTATCTTTGAAGTTTCTGAAACGAGGAAAAAGCATAGATTGTTTCGTGAGTCAAATTAAAAAATATCTAGGACATTCGACATGGATTTTATTTAAAAAAGTATTGTTCATAAAACTACAGCAAAATTTTCAATTAAATTTGAACATAATTGGCTCAAAAAATTGAGCTTTCTTCATTTTCGAAGTCTTTTGTAGAAAAAAAAAGGATGGTCTCATAGAGAACAAATTATTGAAGGGATGGCTCATAATTTAATTCTAACAGATTTTTCGATTTTTTCTAAGTAATTCTAAAATTATGGAAATTTTGTAGCAATACTATCTGACTAGAGATGTTCCTTGAAAAGTGGTGAAATGAAAATTTTTATTTTCATGAAAAGTTGAAATGAAAATTTTGTTAGTAAAAAGAAGGTATTTTTCACAACGAAAAACAATCGAGTGATGTAGGTATCAACCCACTTGTCAGGATAATTCGAAATTATAAAACCATTAAAAAAGCTATAATTTGTACGTTTTTTTACTTTTCATGATTTTTCACAACTTTTCAGACTTTTCAGATGAACTATTCACTTTTCTTTTTAAAAAATTACTGTCCATGAAAAGTGCACATCTCTATACCTCGCCATAACTCAGAGAGCTGAGTTTTCTAGTTTCAACAGCTTCAAATTCAAAGAGAATTTCCTGGTTAGATGGTGAAATCGGCCCTTGAACCGATAACCCACCCGGAAAACTAGACTATGCTCGAAATTCAATATTTTTTCTATCCCATCTGAAAGAGATGGTCCAAAAATTTTGAAAATTTTTTCAGATTAGATATAGAAACCATGCAGACGTACGTTTGAGAATTTTTTCAAAATTTTTTTTTTCTAAATTGTTCGAAATTTTTCAGAGTTTTAAAAATTTAAAAATTCGTCAAAAAAGGAGGGAGAGGGGAACATAAAATTCTTCCTCTCAAAAATTTTGTTACATCCTCAGGTACAACGTAATATTTGGGAGAGGGGGAATGGGTGCAATATGGCCAAGAAAATAAAATCTTATTAAAAAAAAACACTTCTGTTGTTTTTTTACCATTTTATGAGTAGTTCCAAGGTCGGTATTTCCAAAAAAAAAAATTTGAGCAGATTCTGTCGAAAGACACTCAGACAATATTTTTCTTGCCTTGTAGAGCTAGTATCTACAATCAGTAAAAATTTTAAAATTTTTGGAGTACTACCCCCCCCCCCCCCATGGAAAATATTCAATTTTGAGCATCAATAATTCAGTTTCGTAACCCGAACGGGATGAAGGTAGGCAATTAAAAAATTTTTGGGGTCGTTTTACATCAATACCAACACTTTGGGTAATTATTGTCCCGATCGGTTGAAGGGCCAATTTTACCATCTTACCAGGGAATGCTCTTTCGTCAAATTTTTTACAATTTTCAAGTTGAAAATATTTTCCAACAAAAAAAATCTGATCACTTACTCAGAAAATTGAACTCCCTCTCTCCACAGAAGAGTGAAAAGATGGCTTTATGGAGTGAAAATTATAAATATCGAGACCAGTTAAATAAAATTTCAAGAAGTTCCCAAATTCTGGGCAATCTTCAAACCACAAGAATTTTCCAACTAAAAAAACTGAACATCGACCCAGAAAGTTGAACTTTTTCCATAGGAAAATTCAGCAGGGTTTATGGACAAAAATGATAAATATCAAGACCACTGGGTTCAAAAATTCAATTTTCACAAAATTTTCAAAATTTTTTACCAATTCTCAACTTATGATATAAAAATTATGACGAGAGAATTTGAACATTGACCCAGTAAAATGAACCTTTTACTACACCACTTCCTATACGTAGTTAACCCACAACTTTAACCTTCCCCTCCCTTCCTGCTTTACTTCCTACCTCCAAACCCTACCCCAAATCACCCATACCCCTCAAAACTGAAAAACTTCACTTACCGAATGATCGGCGGTAGTCATCATGGTCGGATTGGGCGAAGGATCGTTACCATTTAAAGCTACAATCGTCGATGACTGCGGATGAGCTGCTGGCTGCGGTGTTGCGGCACCCGATGACGAAGGAGCTTGCTGCGGCGTCGTCGGACCTTGACTTTGATTAGCGTTTCCTCCTCCTCTTCCGCCCTTGTTACGGTAACTCTGCACACACATCATAATGCAACGTGTTATCAATACGATGAAAAATTTCACATATGATTCATCGGGTCGTCGTCGTCGCCTCATAGCACACCGTACCATACCATAGGGTAGGATGCCTGATACCAGCGCATAGCAACGATCAACGTACGTAATACTCCCAGGTGTTTAAAAAAGAGGTATTTTCCTCGACGTGTTAACAAATAAATTAAACAACCGCGTACGTCAGCATTTATATTCGGCTTTGGCAACAAACACCACATACGCTTACACATCGCAATTACCTACCTACCTGTACATCGCGAATCGACAAAATTTAAAAAATATACCAAAAAAACAACATCTGAAATTTTCTACACCTCATTTTCATTAATAACCAGGGATCCGAAGGTGGAGGCGAAGGGTGTAGGGAGGAGCCCCCCCCCTCCGGGTGATTTTTCCGGAGCCGGAGTCGGAGGCACTTTGATCAAAAATCTGGGAGCCGGAGTCGGAGCCGGAGGCACTTTTTTTTAATTACTGGAGCCGGAGCTGGAGTCGGAGCAGGCCCTCCCCTCCGGCTCCCTGCCCCAGAGGTCCTTACTTTGATTTTTTTGGGGTCAATTGTTGTAGGTGACGTGACGCGTTGTTAATACTTAGGTAATAAATATTAATAACGCGTCACGCCACCGACAGCAACGGACACAAAACAAATCAAGGTTCTAGAGCGAAGCCGGAGGGAGGAGCCCCACCCTTCGGGTGATTTTTCCGGAGCCGGAGCCGGAGGCACTTTAATCAAAAATCTCGGAGCCGGAGCCGGAGTCGGAGGCACTTTTTCAAAAGTTCTGGAGCCGGAGGCACTTATATCAAAAATCTCGGAGCCGGAGTCGGAGCCGGAGGGACTAGACCCCTCTCTCCGGATCCCCGTTAATAACACAGGTCGACACGATTTTTGTGTCTGGGTTCAGATTGCCAAATTTTGGTTACTTTTGGGGGTGGAGAGTCGAAAAATAAGGGGGTTCAAGAACAATAAACACGGGCTCAAGAAAAAAAAAATCAAATATTTTTTGGCCTAGTCAGTTGGGAAATTTTACGGCGAATTGAATGGAACAAGCCACATACTTCCACCTCATTTAGAAAAAAAGTTACAGCTCAATAAACTTTTCTAAATTCTGTTTAAAAAATCTCATTTTTTTGTGCTTTGCCTACCAAAAAGTGACATTTCTAAGCAAATTAAGCGTCCTACGACAAAAATGATCAGAACTAAAGTTGTAGAGAATGAAATTTCCTATCTGGTGGAAGCAGTTAGATTTTTCTGGGAGGCATGGTTTTCAAGATATTGTCGAGTAAATTTGAACATTATTAACTTTTGGCAGCCAAAAGGTGATTTATTTTTCATTTTTTTCTTAAATGCCTTCACTAATGTTCAATTTACTCGGAAATATCTTATAATTATCCCTCTTCAGAAAAATCTAACTGGTTTTACCAGATAGGAAATTTCATTCTCTACAATTTTGGTTCTTACAAGGAAGGTATCCGAACTCGAAGTAAAATTTTGAACCCAAACAAAAAAAAAATCGAAAATACATCATAACAGGGCCCCTGTATCCAAATTTCAGGGTCTGAAGTTCATTTCTCGATTTTTGGCGAATTTTTGAAATTTCAAAATTACTTCCGCCACGCGAAATATGAAAATTTGATTTAATGAACAAAAAAAGCTAAAATTTGGTATATACCCTATTTTCGACCTCCTGAATCGATTGGAAGCGGGTTCGAGACGTTTCGAAGCCATCAGAAAAGTTTGGAATTTTCTAGTGCTGGAGAAAAGCCCATAAAAATGGTCCATATGAACGTACCTTTAATCGCGGATAACCAATATTGGTGATCTATTTGATCCAATAAAGTAGAATTTTCCGACATTCGCAACTTTGAGTTCAAATTTATATTTTTTGGCTGATAATTTTACTGGAAAAAAATTAATTTTCTGCCAAAAAAATATACTTTTTGAACTCAAAGTTGCGAATTTCAGAAAATTGCGTTTTAATCGATCAAATAGGTCACCAATATGGATAATCCGCGATTGTAGGTGCTGAAATGCACATGGGCCATTTTTATGGGCTTTTCTCTAGCGCTGGAAAATTTCAAAATTTTCTGATTGTTCCGAAACGTCTCGAAACCGTTTCCATTCGATTCAGGAGGTCGAAAATAGGGTATCTACCAAGTTCGAACTTTTTAACTCAATGCATGCGCATTAAGTAGGAAAATTTTAAAATTTTTTCCAGGAAAATTTCTTGCCCAAAAATGCGAACTTGAACTCAAAGTTACGATTTTTGGAAGATTGTGTTTCAATCGGTCAAATAGGTCACCAATATGGATAATCCGCGATTGTAGGTGCTGAAGTGCATAGGTATGGGCCATTTTTATGAGCTTTTCTCCAGGGCTGGAAAATTTCAAAATTTTCTGATGACTCCGAAACGTCTCGAAACCCCTTCCAATCGATTCGGGAGGTCAAAAATAGGGTATATACCAAATTTCAGCTTTTTTCGTTCATTAGATCAAATTTTCATATTTCACGTGGCGGAAGTAATTTTGAAATTTCAAAAAATCGCCAAAAATCGAGAAATGAACCTCAGCATCGGAAATTTTGGGAACGGGGTCCTGTTATGATGTATTTTCGATTTTTGTTTGTTTGGGTTCAAAATTGTACTTTGAGTTGGGATACCTTCCTTTTCAGTATTTTTGTCGTAGGACGCTTACTTTGCTCAGAAATGTCACATTTTGGTAGGCAAGGCACAAAAAAATGAGATTTGTACACAGAATTTAGGAAAGTTGAAGCTGTACTTAACTTTTTTTCCAAATGAGATAGAGCTCTGCGATTTGTTCAATTCGATTCGCCGTAAAATTTTCTATAAGACTAGGCCAAAAAAATGTTAAATTTTTTTTTCTATAGCTTGTGTTTATTTTTCTCCAAAAACCCTATTTTTCGACACCCCCCCCCCCCCAAAAAAAACTTTAAAGCCACTAATGAATATGTTGGTGTATTTCAATACCTAAATCAGATTTTAGGCATTAAAACTAAAACACAGTACTTACAAAAAAAAATTTGTTGACTAGTGTAATATTCGACGTCGAAACGATTCGCCAACGCGAGCACGACAATAAACCTTATAAAATCAAGCACACAAGTACAACCTCACAATACTAAATTGTTCTTAATTTATTACGCAACTTGCGTGCTCGGCATTTCTCATCATTTCGTATTATTCTTCTATTAATTCAATAATTTACAATCAAGGCTATACATTATAGTTATATAGTAATCGTACTCGTATGTGTGTTGTCGTACCACACAATACATCAACAATCAACAAGCGTTAATTTCCTGGTCATATTCGTCCCTTGTCTCTACTCCTGCGTACTCGAAAGTACACAAACATCGATACAGATTCCACCGTACGCAATCAAATGTGAAATTCTCTCTTTCTCAATATTCATACTCCAGCGGCCGACCTCCATTCCCCTGCTCACCTGGGACACCTTTCTAGCTGTTATCATAATGTTGAAGGAAAACACGCGGAAGCGAATAACCCGCAGCAAAACGCCAAGTTATAAATGAAAAAAATCAATAATTCACAATTCCAACGTACCTAAGTATAACGTTTGTATGCAGTAATTTCGCATGAGCCATGACCCTCTTCTTTTTTACACTGTACAAAATTATATTTTCAATACAGCTCGCAAAGCGAGGATATTCGTATACGTAATATTTATACGTGTTACGCATCATCGACCTCTCGACGAAATTTTCAAAAAGAAAAAAACTCCGGCTTTGGTACGCTTCGTTTAGTTTACGTTCGCGAGAGAGCTTAGTAATGAATTTTTACCCGAAATATGGTAAATAATTCTACACGAGGAGCTCTCAGACTCGCAGTACGTAATATGGATTTATTAGCCTAGCTTTACGAGAAATTTCAACCGTGAAGAATTTTTTCCATCCAGCATTTCATAGGCTGTACCGTCGGAATGGCGCGATTTGTACGTGAAATTTCAATTTGTACATTTTTGGAATTTACGTTATTTTATTAAAGTCGCCGAAATGGATGTATCGCTGTTTTCGTACGAGTTTTACGAGTGCACGATTTTTCGGAAATTTTACGACGACCGGGGTGCGTTTTGTCGAGTTTTTGACGATTTTATAGCGATAGTAGGGGGTTTCGATTTATATAGGTAGCTGGGGCTTTTTACGAGGGTTATAATTTTATATGGAGTTTACAATCGCGTTTATACGCTTTTTTCGATGGTTTGAAATGTATCACAACAGATGGACGGATTTGGAATTTTTTTCCAAGGGGAGAAGTGGAATACAGAGAGGGATGAGCAGTTAGAAATGAAATTTGTGCTGTGTAAATGAAATTGCAGTCTTCTCACACCCCCTCCCCCAACAGAGGATTTTCATGAGACTACAAAAGTTTGAACTAATTACTCAGGTCGACATTGAAAAAAAAAAGCTGTTTGATGGGTGATTTTAATAGTATTTTCCCCTGGCAACGAGAAAAATAATGAAAAAATTCCACCACCCAAGGATTTTTCATAATTTGAATATTTTGTTGAAAATTTTTTCTACACTTTTTGGTAATTTTTGGACACTCGAAGTTAATTTTCTGGGCGAAGGAAGAGTTCAACGAAAAAAACTAATAGAACATGAATTGTAGAGCGTGAAATTTCCTTTCTGTAAAGTCCAATTAGTTTTTTCTTCAGAGGCTTAGCTTTCAAGATATTTTAGTTGAAAGCTTAACTTTTTTTTTAATTGAAAATATCTCAAAAACTGAGCCTCCCAAGAAAAAACTAATTAGACTCAACAGAAAGGAAATTTTACGCTTCACAATTTATACTCTAATAATTTTTTTCGTTGAGCCCTTTCTTTGCTCAGAAAATCGACTTTAAGGGTCAAAAGTTGAATCAAAAAATGTAAAACAAGTTCTCAACAAAAAATTCCAATTATAAAAAATCCTGACGTGATGGAGTAAGACTGAAGTCATATCCGAACTCAGCACTAAAAATTACGTCAGATTCACGAATCAGAATCAATTAGGAAAAAAAAATTGTTGATTTGCCGGCCTCTGATATTTCCATTGTTATACAAATGAGAAATGTTAAGAATGTGGTTCATTACAAAAAATCGATTTTCTGGAAAAATCAAGCCTCCAATTCCATAAAAAAAAAAAAAAAATGAATGTAACATAAATTGTAGGGCGTAAAATTTTCTTTCTGTAGAGTTCAACTAGTTTTTTTCATGGAAAACTCAGTTTTTGAGATAAATTATCAATTTTGAAAAAAGTTGTACTTTCAATTCAACTAAAATATCTCCAAATCTAAGCCTGTTGAGAAAAAACCAATTGAATTCAACAGAAAATAAATTTTATGCCATACAATTTAGGTTCTATTCTTTTTTTTCGTTGAACGCTTCCTTTTTTCTTCAAAAAAAATTGACTTCAAGTGTCAAAAATTATCAAAAAGTATGAAAAAAAATGTTCAACAAAAAATTATCTGGAAAAAGCAGAGAATGGTTTTTTAACGAGAAATCTCGACTTGTCATTCCCTTCGTCTTCCCCTTACTTTATGTCACTGTCACTAATGTGGTATTGCCCAAGCCTAGCAATCGTAGAAAAATTACAATTTTTCGTTTTCTCAAAATTATTCTTCAAAATCAAATAAGTATGAAATAAATTTCACGGTTATCAAATTGAGCAATATTTTTGAATTTTTTTTTTAAATTGATGACTTTCAAAATCTGTTTTTTACTTAAATTTTGTTTGTTTAGGCTGTTTCTTTGAACTAAGGTCCAAAAATCGCGAAAACCCATGCAGAAATGTTGTTTTTTAAGCAGATTTTTCAAGTTTTGAGTGCGTTATACGGAAAAAATCGAAAAATAAAAAAACTAACGTCGGATTCGTGTTTAGCGGGTCAAAATACCCCGATAAACACCCTTTTCGCGATCGTTTTGCTTAAAGTCTTAAAATTCACCTTTTTCACTGATTTTTCATGACAAAAATAGCGAATTTCGAGTCTTCAAATAAAAAGACCGCGAAAAGGGTGTTTATCAGGGTATTTTGACCCGCTAAACACGAATCCGACGTTAGTTTCTTCGTTCAGTCATTTCTCTCTATACAAGACGCTCAAAATTTGAAAAATCTACTAAAAAAACAACATTTTTGTACGGTTTTTCGCGATTTTCGGCTCTTGGTGCATCGAAGTCGCCAAAAGTGAATACGTGACGTGAATCTACGTTAAAAAACACGTTTTTGGGATTTTTTAAAAGTGGTCGCTCTTCGCTTATATGGTGTTTTTTACGATTGAAAACTTCAAATAGCCGAAACAACGTGAAGGAGTGCACCGAAATTGTTGAAAAAATTATCGTGAATACATCTCTACGAGATGTAACTTTATGCCAAAGAACAGAAAATTTCCTTCACTTCCATTGAAATTAAAAATTCTTGAAAATAATGCAATAAAATGGCCATAACTCCAAATGGGAGGGGGTGGGGGGGTCAAAAAATTTTCTACATTTTTTTTACATCAAGGTACATCATCTGAGGGGGTTAAATCGAAAATCGGAGCGGGGGCCAAATTCACCTAAAACCCGGCTATACTCTTTTGGTGAAGAACTTTAAAAAAAAATTGGGGAAATTTTTAAAATTTAAACTTTTCTGACAAATTTAAAAATTCAA
>JAVBJF010000021.1:1800000-2065129 GCA_033439095.1 Pseudococcus viburni
CCCAACTATCCCACTCTCATTCTCAAAATTCAACAATTTTTATGAAATTCCAATTTTCCAAGACTGACTGGGCAATGTGCATTTTGAGCTAATTTTGCAAGCAGTCTATTGCGATTTTTTTTCGTTTTTTCAAGTCTAACAAAATGTCATCATATCAGAGATCGCCAACATTTGATCTTCAAAATTTGGTAGCCTATTTTATAGATTGGCCCCTTGATAAACCTGATTTTAATATTGGATCTCAAAAAAAAAAAAATAGACAAATTGGAACGATTTTAAAACACCCCCTCCCCCCCATCATCCTCACGAGAAATAAACGAGTTCATAATTCCTCAATTTTTTTTTGATTTTCAAGGGGAGATTTTGGAGTAATTAGACACTGTCATTTTCATCGTTCTTTGAAATTACGACAGAAAACGAAGGTTTTAGAAATTTTGAAAAAAAATTGTTATTCGTTGTTTCTTGAGAAACGACAAGAAACGGTGGATTTACAAAATTAAATAATAATCGTTGGTCATCGTTTTTGAAGAAATAACCACAAACAACTTTTTTCAAGCAGCTAACACTGAAAAAACATAACACCTAATAAATTTTATGCAAAAATAATAATAACAGGGCACCATTCACAAAATTGAGAAAATGTATTCTAAAAATAATAATATTTATCGCGATATTTGGTAAATTTTATTACAAAAATAAAATTTATTAAGTATATAAATTAATAAATTTTACTGTAATTAGAGCATTTTTGTTGAATGGTGACTCGTTATTATATTTTTTAATAAAATTTATCATTTTTTGTAAAAATTTTTATTTTTTCGAGTGAAGTACTGTCGTTTTTTGTTGTTTTTCAAAGAAACGACAAAAAACGACGGATTTAGAATATTCGAAAAAAGTCATTTTTTGTCGTGTCTTGAGAAACGACAAGAAAATACGGATTTATAAAATTGAATAATGGTAGTTTTTCATCGTTTTTGAAGAAACCGCCATAAATAATAAATCTAGAACATTTCCAACTGGTCTTTCTTCATCGTTTCTTAAGAAACAACCAGAAACAACTTTTTTCGAGTAATTAAGTACTGTTGTTTTTCGACAAACGACAGGAAACGACGGTTTTAGAACATCGGAAAGTGGTCGTTTTCATAGTTTTTGTGAGAAACGGCAAAAAAACGACGGATTTACTAAATTGAAATACCTATATGGTCGTTTTTCATAGGTTTCTGAATAAACGACCAGAAAAAACTATTTTCTAATTTAGAACATTTTAAACTGGTTCCTTTCTCATCGTTTTTGAAGAGACAACCAAAAAAGACTATTGAATGCAGGGTGTCAAACAAAATTTGTTGAGCAAAAAGTTTTACTTTGCATGACTGTTTTTATTTGTTTATAGCCCGCCCCCTCTCCCCCGAAAATGCATTTTTACGAAAAACTTCAAACAAATACTTATAATTGAAAAAAAAATCACAAAAGACAAAGAGCTCCTAAATTTAAATTTTTACTCGTACGAACAAATTCAAAGAAATATAATTCAATAAAAAATCGCGATGAGCTCCTTTTTTATTTGAATTATTTATTGAAGGTGAATGGATTTTTTTTCAATTTTAAAAAAAATGATTGACCTTTGAGTCGAAAATCTTGACTTAGCATGACTAGTTTGACCTCTTGATTAAAAGCTTGACTTATCTTGACCAGCTTGACTTAGTTTGATCTTTAAACACCCTGGTAACGACTAACGAAGCAATTTCATTTGGTTGGAAGCAAATATGTTTTTCTATTAAAATTGCAAATCTTCAAATTCAATTTTCTTTACATTCAACACAGCAATTTTTTTGAAACATATATTTTGGAGAACAATAATCTTCCATTAAAATATATTATCGCTGAGTGAGTTGAATGTAAAAAAATGTGAATTTGAAAATTTGCAATTCCTCATTTGATATCATGGAAAACATTTTTGGTTCGAACCAAATAAGATTGTTTACATACGCACATAACACATGGTTTTATACTTTTTTTTCTAAATCCATATATCATTTTCAAAAATTTCTCAACTTTATTTAAAAAAAATTCTCTTTTCCCAGATTTCTTTTCAATCGAAGTCTTCCAACTTTACATTTTTTTCTCGATATATTTTTCTACTCAATAATAAAATCACGTCTTCTCCAAAACTTCCTAAAAACGTTTTTTCAGGTCTAAAATTGTTCTCAAAATTTTTTCAATTCTGATATTTTTTTCTCTTCATAATTCTCAATCCCCATCATTTTTTCTAAACTCTAAAATTTCTTTTTCAGATCTTTTTTCAAATCTTTTTTGCGCTCGAGTGTCTTTTTCCAACTTAAAAATTTTTAGGATAGAAAAACTTTTTAAAAATTTAGGCTGGGAAAAATTTTGAGAAACTCAAAAAATTAGAGAGAATTTTAAGTTTTTGTGAATTTTGATGTCATTTTGAAGTTGGAAGTTGGGAAAAAATTTCAGTAAATGTAAACATTTTAGAGCTGAAATAAACTTTAGTACTTAAATGGAAAAATGTTGAGAAAATCTTGGAGCAGAAAAAAATTTTGAGGAAGAAATTTTAGAGTAAAGGGAAAAGTTTATTGGAGTTGAAAAATTAAAATTTTGAGAGTCGAAAAAAATTGAGAAAAAATTCATACTACGCGTAAATTTAGTCGTGAGTAAAAAGACACGCATAAGAATCGAATTCTTTTTTCCCCATGGAATCACGGAAAAAGAGTCGGATTCGTCATTCTCATAGAATCGTACCTCCTGAGCCGGATTCGCAAATTTTAAAGAATCGTCCCATCTCTGTCCATGATCTACGATTTTTACTGTAAAGAAAAAAATGCGTTTATTTTTTCCATTTCAACATAATATTCAAGATCCGGCCTTTAAACCAGTTTTTTCTAATTTTTCAGTTAGTTTTCAAACGAAATTCAGAAAAAAAAATGAAAATGAGTTTTTCCAGCTTACTCTCTCAATTATAAATCAGTGAAAATTACCGAAAATCACTGAGAAACAGTCAGAATTGCAGCACAGGAGAAAATCAGTGAAAATTTTTTCACTGAAAACAAACCAGTGAAAGAAAATCACTGGAAATCAGTGAAAATTCACTGAAAAATCTGTGAAATTCTTTGAATAATCAGTGAAAAATCACTGAAAATTAGTGAATTTCACTGATTTTTCCTGTGCTGCAATTCTGACTGTTTATCAGTGATTTTTCACTGATTTGTAATGAGAGAGTACCCCTTTTTTGAAACCCCGACACACGTGTTGGTGAAACTTTACGTTTTCACCGGGCCCTCCTTTGAATTTCAGTCAAGCTTTTTCTTTAAATAAAAAAATTGAATTATTTCAAAAATTATTATAATAACTGAGAAAATAATTACACAGGTCGACATGGAAAATGCTGTTTGAAGTTTAATGGGTGATTTTTATAGTATTTTTCGCGCTGATCACGAGAAAAATAATGAAAAAATTCCACCACCCAAAGATTTTTTACAATTTAAATTTTTCGTTCGACGGTTTTTCTACTTTTTTTGATAACTTTTGACACTTCAAGTCGATTTTCTGAGAAAATGAAGGATTCTACGAAAAAAATGAATAGAATGTAAATTGTAGAGCGTCAAATTTCCTATCTGTTAAGTTCAATTAGTTTTTTTTAGGAGGCTTAGCTTTCAAGATATATTTGCTCAAAGTTCAAAGTTCAACTATTTTTTAAAAATTGAAAATATCTCAAAAGCTTAGCTTTCTAAGAAAAAACTAATTGAACTTCACTGATAGGAAATTTTACGCTCTACAATTTATATTCTACTCATTTTTTTCGTAGGACCCCTTTTCCCCCCAGAAAATCAACTTTAATGGTCAAAACTTACATAAAAAAATGTATAACGAATTTTCAACAAAACATTCCAATTATAAAAAATCCTGATGCGATGGGGTAAAACTGAAATCATATTCGAACTCAGCAATAAAAAGTAGGTCAGATATACCAATCAGAATCAATTCCGTAGAAAGGAAATTGTCGATTTGCCGTCCTTTGATATTCCCATTGTTGCAAATGAGAACTGTTAAAAATTTGGTTCATTACAAAAAATCGATTTTCTGGCGAAAGAAAGCGTCCTACGAAAAAAATGAATTGAACATAAATTGTAGAGCGTCAAATTTCCTATCTCTCTATCAAGTCCAATTAGTTTTTCTCTTAAGAGGCTTAGTTTTTGAGATTTCCTCAATTTAAAAAAAAAAAGTTGAACTTGAATTTTGAGCTAAAATATCTCGAAAGCTAAGCCTCCTAAGAAAAAACTAATTGGCTTCTACAGATAGGAAATTTGACGCTCTACAATTTACATTCTATTCATTTTTTTCGTAGAACCCTTCCTTTTCTCAGAAAATCGACTTAAAGTGTCAAAAGTTATCAAAAAAAAGTAGAAAAATCGTTAAACAAAAAATTTAAATTGTGAAAAACCCCTGGGTGATGGATTTTCCCACTGCTTTTTTGTGATCAGCGTGAAAAATACTATAAAAATCATCCATTAAACTTCAAACAGCATTTCAAAAGTTGAAAAATGTCAACCTGGATTACCTATACGCTCAAGAGGTTAATTTCAAAATACTAAAACTCAATGCATCATATAAACAGAATTTCTTCAATGAATTTCCGAATTTTCACCAAAAATACACAAACATGTAAAAAATCCGATTTCAGAAAAATTCAAGTCACTGGAAACCCGCTGAAAATTCAAAACTCCCTTTCAAGCAGAAAATTTCGCGAATTTTATTCGCGAAATTCCAACCATAAATAAATAATTTCCGTCCAAACAACACCATAAAACCAATCCCCTGCCCCCAAAACAACAGAATAAATCCAAACGCAACCACTCGCGCGATAAAAAAGCACTCTCACGAACCACGCTGAAAACAAAACAAAAATCCATTTTACTAGACATTGTCTCGAAAAAAATTCGTTTTCAGCCGCCGGAAGAACCCCTGCGCCTCGTCTCAGCGCACATTTACTTAAATTATTTACTCAGTTCAACTTCTCGTCTCCATCTTGGAGTGTTCGAGTTCTCCTTGAGAAAACGTTACCGTACCCTTGTATCCTTCGTAACCCACCCTCATCGCGTCAAAGGTCCCAACAAGGCTGGGGTGAAAATCGATACCGATATCATCATCCAGAGACGTCTCCGTCGATAAATTTCAACAACCTGTATCAGATATGGCTGTCATTCGTTCGTATACAATTTTCATTTCATTCGTATTACGTACATAATACAATATGTAATCTTTCATATGGAACGAACCCATCTACCCTTTTTCCTCAGCTGTGCAGCTCGTCGAAAAATCCCCATAAGGTAACCTTCTTCGTACCATTTACCCGGATCCTTCGGCCTCGTCCTCCAACAGGTACACAAAAACCGACAGCTTTGAGCTTAACGTGCGCATTATCCTGTTATCTGTCCCTGCACCCTTTGCTTTGGCTTTGGCCTTCTCGAGCTTTCCCTAACCCTCGACATACGCGTAACTCTAATCCAGGTGGAATTTCGCTTCACCGCGTTAACCAACGAACAACGTACGTTTCGTGATCGAGCTTAATTCCGTAATTAATTCTAACGCATTAGCGAGAGCTTTACCGACGACAAGCGACGTGCTGCGTAACGCAACCGCAACGACGACAAAAAAACGCACCCGGCGGGTTATGGCGCCGCAGCAACGTAGAATGGCAAAGAGAAGCACAAGGAGGAACAGGAAAGCCGAATAAATTTCCTTGACATTCGTACCGCGACCCTCTGTCCTGGCAAAAGTTCAAGCAGCGCTGAATCGTTCGAATCGTAAAACGTTCATCGTTCCATTTCTCGACTCATCGAAGAATCTAATTTTAAACTGAAATTTGTACAATTTCTTCGATCAAAATTCTACCCCCCCCCCCCGAATCCCTCAACCCCACCGGTTTCGACGAACCGATCACCGGTTAAAATTCGTCATTCGATCGTACGACCTTGCTCGTAATCTGGCCAAGGCACGTGTTCGGAAATCTACTTAAACGAAGGCGACGTCGAACGAATCTGTAGGAAAAAAAATTGAGAAGAAGGGAAAAAACTCGGCGCTCGTTCACGCATACGCCATACGCACTGCTTCCTTTTCCCCGAAAAACTCGAATACCGCGAACGCGCAAAGCTGCAAACAGACGCGAAGCGGGACAATGTTTACCTTGAACTTGACAAATAAACCGTCCGGTCGATACAGCTCCTACCGCACATTTTGACCAAGTCCACCGACAACCGACCTCCGACTGCCCCACGTCCCGCAGATTCCATCGTATAATAAATTTTCGCTCTTTTATTCGATACCCGAACGTAAATAAACAGATCGAGCAGCAACAAAAATAAAAGCTCGCGGTGGAGCTTTTTTCCCGCATGAAGCCGGATCGAGCTTCAAAAACGACGCACAGTGGGCTCAGTAGGCAATTTAGGCGGAAAAAAGTCACTTTCACCGATAAACCTGAAATAGGATTTTTTTAACTCGAAATACCCTTAAGTAAAGGGTACAAGTATTAAAAATTGCATTCAATGGAAAAGACTTCAAAAAGTCAGTACATTCCATTTTTGCAATTTATTTTGAATTTTGAATTATTTTACTAGCGATTAGAGACCTCCAAAGTTGGTAGCAAAAATTCGATTTTGAAATTTTTCAAAAAATTGGCCAAGTTGACTTTTAAAATCCCAGGTACGGCTTAGAAAAACCCCAATTGCGGCAAAATGTTGTTTGAGGTAAAGGCTTTCGAAATATTTTTTTTTAATTTGCACCTAGGCCTTGCTTAATTTTCAGCACTTTGTTTTGTAGGCCAAAGAATATAAAAAAAAGATACAAAAGTTATTTTCTTCATCCAATTTTTACACCAATTAAAAATTGCTTTGAGAAGGCCTTTTTGGGCTCTAAAAACGCAGAATTGCTTCCTTTATTCGGAAAAATTTTTTGAACATTTTTTTTCCTCCCGTAAGAGCGTAAAAATTTTTTTTCTCCTTAATTACATTACAATGAATTGTTTTCTGATCGCATTCTTTTCACAGTTTTCGATCTTTAAACAGAGAATTGAGCTAGGGTGCGATGAGTTTGGTCTTAAAAGTTTCAGAATTACACTCCCTTTGAAGATATATCGCTCTTAACTCAATCGATCCGGACCTCACCCCCTCCACGGGGGGGGGGGTACATAATTTAGATGGAAAAAAGTCCTTATCGGCGGAATTGAAACTTTCAAGTACTGATAATACGTAATTTTTAACACTGAATACAAATTTGTTATTACTTTTGCACCTGGACCCTCGAGAATAGGGGATGGGAGGGGATATTAGGGGTCAAAAATGTGAAATGGGTTATAAAGTTGATATGGGTATCCAAATTTACATTTTCAAAGGTGCTGAATTCGAATTTGATATTATTTTTGCACCATGACCATCGGGGGAGGGGGTGAGGAGGTCAAAAAGATAAAATAGGGTAAAAAGTTGACATAGGTATCGAAATCTACGTATTCAAAGGTGCTGAATTCAGATTTAATATCATTTTTTCATCTGGAGCCTCGAGAGAGGGGTAAAGGGGTCAAAATGAGTTACTAAAAAAAATGTTTTTAATGAAAATTCCATCTGAAAAAACGCAGTAGAACGGCGACCAACGAAGACCTCATCCATCAAAAAAAAAAAAAATGAAAAAGATCACAAACTTCGATTCGGACGTCCTAGAGTTGTTAATTATGGACGATAGCGTCGAAAGTGGCGAACGCAGCGATGAATGTGAAGAGATGTGCTAACTGTGATTTCTTTTTCATAATTATAATAATGATTTTTATCAAAAACTACAAAAATATTTTGTTAAGAAAATAATTCGACCCCTTTACCCTTCCCCCAGCCAAGTGTAAAAATGATATCAGAATTGGATTCAGCACCCTTGAAAATGTAGATTTGAACACCCATATCAACTTCAACCCCCATTTTACATTTTTCACCCCCTCACCCCCTCCCCCAGGGGTCCTGATGCAAAAATAATATCAAATTTGGATTCAGCGTTAAAAATTACATATGTTCCGTCCAAAAAAATTTTGCATTAGCTTCATGTGACTTTTTTCCGCCATTGGGCCCACTGTGCGACGTATCGTGCGAAATTGTGTAAAAAAAAATCCGTCGGAAAATGTTCTCAATTTTTTTCTGTTTTCACTTTTCAATTCACGAGGTAACCCGACCACAAGGAGAAAATTTATTGTAACGAGAAAATGTGTACTGGAGGGAGCAAGGAGATCTTATAAAACTCGACTCGACGAATCTCTCGTTTATTTCCTCATGCGTGAATTTTCTCTCGTATTATGTCGTTCGCATCAAGTACGAGTACCTATAACCCAAGTCGAACTTTAAAGCAGCGATTTTTTTCTCTATTTTTTCGCTCTCGTTCGTCTCTTGTTCGCGATAAAAAGGAGAAATTTTTTTAAAATCTGACGATAGCTGTATACGGTGTATAAAGTCGAGTACTCGAGCAATCGTACCTATATCTTCGATGAATAAATACAGATATTTAGATAGGTATGATGGGTTCGAAGAGCGTAGAGTTTACCCGAAAGATAAGCTACACCTCGAATCATCCACTCGACCTGTATGTATCTTGTAAACATAAAATGTAAATACATTTTTGCTATCTTCAATTCAATTATTTTGTAATGAAACAAAGTAAATTTATCTTTAGAGTGCTTACACACAAAGAAAGCTTTGTACTTCAGAGAAATAGCAGCTGGGCTGCAAAAAAAATTCAAAGCTATAGCATTCTTCCAAAAAAAAAAAGAGAGACCGAAAAACAGGAAACCCTTTTCCCTCCTCCCCCAAGGAAAAAATTCGTTAAAAATCGAGTGTATACCAACTCTGGAGAATGAAAATTCACGCATGCTCGTTCATTCCATTTTTTTAATGCCATAAATTCGAGTTGCCAGAAAGAGGCCAAGCTTTGTGCTCAAAAAGTATACCTTACCCCTCCTATCTTCATAGAAATTTCAAGCTTTTATTTGACAGTTTCGTTTCAATGGAATAACAAAAAATGATGTAATTTAGCTCGAGCGAAACGAGGCCGAAAATTATGAAAAATTCATAATATTTACAGAGTGAAATTAATTTTCAAAAATATGCCTATTTACCGCAGTCCTACTTTCAATCGAGAAATTTCAAAGGAAAAATTTTAAATTTATGCTTTTGCATTGAGATTGTAAAAAATCCTTTTTGCGATGAAAAACTGTGGACATAGGTACTGAATTTTCAAAATATTAAAAAAAAATTGTCCAGCTTTACTTCGGCAAATCTTAAAATAGTTGAAAAATCAACAGATATCTGAACAAGAATATGATAATTCGAATGCAATAGAACAAAAAAAAAATTAATGAAATCTTGAATGTCAAATTTTGACAGAGAATCATTAACACCTTGAAACCTGTAATTTTTGTTAAAATGATAATAATTACGTCACATGGTAATTTAAATAATAATGGTATTAGAGAGAAGAGGGGGTAAAATTTTGAAATTTCCAACTCGCATTGAATTCTTCCACTAAAAATGCAAGGTACCATTTTCATCTTAAAACTGTTCCTTTTTTTGCAAATTTCTCGACTCAAAACCTCAATTTTTCCAGCAAAAAAATATACAATTTTGCCATTACTGGAAACAAATTGTCCTCGAATAACGTCTCTAGTTCGGTTTGACTAAGGAAACATGAGCAATTAATTCAATGACGAGATGAAAATCATAAATTTGAAAAATAATCGCAATCGAACAAGTATCAATCAATAGCCTTTTGAAAATTTTCAATTTTAAAATCTGATTTAATAAAAATTCATAATTTTCTTATAAACAATTTTCCATCCAAAATTAAAAAATCAACCCATGGATCAAAAATTACCCGCGTTGAAATTTCAAAAATTGAAAACATTATTCAAAAAATAAGGTATCAAATTCAAATAATTTTATTAAAATAAACGTACTTACAACAGTCAAAAGAGCAGAGACCAAAACTAAACAAGAAATTTGAAATTTGGATATTACGTTAATATCAATACAAAATTAAACCTTACCACAATCAATCCTGAAAAAATTCACACAGAAAAAATATAATTATAAAATTTGGCAAAGCGCAGAATCACTTCTTGAAAAATTCAGCCTACTTGGAAAAAATCAGAAGAGTGGTTCAAAAATTGAATCTTGGATTTTACTAAAAATCAACCCCCCCCCACTCCTTAAGAAAAATATTTATTTTTAAAAAGAAGGTAGAATGGGGGTTTCGTATAAGCTCCTAAATTTAAAAATTTAAGATATATTTACATCAACTTTTTGGCAGGGCTGGTGCAACAGAACATAAAATTATTCTGATTTTCAGGTTTCCGGTTTCAAGTTTTCGGTTTAAGGTTTTCGGTTTCAGGTTTCAGGTACCGAGGTATCGAAGCATCGAAGTATCGAAGTATCGAGGTATGATGTGAGTATAATATGAGGTATCAGGTATCAAGTTTCAGGCTTCAGGTATCAGGTATCAAGTTTCAAGTTTCACTTCAGTTCAGTTCAGTTCAGTTGTTCAAAAAAATCAACAAAACTGACACCTAAAATAAAATTCGATTTTTTCACAAAATTTTGGAAAGAATGAGCTGTAACTTTTTTTAAAAAAGAGACGGAGGTCTGCGGTTTGCGGCATTGGATTCGCCGTGAAATTTCCTACAAGATTAGTCCAAAAAAAATTTCCATTTTTTTTTTAATGCTCAGGCTTATTGACCTCGAAAAATCAGTTTTTGGCCCCCACCCCCAAAGCAAACTTTGGTCAAAAAAATATTTTTTCCTTTATTAGTTACATAAAAGCAACCCAAATTTGGCAATGAGAATCCAAAAACAAAATTCGTGTCGACCGGTGTTATTCAACCAAAACAGAAATTTGAGTGTTTTTATTTGATCATACTGTTCTGTTCAGTTCCACCAGACCAGCTTCTCAGTAGGTAATTAATTTCAATATTAATCAATTTTGATCCAATTATACTTTCAAGAAATTGTAAAAATTCGAAAAACAGATTTATTGTTTGAAAACAATGTTAATTCGTTGATAGAACGATAGAAGTAAGTTTAAGTTTTACTAGATTTTCAAAAACCGAAAAAAAAGTTGAAAAATCTAAAAAAAAATAAAAATTTTCAATTCAAGACTTGAAAGAGGATATTTTCTCGTACCTATTTATCAAAAAAAAACCATAATCACTGGAAAAAATTAATTTTCAATCAATTGAAAAAAACTAAATTCAATTTGGGATAAATTTTGAACCAGATTATTTTTTCATATGTTTAATTCATTATTCCAGAATTCGAGAAAAACCTGCTTGAATATCACACGTCATGTCATCTATAAAAATTCTTTCATTCTGTATCAAAACAAAAAAAAAGTTGGATAGAGGAAAAAAGAATGTTCGGAAAAAGCTGAAGCTAACTGTTTTCAAAAAATTCATGATTTTTAGAGCAAGAATTTTTCACTTTTATTTTCAACATTTTTTCGACAAAATTTCTAAAAATCCTTTTCAACAACTCCAGAGAATATTTGAAAAATTTCAAAAATTCTCAATAATGAACCCACCTTGTCAGCTCTGCTTGTTTCATTCAGTTCGCCACTTTTATCGCGCTCTCATTTTATTTTGTTTTTGTCTTCAATTTATTTAATAGATTTTTTGCTTTTTCTTCATAACTTATTGAGAAACTACAAAAACTCGAAACTTTTTATGCCCTGAAAAAATGTTTATGGGTTAAATTTTTCAATTACCTAATATGTAATTAAATTCGATAAAAACATTTAAATAAGTTGATAAAATAAATGAAAAAAAGGAAGAATTTTCGATAGATGATATTAAAAAATACATTGTTCAATTTACTCAACAAAAGTGGAGTAAAATTTCATGAAATCAAATTCTAATCGAAAATTTATTTTCTCTTTTATATTTACAACTTCAGGGAAATTGCATTCAATTTTCCCTTTTCTTATACCAAATATTTTCCCAATTTTGCACCTTTTTTAAATACCTATACTTAATTCTAGAAAATCCTGAAATTTCTGGAACTATCTTCAATCAATCAATCAATTAACACTTATAGACGAAGATCTATCGAAATCATCAAATTTCAAATAAATTATTCTATTCAACTCCAAACTCGACTAAAATTCTACAAAACTCCCATTTCAAAAAATCGATCAGATCGTCCGTCACTTCCTCGAAATGTCCATTTACCCTTGAGAGCTTTTATTAACTTAGCAGAAATATTACTTAAAAACTTTTTCATAATCTCTTCCCTTATCTATTCGTACTTCCCTATACACGAAACCTTGCAAAATTCGAGGCCAATTTCCACCATACCAGAAATACAACAGCAAAAAAAATAATAGAGGCCCATTACAAGGAGGAAAAAAGCTTCAAACTTCAAACAAGCGCCGGCTCTACTCGGACGAAAAAAAATTATAACATTAACTAGACTCATTAGAGCGCATGTAAATACACAGGTAACCACATTTACACCTTGCGAGCTATTTATTTACATTTTTTTCTCTCCCTTCGCTCGACTAATTACTTTTATACTCGCAACCGATAAAGATCTGCGTTCGGTGGCTCCGTAAATCCGCCCAACACGATAATTGCAATTTCGCGCGTCTTTTTGGCGACCTACCAGCTGCGTTTATTTTGAATCGTGGCGAATTAATTATTCGACCAGAGTGGATTATGCGATTTGTACATATAATGCAAGTTTGCCATTTCGTCGACAATGGAAAATTACTCACTGGCAATTTTTTTCGCTCCAAGCAGATAAACTACGCGAATAACTTCAACTTCGGAGCAAACGAAAATTTTACAAATTATGAAATTATTTCCCCAGACGATGTATCTAAAGAGAATGATGCGGTAATTGCGTCCTGAGACCTGTTTCTTTTTTTGTAAATTCAATTTAAATATATTTTTCGCGTTGTTGAATGCTGTATACTTTTTCAAGATGAATTTTCATTTTGTTTCTGTCTCGAGTTGTACGAGTACGTACAATTCACGTCGTTTGTTTCGTTCCTCTTTGTTTTAACGCGGTAAACGACGAGAAAAGTTTCGAAAACTGAACTAACGACGTTTTGAAAAAAAATTTCGGTTGGCGAATTTTTCCTCGGAGTTGATTTTTTGCCTCGTTATGGAATTTCTGCTTACTTATGGGAAAAAAAACTCTTCGTTAAGCAAATGAAATACGAGAAAACGAACATAATTAAAGAAGAATAACTAAGAGTATAATAATTTGACAAATATCACCGAATAATGAAACAATTATTTTCGTATGAAATCTACTCAAAAAAGTCGAGAAAGAATGGCAAATAATTTCTCGATGAGTTTTATTCCTCTCAAATTAAATAGGATTAAACTGCTCTTCATATGTACAACCTACCACATTCAAATTGACAAAAAATTCCATCAATTTGAAATTTTATCCCTTGGAAATTAGATTTTCAAAAGGGAAAAAAACTTCACTTCTACTTCAATTTTAATTCGATAGGAATACGAGCTCCATTCCAACGACGTGAGATTTTACGAAAACTCTAATTAAATTTCCTGCGCCGAAATATTTTTTAAATTGGCTTTAACAAGGTTACCAACCTTACGGTAGCCATTTTCTCGTACAAATTCGCCAATCGAGAGATACCTTTTACAAAATTAAAATGAAAACGGCTTTTCCCCTTCGATTCATGTAAAATTTCTACGTTTTCGTCATTCGTTTTCCTGTTGAATTCGTCTCATAGCAATAAATATTGTGAAAATAGACGGACAAAAACTTCCATGAGAATTTTTTGCTTCGTAAAAGGCGATATTCGAGTATATTAGGTACGTTGAATTGTTGAGGTATAATACAAAAAATGTGTTTCGAAATATTTTACAACGATATACGATACAAGCAGATGAAAAAAATTCTACTTGCAGTGATTCAATTTCGGCTCACGGAAGGTGATGAATTTAATAAGGCCATTACGAAAATTTCCTTTTATTGAATGTTTTCAAAAAAGTAGGTTAGACTGACGGTGAAGAATTGAATTTGGAGCAGGTGAAAAGTAATGGATGTTTTTGTTCGAAATTTGAATATGTACCTATGGGAAGAATGAAAGGATGTCAAAGCGACAAACAAAATTCAAGATAGAATCAATCGATATAACAACCGTCTGAATTTAAAAGTTCTAAAACAATCGAAAAGCAGCAAAAAAAAATAAAAAGTTGTATAAGGCTGATTTAAGCTCAAATAAATTGGATTTGGGGTCACACATGGATGACCTAAAAAAATAGCTTGTACGTAGCTCCAGTTCCAAAAATTTGACAAAATTTAAACAAAAAAATAATTGAAAGAAGGGGAGGGGGAGTGATTCCAAATCACATAGGTTGAAAATTTGAAAAAGAGAAAATGAAACATTCAAAATGAAAAGAAATTTTTTTAGAGTGGACGCGAATTGGTTACAATTAGAAAAAATTGTCAAGTTTTTTAAAACAGATTTTGGACTTTTTTTAAGGAAGGGAATAGGTTTTTCGATTTATAATCGCTGAATATTTTGAAAAGATCATTTTGGAAACTCATTTTTGTGTTCCTCCACGATTGTAATCAATTCCCAGCTGGCAAAGCGCTACCCCTTTTGAGGGAACGCTACCATCTACGCTACTGTAGCGCAGATGGTAGCACGCGAACTGCTTTTACAGTAGCGCTACCCTCTACGCTACTATGCATGCTACCAAAACGCTACCTAGAGCGCTACCAAAATGCTACCAAAACGCTACCACAACGCTACTGTATACCCCAGTTTTATTGAAAAAGAAAAAAAAAATGTTAGCTCTGGGTCCATCGTATACCTGTAGGGTGGTTTTCGCCTATTTAAAATCTGCAAGAGCAAGATTTTTTTTTGTTACACTACACAGTCCTGAGCGGTCACCCATCCAACCTAAAACCGGGCCCGACGTTGCTTAACTTCTTCACACCGTATCACCTGAGAACCTGCAACCTGTTACCACGTTATAATACTGAATGAGAGCCTTTTTAAAAAATATTGGCGGTTCAAACAGAGGAACAATTTTCAATAGGCATTTATTTTTAAATAGGTATAAATTCTCCAAAAAAAAGTTCTAAGTTAAAATTAATTTTTCATCATGTGAACGGGCGGTACAATTTAAAAAAAAAAATTTTCAGCTAAATCATATTTTACCTAATTAGTTTTAAAATTTTAGATTAAAATAAAAAAATCATGAAAAAACTTTCTCAATTGTAAAAAATTACAAACATTTCAAAATTTTTCAGCTCACACAGGTTGAATCAATTATTATTTTCTGAATATTACACCCATTAATAAAATTTTCGATCAATTAATAATTTTTAAATATTGTGCTAAGTTACAGGGCGGATTAATTTTTTTCAAAAATATCCATGGTGGATTCAATTATTTTTGAACACCCCTCCCATTCATTAAAAATTCAAACAATCTTATTAAATTTAAACCCAAGTCGAATTATTGTTTTTGAATTCCCCACACATTAATTAAAGATTCGATCAATTAATAATTTTTAAAAATTTCGGCTCTCAATTTAAAAAATTGATTCGACCTCTTTAATTAAAACAAAATTATTAATTGATTGAATTGTTAATTAATGGCAGGAGGCACTCAAAAATAATATTTTGACTTATTCAGGTTCAAATTGTATGCAAATTAGAAAAAAATTGAATTCTGTAATTTAAAAATTTTCTAAAACTCAAGGATCAAATTTTTAATTATTGGAAGACCATTCAAAAAAATTGATTCGATACCTATGTATTATTTATTTTAAAAAGTTGATTGGTTATGCAGGTTAAAAAAAATTGAAATGTTTGTTATTTTCATAATTAAAATTTTTTTTTAACTTGGACTTGTGTAATTTTGTATCAAATTGTTGATTAATGAGAGGAGGTATTCAAAAAAATGATTAGATTTGACCTGGGGTATTTTTGAAAAAATTTTGACCTGTGTAATTTAAAAAACTCATTAATTGATTGAATTTTCAATTAACGGATAGGGACATTTAAAAACATCGATTTGACCTGTGCAAGCAGAAAAAATTTGAAGTAATGTAACTCAAATTAAATATAATTGATCCAACTTTTAGTTAATGGAAGGGGGTTTAAAAAAAACGATTTTACCTGTGTAGGTAATTTTAAAAAATTATAATTGATCAACTAAATTACAAGTCGAATCAACTTTTTCATGTCCCTTCCCACTTTGCTCTGTTTCTGCTCCAAGTAGCGTGAATGGTAGCGTTGATGGTAGCGCTACAGAAGCGCTACCAGTGGTGCTACTTTCAATGTGAACAGTAGCGCAGATAGTAGCGCTACAGTAGCGCTACTGTAGCGTATCATTTGTAGCGAGTAGTAGCGTACGCTACTGTTTGCTACGATAGTGCTCCTAGTTTCTTTACCAGCACAATGAAACACATTCGTGTATTAACACATAAAATTTGCAATTGTGTTAGTATGGTAGCGCATGCTACCCTACGCTACGGTAGCGCTACGAAATTTTGCCAGCTGGGTTGTCAAAAAATTCGATTTTCGATTTTTTTATGTTTGACGAAATTAAAATTATATTGAACAGTTCTTTGAAAATAGGCCTATTTTATTGAATTTTAAACTTGAATATGACCAATTCTTACAATCTTCATTTTCTATTTTTGGGTTTTAAAAAAATATTTCTGTTGTCATACAAAATTCTTCCACTAAAAAAAAAAACATTTTTTCAAAAGAATTGCAACTTTTCACTTATCTCCTTCTTCTCCATAAATCCTTCAGAAGAACAATTCCATGAATTTTTCAAATTTGTATTATAATTATCGTTAGCTGCTCTGGTTGATTTCTACCCATTTTAAACCTTTATTGAGGTATTTCAGTGAATTAAAAAAAAAAAATTCTCACTGGAAGCTCACAGAACGACTGGGCAAATCATAATAATTTACTGAGGCGGGTCAGTAATTATGGCAAAAACGACAGTTTTCGACCAATCTTTGAGTTTTGCTTCAGTCCAATGATTTTTCAGTTTTCACGATTTTTAATGGAAACAAAAAATCACTCGCGAACCCTCCGGTTGGAATTCGCAGTATATTTCGATTAAATAGGCCCACTAATTTGAAAAAAATATGCATTCAAAAATCTGAAAAAATTAATTTCTTCCTGTAAACTCCACATCGAAAAAAAAAGACAAAATGAAAATCTGGAAGTCGAAATCAGAAGGAGTTCAAGTTTTTAACATTTTGTTTTGAAGTATTTTTCAAATTGCGGAGGTTTCCTATATGCGTATCCTAAAATTTCAAAAATTCACTAAAAACTGAAAAACTAAATCAGGATTGCAAAAATGTGACCAGAAAGGGAAGATTGCTCGCATGCACTTTCTAAAAATCGTAGTTTCATGAAATAAGAATCAGAGAATTGAAATAGTTCTCTAATGAAATGGAATAATTGAACCAAATTTCCGACTTAAGATTGACAGTTTTTTTTAAATATGTAAATTTACTTATGCAGAGACGACACAGCACTCTGTTTTTACTGTGATCAAGTCTCGAACAAAATCGGGACGATGACACTTTTTTACTGCAAAATATTTTGATTTTCTAGGAGGAAATATGAGAGGGAGAGGGAGGTTCATACCAATAAATAGAACGACGAAAACGAAAAATTACATAAAAAAGATGTTCAAAAGCAGAAATTTCATCATTTTTTTCAATATTTCAGTTCTGCAGGCCAGACAAGATTCTCAATCTGACCTCTAAAATCCATAATTTTAAAAAATTTGCGATTTTCAGAACAGAAAAAAAAAACAATTTTTCAATTATTTTGTGTTTTTAAAAAATTCTGGATTTTGGAGCAAAAAATTTAAAATTTTAAACTTCTATAGATTCATGATTCCTCATTTCGAGGATCTCACATTTTGGATATTTAGATATAGCTGAACCTGAACCTGGATATCGAAACCATCCTTATAGGGGTCAAAAATTGGTTTTTGAGTGGCACTGATTTTGGGCCTTTCAGAAGGAGTAGAATCAAGGGAGAATTTAATTTTCATTTCTAGATAGGTACTAGTTTCCCAGAACGGGGAAAAAATGAAATTCATCAACCAAGAAACTAAAATATTTAAAAACATACAACGAAAAAAATTCAATCCTTCGTCAGGTTTATTTTTACAAAACTTTTCCCAAACTTCACATCCCAGAAAAATTTCCAGATTACAAAATTCGTCCTAAAAAAATCTCCCACCGAATAATATCACTTCAGATCAAACTTCACTTAAATCAAACCTAACAATATTGAAACCACGTCGCGAAAACTTTTCAAATTTCTTCCCACGCCTTCAGCCCCTTATCTCCTGTCTTTCATCGTTTCATCCTTGAACTTTCAAACGTCATTCATACACGGTCAAAATTCTCGAAATTCGTCACCTCTTATACATTTAAAATTTCGCCCTGTCGAAAGAAAAAATAAATCATCCGCAAAAATGAAAACAAACAACGAGAAAATACCAATACCAGTTCAAATACCAGCGAACTTTCAACCATACATGGCAACGTTGCCAAATCACCGTATCACACACACCTTTTGGTTTTCGTCAGCACAAAATGTACACATAACCACAACCAGAGCACGTATGGAGCAGGTGTAAAAATGTACGTACACATACAATGTAGTAAGTAGGTGTATAGTTAGATACACAATAAGTTATCTTAATTATTAAGCCTGCTGAATGTACTTTTGGTTCGACTTGGGAAACTAAACGTGAAATTTTAACGCACATATTGCAATTTGCATCAAGTCGAAATGCCAATGGAAAAAATTATTCCTCAGAACTCGTACCAGGCACCAAAATATCCAAATAAATAAAAATTTTCGAGTTTATCTCGCACATGTACCTAGAAGCCAAACACTTCGTCTCTTATCACGAGCAATCGATAATTCGATAAACATTCCAAGAATATTGATCGCAGGTACGAATTAGCACAATATTTACAATCAGAAATTATACGAATGGGACATGGAAATACATATCGAAACACAGAGCTTTGTTTACTTTCCAGGAATACCTCCCAAATATTTTTAATAATCGAGTTTATGACGTCAGGGCACCCTGTAGATTAGCTCATTCAACATATCGAACACTTACCAATCCAAAATTAGCAGCTGCTGCATGTTGGTAACCTGGCAATGTGGATTCTTGGAAAAATATACTGAGCGCCGTCTGCAAAAAAACCAAAAACACACGTCAGTGAAAATCTACATACGTCAATAGCTCTAGTCATTAGGGTGGAGTGAAAAAAAAAACCATATCTTTGATTTTGACCAAATTTGGTGGGGTGGTTTACTTTGAGTGGGAGACCTTCCAAAAAAAATTTGAGCCTCCTAGGAGCAAGAGGAGGGGAGCAGGAGGTGCTCAAAGTGCACCTCTTTTTGAAAAAAAACACTGTTTTTTTTTTAGTCAATCAAAATTGTGTGAGAAGCTTTCGTAGCTCTTAAAAGATGCGATTTGAGCTTCTACATCTTCCTAAACCATCGCCATTCTTCTCCGATCTAAACTCAGATCGCTACCAGGGGGGTTGAAAAGTTGCAGATTGCAATATTCCAATACTATGAAATTTTCACTAAGCTGGAATGATTTTTTTTTCATTGATTATTTTTTCGCCTGAAAATATTATGTATTTATTTTTTCAATAATTAGAATTAATGTATATTTCGGGAAATTATTCACAATAATTTTGTTTTAATTTTTCTTAGAAAATTATGTACGTTTGTACAGCCAGTTGCTAATTGTGATATTCTGATGTCTTCAAATTCAAAATATACTTCTATTGATTGGAAGAAAAAATTGGTCCAATCACTTGACGAAAAAAAATACATTCGAGTTCATAATATCAGAATATCACAATTAGCAACTGGCTGCACTGACGTAAAAAATTTTCAAAAAAAAAATATTTTTGATTTCTGATGATTGAAAACAAAATTAAGGAGTGGATCGAAAGAGCAAATTTTATGTCGTTGTAAATTCGTTCTTTTGAACGATTCTTTTGTCTCTGCTCTTGAATACTTTGAAAGTCCAATTTTTTTTCAAGACTTTACTTTTCCCTACTCCAAAATTGTTTTCATCCCAACATTATTTCAATTTTGTTCAACTTCATATTTTTTTTCCAAATTTTCTTGAACTTGGAAATTTTTTTCATCCAAAATCAATTTGCGAAACTTATCAATCTTGAATTTTTTTGATATGCATTTCAACCACTGGTTACTATCGTGATCAATTCAAAAAATTGGCTTTGAAAAATCTTGAACTTAAAACTTGACAATTGAAATTTTAAACTCAAAACCGTACCTTTTCGTTCTGTGGTTAAACCAAACTTCTATTTGGTTTTCAAATGAAAAGTCACTAAATGGCAATGAATCTAGGATCACCAATGATAATAATTATCCATAGGAAAATATTCAAAAAAAAAATTTAATTATAAAAACGATTGAGTTTTAGAAAAACCTTAATTTTAAACTTTTTTCCAACTTAATGGTTAATTCAACAATTTCTATCCAAATCTAAATTTCCAAAAATTATGAACATTAATACATTTTTCAACATTTTCCCTCTTTTTAAATACCATTTGTTATACGTCAAGACTTTTGAGCCGAATTCCACAAACTTGAAAAAATGTAACTTTAAAAGTTCAGAGTAAACCTTTATGCGATCGGTTTTGACTTTTGACTTTAGACTTAGACTGGTGATCCTGGCTTGATTGCCATTTAGTGACTTTTTAGGATGAAAAAATTTCCAAGTTCAAGAAAATTTGGAAAAAAATTAAGTTGAAAAAAATTGAAATAATATTGGGATGAAAACAATTTCGGAGTTGAAGAAAATTTTGAAAAAAATTGGACTTGAACAAAAACGTAAAGGTTAATAATTTGTCAAAGTATTCCAGAGCGAAGACGAAAGAATCGATCAAAAGAACGAATTCACGACATAAAATTTGTTCCTTCGATCCACTCCTCAAAATTATTGCGAATTTTTCAAATGATAAAAAAATTAATTCAAGATCAACGTAGGTAAATTTCATAGTGTATAGCATTTCACGATTTGTAACTGGCTGTACTAATTATATAAAATTTTCAAAAAAAATTTCCGAAATATACTAATTCTAGTGATTGAAAAAAAATACATAATATTTTCAGGAGAAAAAATAATCAATTCAAAGTCGATATAAATTCCGCATTTTGGAATTTTATGATTTGCTGTTGGCTGCACTGGTGTAAAAAATTTCAATTTTTTTCAAAATTCAGTTTCAATGTTTGAAAAATTTTTTTGTTCAATTACTCGATGAAAAAAAAATCATTCCAGCTTAGTGAAAATTTCATATTATTGGAATATTTCGTAATCTGGAACTTTTCAACCCCCTGGTAGCGGTGTGAATTTTGATCGGAGAAGGATGGCGATGGTTTAGGGAGATGTAGAAACTCAAATCGCATCTTTCAAGTGCTACGAAGATTTTTCAATCGAAAATTCAACTTGACCAGAACAATGTTCGCATATGTATACACTTTGGACATCCACGACCAGAATATCAATCGAATTACGTAATCCGATTCGGTTTACGTTCGTATTTGTAAATTGCACATTATACGGATAGAATTTATGCAAAAACACCACCAGCAGCAGTAACTGGACAAATACAAAGTAACTTTAGCAACTTGTCCTGCCCTCCCTTCACCCTCCGCGTCAATTAAACCAAACCTACATATCTGTGTTTCTGTCTCTTTGCCATATTCTGGTGTAAATCACGTCGCCGATTCGCATCACGTACAAATAAATATCTGTACATAGTACACAGACATACAACTTTTTAACATAGATTACAACAGCGGTCGAGCAGTCAAAACAACTCGCTCTGGCTCTCTTCACTCTTCCCTCGGATCTCTTTCTCTGGTGCCATATCAGCAGGAGCAGGTCCACGCCAACTCCAGCATCACTGTTCCTTTATGTACGTACCTACTCATACCATACTATGTGGGCAAACAATACCGCCAGCTCGTCTCGAATACGCGAGTCGCGAGTATACTCGGGCTACAATTTCGCGTACCTATCGAAGGTATTCACGCTATTACGACCCCGCCGCACCACCTGGAACCGGTTCTTTTATTATTTTCCACCTATACCCGGAGTAAATTGTCTAGAAAATAAAGAAAACCTTAATTTAATGCGCCGGATTGGTGGCGAACTGAAGGTATGTGTTAGGAGGTCCATAGCTGAGATGGCTTTGGTATTTACCACACACGTATGTTGGCAAGTGTTTCTATGAAAAGTTCATCAATTATGAGATTATCGAAGACGATAGCCCGCTCAAAAGTCGCCAAAATATACGTTCGACTGAAACGAATAAGAATTAAGATGCAAAATGGGATTAGACTGCTGTCTGTAGTGAGGATGCTGAGGAAGTACTGCAAGGGATAATAGGTATCTGAATGAATCATCTTGAAAAATTTCAAAAACTTCGTTGAATTCGGCGAAAAATGTTTCGAGTCACTTTCGAAATCCGGGAAAAATACTTTGACAATTGATACTTAATTGATTTGTTTTCGAACCCACTTTCATTTCAAGATCATTCGAGAGTTCAAAATAAAAACTACTCTCTCAATTATAAATCAGTGAAAATTACCGAAAATCACTGAAAAACAGTCAGAATTGCAGCACAGTAATAAATCAGTGAAAATTCACTGAAAACTCAGTGATATTTATGAAATTCACTGAAAAGTCTGTGAAATTCTTTGAGTAATCAGTGAAAAATCACTGAAAATCAGTGAATTTCACTGATTCTTCCTGTGCTGCAATTCTGACTGTTTATCAGTGATTTTTCACTGATTCGAAATGAGAGAGTAAGTATAATGGTTTCCAGAATCGTGTGCCATGCTAATAAAAATTCATTCAGAAACACGACGTACGTAATTTTGCTTTTTTTCAATACTTAGAACAAAAGTGCTGAATTTTCAACAAAAAAAAACTCAAAAACGAAAAATTGCAAAAAAGGAAAGTAACACAACTCGATGTTAAATTTTGAGCCGAAACATAAATAAATCGAAAGTACATCATAAAAGAACCCCACATACAAAATTTCAAGTACCTACTGAAGTTCATTTCTCGAATTTTGGCGAATTTTTTAAATTTCAAAATTTCAAAATTTACTTACTTACCATTTATGTACACATTTTTCCAAATAGGGAAAGTTGAACATTTGTATCTACTTTCGTGGTTTTTCAATTGTGTATCCATATTTTTCCAAGTTAAAATTGAACAGTTTTGAACTTTTATGGGGGGGGGGGGGGGTCAAAATTCAATGAAAAAATGTAGCGACCTACTGACCTGTTATTTTAGTGGGACTGGAATAGTGGGTATTTTCAGTGGACAGATAATACATACATACCTACAGATTTGAGCAAAGAAAAATTGAAAAATGGCGAAATTTTATGATTTTTCTTTTAGTCAAAATTACTGATTTTTTCTGATAAACGAGGCATTGACTGAGAAATTAGTCATTTTTGACCGAAAAATCAGTGAAAAATAATTAATTTTCAATGAAAATTATTTCACCGATTAAAAAGACAGAATTTTTGAAAATTCAACTGATTCAAATTTAAAGAGTGGTATTAAGAAATTTATAGTTAGGTAAGTACTAAAATACTGCATGAGCCAAGCGTGGGAGAAAAAAAAATGATACTCTTCTTTGACATTTTTATGGTAAAAAAATCTCCTTACCGAGCTTGGGGAGGGGGAGGTGGTTCGAGCCCCCTGAGCCTACCCTGGGTGCGACTCTGAATCCTACAAAAGTAATTTTTTTGTTTTTTCCTCAAAATTACCTATTTTAACTGATTTTACTATATTTTTTATCCTCAAAACTCATTTTCGATGTTTGAAAATTAAATTTTTCAAACGTTTTGGTCTCATTGCGCTCGGCCTTGCCTTGGGTAATATTTTAAAAATAGATGAGACCGACTTTTTATTCAGGTTCATTAATTCAAATCATTGTCTTCTTCCACCTTTAATTTTAGATTTCTAAAACTCGATTCATCTCCCTCATATTCACAATGAAACTATAAAATTTTATTTATATAATTATAATTTTTCCTAACATTTTCCCAAAAGATCAATTTGTTCCATGCCTGAATAAATTGATTTTCAAAATTTTCAATTTTGCTCGCTGTAGCTATCTTCCACATAAAATGTAGTTAGTTTGAAGTTCAAGATAGGTTCGTAACAACAGAAGATGGGGGGGGGGATGGTATCAATGTAGGTACCTATCATATATTTGGGAAAATTTATAATCTGGAGGGATTTTATTTTCACCAATTTCACCCCCCCCCCCGAATAATATCTTCGGAACGTTACAAGGCCTAACAACTTTGAAGAAATAGCCTAAAAGAGGTAATAGAAGTTTCAAAAAATCAAAAATGGAAAACTGTCTTCTATCTTTTTATAGTATTTTACAAAATAATGAGTCAGAATTTTTATTCAATTCGAAAAAAAATCTCCCTCAATTTTTGCCCGATCGACTTGAAAAATGTGGAATTTTAAGAATCAGGAATGGTTTTACTTGCACTGAAGGATGACGGAAGCCTATGGGAAAAAATTGAAAATTTTAGGGATCTACACTGATTTTTACCCCCTCCCCCCACCAATCACCACCACCACCCTAAGAATAATGTCTTCAGAACGTTACTAAGCCTAACATCTATGCAATGTGCCATACCCGATACCAAGCACCAGTGCCTCCTCCCCGCAGCTCTTAGTCCAAGCAGAGCGAAGGCAAAAATTTATGATAAAATGAACAGAGAAACACTTTTTAGATAATTCATCTTCCTCCTGAATTTTCACAAAATTCTAGCGAATATTTCAAATTTCCTTGACTTCCAGACTTTCAAAATTCCTTGACTTCCTTTAAATTTTCCAGGTTTTCCAGAAAAAGTGAACACTCTGCTCAGGGACGCATCCAGGGGGCTCAATGGGCTCGAGTCCCCCCCTCAGTCTTGACAAGGAGATTTTTTAATCATAAAAATGTCAAAGAAGAGTATGATTTTTTTTCGCCCTTCCTTCGCTCGGGCTGTATTTTAGTAACTATTTCTTAAATAAACATACCACTCTTTAAATTTAAATCAGTTGAATTTGCAGAAATTCTGTCTTTTTTATTCAGTAAAATAATTTTCATTGAAAATTAGTGATTTTTCACTGATTTTTCGGTCAAAAATTACAAATTTTTCAGTCAATTTGCCATTTATCAGAAAAAATCGGTAATTTTGACTAAAAAAATCATATTTTTCAACTTTTCTTCGCTCAAACCTGTAGGTTTACATTATTTGCCTATTGAAAATACCCCAACTACTCCAGCCACACTGAACTAACAGGTCACTTCATTTTCATTGAATTTTGACCCCCCCCAATTTTCTCAAAATCTGAGCTCCACCCTTACACAATTTCGGGGCGCGCCAATGACTGTCACTCCATCTCAAATCGATCCCTTCTGAGACCACGATTGAACCCCAATTTCACACTCGACTACGCAACTACAATCCTCGCAGGAAAAATCCGACAAAATTGAAACCCAAATCATCCCCTGGGCTCGGCTCGTCCTTGAACCACGCCATAAAAATGCTTCGAACAAACCTCGGTCCAAATTTAATACCGACGACGAATGCGTAACGCGCAGCAATTCAATGAAATTTTCGCCGACAGGATACGTCGCGTCATGTCGCCCCTTAATAATACCCCGGTTAGGCAAAATTTACATACAACCTTTTTCGCAGCCTGTCACGACTAAACCGCATGATTCGATTAACGCAAATAAATTTTCAAATTCGCAGGCTCGAAAATTTTAGTAGTTAGGCTCACGTTACAGCTTTATCGAGACAGAGAAGGTAACACTAGTTTGAAAATTTTTCCCAGGGTAACCATTACAGTATTTTTCAAGGTCGAGGCAATACAGTGTCTGGTGTCTGTCTATGCGCCATGCCATGCCAGAATTAAAAGCGAAAAAAAACAATTCACCCTTATCTAACGACGTACAGACTGTAACCTTGAGAGGGCGAATTTTCCACCGTGTAAATTTGACATTTGGAAACGGCCTAAAATTTACATCGGGCGTGCGAAAATCTCTCCAAACCTACTCTCGATCCTTTTTTCGTGCATATTTCAAATATAAGAGGAAAAAAACACGAGAATGAAGAATGCAGCAAAAAAAATTATAATAATAATACCAAAATTACAACGCTAATTGCATCGAGAATCGTCCGAGACGTCGAGAAATTTCGTACCAAAACACTGGTCGACTCGTCCATCTAACGGATCGGACCTACCGCAACCGGTTATACCATATCCAGTTTCGCAATGTTGCAATTTTGTACTTGTATTTAATCGCACGATCGCGATCTTTCAAAGTTCTTTGGTTTTTTTTCCTCCTTGCATCTCGTAACATAGTATAAATCTGCACGGTGCACACGAGAAACCGGACAGCTGATTTCACCGGAATAAACATACTCGGAGTGCGAGTCATAACAAATCCAACCCGGTATATAATTATCGAGAATACTTTGTGTTTATGGTGTTGGATTTCGGTACGAGGCGAAAAGAATACATAAAATATATTGGAAAATCATCGTATATCGGAGGTATTAAATATACACCGCGTGCGTGTACCATCGTCGATGCCGAATTCGCTGGTTAATTTATTCGTCAACCGGACGAATTGGCTGGAAGGCGATTATCGTTTTAATAAAATAGGTATATCGTTTAACACTACCCACTAGCCATAGGCCAAAGTTCAATACACTGTTCGGAAAAGAACCACGTTAACGACGCTATGCGACTGCAGTCTTCGGATAATACCGTATAGAGGAACGTATATGTATCGTATGTACGTACATTCGTAACATCCGCTTACAAATTATGTATTTAGATGATCGCACTTTTCCAAATGATCCACTAACCTCGTCTGATGCTGGTTCGTTGCGTGACTTTTTTTTAGTTTTTTTTTACACCTAAAATGCTTCACAAAGAAGTAAAAGTTGATTCGCGAAAAACATGGTTCCTTTCATTTTGGAGAGATTTTTTCAATTGAGAATAAAAAGGGAGGAGAGGAGGAGAGGAGGAAGGTAAATAGAAAAATTTTTCGTTAAAGATGACGCAGGTAACATTTTCCATCGTCAAGAAGAAAAGACCCGTAATGGAAAAAACACCCACTCAGAATGCGTGAGAACAGATTTTTTGATTAAAAATGAAATTATGTTTACTTACCAATTAGGTACGAAATTTGAATTTAAAACGGAATGTGGAAATTGCGAATTCGAAATTCGGGATTTTTAAACAGCCTGTCTTGGAATTTGAAATTTTGCAAGTTGGTCGAATTTTCAAGATTTGCCCAATTCTTCGAAAAGGGTATAGCCGGGTTTTAGGTGAATTTGCCCCCCCGTCCGATTTTTGATCTAACCCCTTTCTTTTGGAATTATGGCCATTTCATTGCATTATTTTCAAGAATTTTTAATTTCAGTGGAGGCGAAGGAAATTTTCCGTTCTTTGGCACAAAGTTACATCTCGTAGAGGTGTATTTACGATAATTTTTTCAACAATTTTGGTGCACTCCTTCATGTTTTTTCGGCTATTTGAAGTTTTCAATCGTAAAAAACATCATATAAGCGAAGAGTGAACACTTTTTGAAAATATCCCAAAAACGTGTTTTTTAACGTAGATTTACGTCACATATTCACTTTTGGCAATTTCGATGCACCAAGGGCCAAAAATCGCGAAACCCCGTACAAAAATGTTGTTTTTTTTAGTAAATTTTTAAAATTTTGAGCGTTTTGTATGGAAAGAAATGACTAAACGAAGAAACTAACGTCGGATTCGTGTTTTCCGAGTCAAAGTACCCCGATAAACAGCCGTTCCTTTTTCACTGATTTTTCATGACAAAAATTGCGAATTTTGAGTTTTCAAGTAAAACGATCGTGAAAAGGGTGTTTATTGGGGTATTTTGACTCACTAAACACGAATCCGACGTTAGTTTCTTCGTTTAGTCATTTCTTTTCATACAAAACGCTCAACATTTTAAAAATTTGCTAAAAAAAAATTTTTGTACGGGTTTTCACGATTTTTGGCCCTTGGTGCATCGAAATCGCCAAAAGTGAATACGTGACGTGAATCTACGTTAAAAAACACATTTTTGGGATATTTTCAAAAAGTGGTCGCTCTTCGCATAATATGATGTTTTTTACTATTGAAAACTTCAAATAGCCGAAAAAACATGAAGGAGTGCATCAAAATTGTTGAAAAAATTATCATAAATACACCTCTATGAGATGTAACTCGTGCCAAAGAACAGAAAATTTCCTTCACTTCTACTGAAATTAAAAATTCTTGAAAATAATGCAATGAAATGGCCGTAACTCCAAAAGGGAGGGGTTGGGGGTCAAAAATTTTTCTACATTTTTTTACATCAAGGAACACCATCACCATCTCAGGTGGAAAGATCAAAAATCGATGCGGGGGCCAAATTCACCTAAAACCCGGCTATACCCTTTGCCGAATTCTTGAACAAGAAATGATTGGACTATTGATAATCTTAAAGTTCATCAGAAATGTGATTGTTAGAGGATGGGGAGGAATATTGGATGAAAAATCATCCAGTAAAAGAATGGAAAGGTATTGAGGCGTTCACCTGGAAAACTGCAGAAAAATTGATGAAAACTCGATATCAACTATTTGTTTTTTCTGTTATCATCTGCAAGAGTTCGAAAATGCTTCAGAAAATCAGGATGTCCACAATATTTCAGAGATGATTTTCCTTGACTTTTCCAGGTTTTCCAGACCAATTTTTCGAAATTTCCCACACCTTTTAAGTATATGATGTTCGTGAACCAAGGGGGAGGAGGACTTGCATCCCAAAATTTTGCTGAAGAATAATGTGAAATGCACGAGGTTTAACGATTTTTTTTTTCAAAATATCACTACTTTTTACAAGATTTTTAGATGTTTACCTAGGGCCAAAGAACGATTCAAATTCAATACTGAAAATTTTTAAACCCACCCAACCCCTCCTCGCCACAAAAAAGAAAAATTACGTGACTAAATTTTGGTAAAAAAAAGTTGCGAATACCCTTCTTGACACGAATTCAAAGTATTGAAATGATGGTGAGGAAAATTGAGAGCAATAATTGAAGAAGGATTTCAAAGAATTGTGTCTTTGTTCGTGCTTCACGATGATTTATTAACTTTTGAATTTCGAGCTTTTCTGACAGAAATTGAAAAAAGAACTCTGGCGATGCTGGAAAAGTTTGTGTAACTCGAGTAGAAATAGTCACGAAATTGAAAAGTTTATAAATGGTTGGACTCGTCTTTGCTTGTACTTCACGATGAGCTTATTTTTGGATCGACTAGACAGTTGAATGCTTGAACCACTGAATCGAATTGATATAATTATTTTAGGTATACTTAGGTACCTATGGGTAAATCAGCAATATTAGGTATCGAAGTGAGCTTACGTAAATTCCTATGGAATTTTATCATTTTTTGGAAGTATTACCGATTAAAATATTTCAAAGTAATTCTGGTCTACTGAGCCTGATAATTCTGTTCAACTAAATGAAAATGAAAAAGGATGACTAAACCGTATTGGGTTGTCATGAAAATACAGAAAAAAACTTTCCATGGTTTACAAAAAAAATCAATAGGTATACCGATATACACTAGTTTTTTTATTCGAGGAACAAAGAATTCGGGATTTTGGCATTTGGGAAAACGGATCCGTGAAAAAGTCTTTCGTGAAATATCCTATTCGAGAAAATGTTCGTTCGGGATTTCGACTTCGGGAAAACGGTCGGAACAAAAAATTTTACCTTTTTCAAAAATCAAATTAAATGTAATTATTTGGTCTTCTAATAAATCATCTTCCAATTTGTTCAATTTTATTTAATGGTCTTAAAATTTCAATATTCAAGATTATTTGATCTGTAAAATTTGATCTTCAAAATTTGGTCGCATGTTTTATAACTTTATCCTCAGACACTCGAACACTAAAACATATGGTATCCATTTTAAAATACCATTTTGAATAGGAAAATAGTGGAGAGGAGGAGAAAGGAGGGTGATTTTGAGTTAAGAAACTGATAAATGATTTTCCCTGACTTTTCCAGGTTTTCCAGACCATTTTTTCGAATTTTTCCAGACCTTTTAAATATGATATTCGAAAACCAGGGGGGGGGGAGTTTTCGCGTAATGTACTTAAATCCCGAAATTTTGCATACGATTTTTCAAAATCATTAGGTACTTTTTACGAATTTTCAAATTTCCCTCTTCGAGCCAAAAAAAGATACAAAAAAATTCAATTCTAAAATTTTTTGAATCACCCGGCCAACTCCCACTCATCACAAAAATTTGAATGGCGCTGGTGAAACTAAAAATCATTAAAATTGGTTTCTAGGGGCCAATAATAGACGAAAAATGTACATTACCGACGACCTGGTTCGATTACTCGATAATTCAATCAATTGTTTCAAGTTTTTTTTCAATTTAGTAGCTGATCAAAAATACACAATTGAAGTGTCCGTCCGGAAATGAAACCAAACGTGGATTTTCCTGAAAATTTGAATTTATTGAAGAAAAAATTCCAAATAAAAAGGAAAAAGTAAGCATTTAAAGTAAAATTATAAAGTTTTGAAAAATGAAGCAAATTATACCAGGGTGTCTACTAAATCAAACGAATGAAAATTCGGATTTCTCCGGACTGAAAATTCAAAATTTTCTTCACATTTTATTGCCCACCTTCCCTCCTCTCTCCCTTCCCCCTTCCCAAGAATGAAAAACACATGCCTTGAATTTTTGTGAAAAAAGATCTTCAAAAGATGAAAATTCACCACTTTTCCCTCATTCGGGTTTTCCAAAACATGGCCAATAATTTCGAATTCTGTTCCATTTTCTCACCTTTTTTTTCAACATTGTGGTCAAGGACATCTCACAGCTCATTAAAAAGTAAAGCAAAGAAACACTTTTGTAAATGATTGAAGTATCCTTTTTTTGGATTTACAAAAAATTCCAGAGGAAATTCCAAAATTTCCGGACTTTTCCCTGACTTTTCCAGACCACTAAAATTCCCTGACTTTACTGGATTTTTCAGGTTTTCCAGAAAATGGACACCCTGAATAGAACTTGAGTCAAAAGATGATAAATTTGAGAAAGAGGGTAGATTTACGTGTTTTATTCGCAAAAGCAAATATTTCGGGATACCCTGCATTTTTGAGGTCAAGGAAAGAATCAAAATTGACATGACGGGGGGGGGGGATTGAAAATTCTCAATTTAAACTACAAATAAACTCCCACGTTTTTTTCTAGTTTTTGAGGCTCGGGATGACATTTGGAATGGATTTTCGTCCCATAAAAATCATCCCACAATTTTTTCGAGCATTTTTGGGCTGCGATTAATTTGGGATGAATTTTCATCTCAGAATTAATCGCACGTTTTTTTCTCGTTTTTGAGGCCGCAATAACCACTGGAATAATTTTCTAAAAAAAAGGTCACCTAATAATTTTTGAAACTTTTCTGACTCAAATATACACTGCGTCAATTTTCATTTCCAATATTTAACCAGCATCTCGGTCTTTCTCTTCCAAACCCTTTCCCCACCTCATCTCATAAATCTTCTCATCCTGCTGTCAATATCTTCCAAATTCCAATATGAACTCCAATTTTCCAAGCTTGCAAGTAGTAATCGATACTCGAACTCATGTCTTTTCTGCCCTCTATTCTTATCCAATTTAGAGACCCACCATATCACCCACAACGGAATTATGCGTACATTGCGTACAATTGGACATCGAAGAAAATGAAAGAAAAATCAACGCGTAGAATTTTTCGTACATAGTTTGCAACGTTGCCGTATTTACTAACACGTATAACGAACACATTAACGACCTTGGCGAACTTTAAGCAGACGTATCTTCGCAACTGCGATTTTTTACCACGACCATTACCATTACCATTCCCATTAGTATAGCAACCATTTGGACGTAGTACTAGAACGGTATCGCGAATCCGCCTAAGATAACCCAAGCCAGGTCCCAGCCCAGGTCTATATCGCGAGCTAATTTGTGTACACATCTATACGTAATAACTAAACTCCCATCTCCCAACCACATACGTAGACATTCTAACGATTTCTGCTGTAACCCGGCATAATAATGTTGAGTACTTACATCTACATCTACATATAAACGACCATAGTGTATGTCTATAGCTCCATACAGATACTATTTTAACAACATTGTCGTCGTAATCGCCTCTGTCGTCCTTTCTCTCTTTAAAATAGAGATACTCACACATCGACCAAGTCTCTTCCTCTCTTCATCTCTTCTGTGCCACATCGGGTTCTCTCTATCTTTCCATACAATGCAAAATGTTAATGTTGCTGATATCCTACTATAATAATATACCCACACACCACACCACACGCTGCTGCGTCGACGTTTACGCTAATAATTTAATAACAACAAACGGAAAACGTAGCCAGAAAGATATTAACGAGCTGAGAATTTTTTACATCATCGAATCGAAGTTTTTTCCCTTCTCTCCTCATGTCAATGTATATCTTGCCTAGGAGTGTTTTGAATCAAATTTTCCAATTTTGGAGATCCCATACTTCGGGTGGTTCATTGTCCCTCTAAAAAGATAGATTCCCATTAATTACGGATCGTCCACTGGATCCTCCTTCTCCTAATGGGATTTAATATCTACTCTCTCATTTCTGAATCAGTGAAATTTATCAAAAATCACTGAAAAACAGTCAGAATTGCAGCACAGTAATAATTCAGTGAAAATTTTTTCACTAAAAGCATTCCAGTGAAAGAAAATTACTGGAAATCAGTGAAAATTCACTGAAAACTCAGTGATATTTATGAAATTTACTGAAGAATTTGTGAAATTCTTTGAATAATCAGTGAAAAATCGCTGAAAATTAGTGAATTACACTGATTTTTCCTGTGCTGCAATTCTGTTTATCAGTGATTTTTCACTGATTCGGAATGAGAGAGTATAGGATAACGTGCTAAAAATAAAAAAAAAGTTGAAGAAAAATAATGTGAAAATTTTTAAATATTTCTCAAAAATATGAAAATATGACTCAATTTTGATTTTTAGAGATAAACTTTGGGTCCCAGGAACCATCCAAGGGAGAGTTAGGGAGGGGGGCTCAAATAGTTTTCGGTCATTTTACCCTCTTAACTACTCTCTCATTTCGAATCAGTGAAAAATCACTGATAAACAGTCAGAATTGCAGCACAGGAAAAATTAGTGAAATTCGCTGATTTTCAGCGATTTTTCACTGATTATGCAAAGAATTGCACAAATTTTTCAGTGAATTTCATAAATATCACTGAGTTTTTAGTGAATTATCACTGATTTTCAGTAATTTTCTTTCACAGACTGGCTTTCAGTGAAAAAAATTTCACTGATTTTCTCCTGTGCTGCAATTCTGACTGTTCTCAGTGATTTTTGATAATTTTCACTGATTCACAAATAAGAGAGTAGGGCTGTCCATGATATGATTCGGATCATGATCTAGATTACATATGTATTTAGGATCTGAAAATGATCCGGATCATTTTTAATTTTGTGGATCTGGATCCGTAATCCGGATCATGGACTGGCAATTTGGCAAAATAACGATACGTGATCCAGATAATTTATTTTTCAAATCATTACGTGAATCATCCTCTTTTTTGGTAGTTGACGGTTTGACACGATTTTTATAAAAAATACTCAACTTTGGGGCCCCATAACCCTCTTTCATGTTAGGCTAGGGGGCTCAATTTTTAATAGGACTTTCAACTCAGAGTAAATTTTTACTAATGAATTCGGTCAAAATTCAGTTCAAGTTGAAAAATCACGTTTTCATTTATCAAAAATTTCCTGTAAAAATCGAAGAAAATTATTTAAAAAAAATCTTTAAAAATGGTCTTGGATCTTGGATACTTACACTTTTACCAAAGAAAAATCTTCAGGGATTCCTTTACTTCCTCATTTTTTGAAAAAAATATCAAACCATGTAGGTATTTTATTTCTGAGAAATGGTCAAAAATTGAGATCTTTTTGAGATACTATCCACTGTACGTTTTTCAAACATAATTTTATAATTCGTCAAAGTTTAAATATGAAATTTTGTGTTAAATTTCTTCACTTCATTTCTGATGTCACATACTCATACTTATTTTAACAACGAAAAAAATCAAAACAAACAGTGATTCAATAAGAGAGGAAGACTCGATTCAAAATTTTGAAATTTGATGGCACAAACTAAGGTTTACGACCTGTAAATCCCAGAATCTTTTTCTGAAGGAATATTACACATATTTCGGAAAAAAAATTATTTTGATCCGAAAATTCGGATCACTTTTCTGACCGTGGTTCGTGATCCGGATCAAAAATGGGCTGTAAGTGAGTTGATTCCTACAGAAATGTTGATGTGAAAAGATAGGTGAATTTATTCCCATTTTTTTCGGAATATGTACTCATAAGCGCACCCGGGGGGAGGGCTCAGGGGGCTCGAGCCTCCACCCCCTCAAGCTTGGACTGGAGATTTTTTTATCACAAAAATTTGAAAAAAGTCAATTTTTTTTGCTCTTGAAACATGATTTTTCAAAAAATTTCACCCTCGCTTCGCTCGGACAGTATTTTAATCCTTTTATTTTTAAAATTGATGATTTTTCACAGATATTTCGGTCAAAAATTACTGATTTCTCAATCAATTCCCAGTTTGTCAAAAAAAATCAATAATTTTGACTAAAAAATCAGTGAAAAAGAACTGAATTTGCGTAATTTTTTAATTTTCTTGTGGGTCAAATCCGTTTATGAATTGTCAACCTACTGAAAATACCCTGACTACGCCAGCGCCAATAAAATAACAAGTTACTGAATTTTTTCATTGAAATTTCACCCCCCTCCTAATTTTTCCGGATTCTGAACCCTTCCCTTAAATTATTTCTGGGTGTGCTTATGCTATCACATTTTTCTCAAAACATTCTTTCAGTTTTGAATTTTTTGCTCAAAATTTTTCACAACTATTTTTTTTGTCAAATTTCGACTCCAATTTCTTTTTGATATCATTTCCAACTCTAAATAACATTTTTTTTTCAACCCAAAATATTCTCAGATTTTTCCATGTTGATGCTTTTTCAAAAAATTTTCTCGAAATTGTTTTCAATCTTGAAATTTTTGATCCAATTTTTCTCACTTTAAATTTCTTTGTATTTTTTTCCTACTCTCAACGTTTTTTTTCATGAAATTTAAAAACTGCTTTTCATAATTTAAACCTGGTTCCTAAAGATTTTAAAAAGTTTTAAGGGGGTATGAAATCAGTTTTTTTACGTGTATTTTCATGTTCCTTTTTCTCGATTACCAGAAGAGGTGGAAGGCTGAAATTTGGAGGGTAACTAGAGTCAACTTTGAGTTACACTTTAACGGGGGGATTTCAAAATTTAGTTCATGCTTCCGAAATTAAGCTTACACGTAGAAAGCTCTCTTGAAACACCATGTTTTTTAGCATACAAATAATTCCTCAGCCTGTTCCATGCATGATAAATGAAAAAGCCCCCGTCTATTTATAGAGTATAACTTGCTGAAGAAAACAAAAAAAAAAGTAAGTTGATCGATACAGTCGTTCCTGAGAAAAAGGTACATGAACATTGAAAACGTACATTTTGAGAAAAACAGCTTTAAAGTTCGAACTTTATTTTTCATACATGAACTTCAGTTTAGTTGTACTACTGAGGTCCAGGTGTGAATGATCATTTATTTTTTAAATTTTTGTTGAAGAACAAGGCTGATCAAATAATTCTGGTTGAGAATTTTGAGTTTGTGGCTGTTCTTTTGTATCAGCATCTGATTGGATAACTTTCAGTTTGCCAAAATTTTCCCTAAATTCTAGGAAAATCTTGATCGTAAAAATGTAATTTTTCAACCTTAAGAAAAGTGATTTTTAAAAAGTATTATGTATCATTTTGAAAAGAATAAAATAGAGAATTCAACTCCCTAGAAAACTCAATTTTGGATTTCTTCACCAAAACTGATTTCATACCCCCCTTAAATTAAAAAAAATAAACAATTTAGAATCGAAAAACATTTAAGATTGTTTTAGGCGGTTGAAAAAAATTTTGGTGTTGAAATTGCAAAATGTTTTAAGAAAAAAATTGAAATTGAAAAAAATTTCAACTTTATGAGGAACAATTTTAAAGTTGAAACCAATAATTTTTTCAAAATGTAAAGGTAAAACAATTTTGAGAAAATTTTAGTTGAAAAAAATTTTGAAGAAAATATGAGGAATTAAAGTTAATTTTCGAGAAAAAAATTCAGAGTTGAAAAAAATGTGTTACAAAAATTTTACGGTGATTGAATGAAAAAATTTGAACTTCAAAAAAAATTTATAAATACCTCCTCGTGGTATCTCCTGAGTAACGCAGTAACGCTAATAATCTGAAAGGGATTCGAAATCAACTCGTACATATCCCGAAAAAAAAAAGGAATAAATTCGTACAACCAGCTCCCCCTCCCCCATGGGAATCAATTCGCACACACCCCGAAAAAATATGGAAATAAATTCCACATTTTTGAATTCAGGGAATCAACTCGCCATCTCTCTAAAAAAAAGTTTGATCCGTGGACAACCCTGCCCTGAACTCCCCCACCAGCATGGTTCCTCGGGTACAACGTTCATCTCTAAAAAATCAAAATTAAGTCATATTTTCAGATTTTCAACGAAAATTTGGAAATTTTACATCATTTTTCTCAATTTTTTTTCGTTTTTAGCAGGATATTATATTCGATGTTAAATCCCATAAGAAAAAGGAAAGCCCAGCTCATGGCTCTTGATTGATATAAGGGGCTAAAATTTTGAGAATTTGATTTTTAGAGGAAAATGAACCACACTCTAGAGAGTAAAACTTCCAAACTTCGAAAAAAAAAGTTCATTATGTCATTAGAAACACCATAATCCTGCCAACTCCTTTTGGGCCCTATCACCAGCTCATAATTTTGCAACACGTTCGATGGCATACAAAAAATATACATCTACAGAACGCATACCGTAACTTAAGCCCGTACCGACTCGTATTCGTATATATCTCGATTACAACATAATATCTTAATTACTTTAAAAGCTCTGACGCAGCGAAGTCAGTTACCTTCCTACCTCATCCCGCATCGCAGCTTAAAAATTACGTATTATCGCGTACATTCATTACCGCATTTCGTCTCCTTATCGCGTCATCGTTCCGTGATGCGATATTCGCCTCTGAATAGGTATTCTCGAGTCGACTCGTACACCATAATACACCATAGGTACCAGCGTATCGCACATAGGTACGTACCTTACCTACCTTCTACAAAAATCGATCTTTTTACTCCGCTAACGAGCCAGGTCTCTGTGTTTTATTTTCATCCTCTCGCAACGCGTTTTTTTCCCCATCCATCTTTGTTTTCCTTTTTCTCTCACTTCCCACAGCACAACGGACGTATTTTCCTTCCTCGCCCAGAATTTTCCCTCGGTTCTACCACAACCGCACATCAACAGTTGATATACTTATTGATCATCGCGACGCATACTGCAAACGTCACTGTGATGCCTTTGCCTATCCTTCTGCTCCCCTCACCCTCCCATTGATCTAGGAAAAGCTCTACATTGCGCTGTACACGACAGACCGACGAAATTAAAATTTTCATTTTGTGCAATATCCGCGCATTTTCCCCTCTCCCCATCTGGCTACGATGGGAAAGTGAAAAGCTTTACGACGACGATGTTACCATTACCAATCGTATAATAGATGAAAGGATGCCATCTATTTAACGCGCTAAGTTTATTTATACGTGTTTTATTCTCTATCTCTGTCCTTTTCTAGCTCGCGTAGCTGGATGAAAATTCAAATGACACACTCCTCTGATCCTCACTTCCGTTCATTCTGCGCGAATGTTGACAAAAGCGAATTTTCTTTTCGCGAGTTATTTGTGTCGGCTTTGTTACGTCGAGTGAGTAAATAGAGTGGCTTATGTGGCAATTTTTTTTGTCGGTAGATGATGTAGGATGATGACTGGAGATTAGATCCGGACCAAATGAGAAAGGGTGAGAAGGCAGCTCCCTTAAATTGCGACAAAATAGCATATTTTTTTGTCCAAAAAATTTGGTTCGAGTGGGAAAATTTCCAAAAATGATGACTTTTTGGGAAATTTCCAATGTGAGTGAGAAAAAATCGTATTTCGAGTCGAAAAGATGAAAAAAAAATTCCATTTTACAAGAGAATTTTGGATTTTTCGTCCCTGCAATAAATAAGCTTCGGTTCGTCTCTGAAGGGGTTAAAAAAAACTCACAATCGAAACTGAAACCAAAACAAAAAACTGCAACAAACCAATCCCAAAAATCGAAACATTAACAAAAAATGAAAATAAATTATTATTAATGGGTTTCTCTTTTTTTTGTGGAACTTCTTCTGATTATTGCTCAGTCAGTCTCAAAATGAAAAATATTCCAAATTTACAAGAGAAAAGTTATGACTTTCGCAACTTTATCGCACTTTTTCTCATTAAAGACGAAATTTTATCTTTGGAGAGGGAGATGTTGGATGGGGCACGAGATTTCTCCAATTTTTATCTCACTTACTGTCAGAATGTGAATTTTCGATCACCAATCAATTTTCAATAAAAAGTATTAGGTACTTAAGGTACTTATTTGAATTATTTATCTGAGTAAAATAACTCTCATTTTATACCAAAATATCTGTCAAAATTCAAAAATTGAATTTCTTGACTTCTTCAGATTTTTCAGAACCAACTTCTCAAGTTTCCTGGACCCTTACTCTTAACCGAGGTTTGATGCCATTGGAAGAAAATTTCAAGTAAATTACAAAATTAGCCTAATTTCTATAATGACATTTTAATTTCATATTCCTAAAGTAAATCGAGGGTTAAAAATTGAAACTACGGATTTATGGATTCTCAGAAACAGAAAAATCAATTTTTCAATGTTTTAAAGTTCCTGTAAAACAATGGATTTATCAAAAAATTCCAAAATAGAATTTTGAAGTTGAAAATTTAACCTCATTTATCAATTTTCACGTCAGCTGGTGATTTGATATTAAGCTAAATCAAGATATTTGAGTATTTACGAGTACCTGTTGAAAACATTGGTATTGGTCAAAATAAAGTTTCCAAGTCAGGGAAGTCATTACGTCACGAGGAATTTTTCTTACTCCTACACAGCAAGAAAAAAATAAAAAATGAAATAATATGAAACCGAAACTAAATTTAATTTTTTTTGGGTTAAAGTTCAGATTTTGGTTTTGATTTTGAACGCATTTTTAATAGTTTGCGATGTAAAAGTAAAACTTGGATGATGAGAGAGGGGGGGGGGGTCAATATTCAGGGACGAACTGGAGTTAGCTTAGAAGATGGATAAAAATTTGAAAATTTCCTGATTCCGATTAGGTAAATCAATTTTTTTCTGATTTTTTCAGCGAACATCATTTGATTTACCCCACTCGAAGTATAATTTTTCCCATTTTTTCGAACTCAAAACAAAAAATGTTCATTACTTTAAACAATTTTCCAACAAAATTTCAATTTTTTGACTAAAAATGTAATTTTAGCATTATATGGGAGAGGGGAGGGCAACCTGCCCTTTCTCCTCCCTTCAATCGCTCTCGCTCTGTTGATATTCGGAAAATTTTCATTCAATTACTTACCTATTGGTTAATTCAAAAAAAAAAAATGAAAATGGAAAAACAGTAATTTTTTTCAAAACGTAGTCTGTTGATTCTACCCCCTCTCCTCTTTCTCCTCACATATGTACACGCCTGTACCTCATTCATAAGACTTAAAAAATTTTAATCTCTACTGAGAAAAATTCTAGCCCGTGAAAAAGTCATTTTGTTCTTCGCGTTTTTCATTCAAAATCTGCATTAAAATTGATAATAAATCTGCATTTTCACTTTCACCTAGCAGGGTCAAAGAAATCGTTATTTTGCACTCAAATTCGAATTCTCCACGATTATTGTAATTTCGAAAAGATGTTATAATCATACAGAAGCATGCAGCACGGTATCAAATTTCCAATACATTTTATCTACCGATATTTCATTAATTAGGGCAAATTTTTTTAGATGATAAGATAGCATCGGTAATTATACCCAGGAAAATTTATAACGATTCATACATATACCTTACATAATAGGTCCTTTCTCCTAAAGCAAAGCTCAATTTATCAATCACATGTCATTACTCATCCATTTCAAATGAATTTCAACTCCCATTTGATTCATTTATCTCTTTTTTCCATCCTTGCCGCCACGAAGAGTTTCTCTACATTTTATAAAATATTAATAATTATCGGAGAGAAAATTAAGCATCTGTATCAAGATTAAACCAAATCCAACCGTCTATCAATTAAAACTACATTAGAACCAAAATCAAACATCAAATGTCGAATAAATTCGATATTCGACAAAACATTAAAAAATTGTCTATTTATGGAAAGTTCCAAACCTAAGGTTCTAAAGCAACGTCATCTAGAGACGAATTCAGCCTCCGGTTGAGATGATTCGCACGTACACATTCGTGCCGAATGTTGATAAAATATTGTATACATGTCACCTTCTCGTATGGGAAACTCATCGCTAAAATCGTATCGCTGTATATGATTTTCAATTCGTTACTTCGTCGTCGAAGCAGTAATAATTTTCCTCGCATATATGCTTCTAATAGAAACGAGAGTAAAATTTTCCACAACTGAAGATTTACGAAAGGAAATACGCAGAATTGTCGATTTGATTTTACAACGACATTTTTCGTCGCAATTTCTTATTCGACGGATCCTGAGTGCTTAATATAGAGCAATGAAGAATTGAAGATTCCACAGAAAGATATGAGGTTCCTGAAGGGATAATATTCATGACTTGAAAATATGCGAGGGAAAATTTTACATCAGATTTTTTCAATTTATGATGTAGAATTTTCCAATTTTTAATTATATTATTTTTTAAATAAATTCTTCAATTTTTTTGACGTATTCGGGCGATTTTTTATGCTTGCTTCAAATTTTTCAAAAAAATGGCAAAAAATACAAAATAAAAAAAAGTTGAAAATTCAACAGTTATATGTAAGTACTTCTTTTCTCCCACAAAAAGCGAAGGAAAAGGGCAAGAATCTCAAAATTGTTTCATTTTTTCGTTCCTTCTTCACTTCAATTCTAATTTTTTCAATTCGATTTCCAAATTTTGATTCGATTGTTTCATAGAGTGTTTACGAAATATTTACCCCCCCCCCCAACATGAAATAGATTTTCTCTAATCTCCAGTTCCTAAATACAAATTAGATTTTCATATTTAGTTTGTGATTCAATTTAACCCCCTTCCCCTTCAAATCGCCTGTACTTTGTATTTTCAACTTTTACTCCATTTTCCAGAGGTTCTTATCAGGATGACCCCCCCTCCCCCCGCCCCCAAAAAACCATCAGATTTTTCTCAATTTTCAGTTCCAAATATTCGATATAAGTTTCGGGTTGACCAACCCCCCCCCCCATCAACTTTTTTTTCATTCTTTTTTCGAATGTCCAATTTTTACTAGATTTTCTAGAGAACTAGAGATCCTTATCAAGATGCCCCCCCCCCCCAAAAAAAAATCTCCAGTTCAATTTGTAAGTTAGAAATCTTACCTCCCCATCGTCTTCAGATTCAATTTTATTTCTCATTTTTTCAGTTCAAGTATGAAAATTCTCCCCTCCCCCCTCCTCAAAAAAAGTATTTTTTCTGTCTTCAATTTCAAAATATACTTAAATTGAATTTTCATTTCAGTTTTCATCCCTTTCTCCACCCTCCTGTCATTTCTTCAAGATTGAAGAATTGTTCGCAGGGACGAACAAAATTGTGCTAGCTGGAGAGACAAAAAAAATCAAAAAATTGACTGAAATGGATTTCTTTCCTGAATTCTCTTACTCAAAATGGGTACGACTTTTCCTAGTTTTCTTAAACTTCAACAAAATTTTCTCAAAAAAGCTCATCATTTTCGAAAATTATTTGTCAACCCTTGATCAACTTTTCCTACTGAAAATGCAATTTTGACATCACAAGAAGGACAAATTACCCATCTGTCCACCCATCAGTTCAGCCTTGACTATATTCGTTAGGTGAATGAACTCAAAAGCTATAAATATACTCTTTTTCAGATTATTTTTTTATTAAAATGTTTCGAGAAATTACTTTTTCTACATCGGTTTCCTTTGATAAAAAATTAAAAACCATTCGCGAAGAATGTACCAAATTTTGTGCAAAAATCTCTTTCTTCGGCTCATTTATACCTCAAAATTCCATCTTAAAATCTTTCGAGCGTATAAAAGGCATTTCTCCTCTTCAAAAAGCAACACTTCACCAATGCTTCCTACACAGTTACCGATTCAAGGATTTTCTGAGAGCGGTTGAGGGGCAAGGGGGTGATAATCGTCGAAAATTCGTGAAGTTTCGAAAATTTAGACAAATTTAGCAGGAATTTTCCATCATCTCCCTTTTCAGACGAATAAATCCGTCCCAACTTCCAAATCTCGAATTTCACCTTCGAAGCGAAAAAAATACCTATTTTAATTTTGCGAAATATAATTTTCCCAAACTCGCGTTAACCGCCACGAAAGAACCAAAAATAATAATAATTTCATCCAGAAAAACGAGAGAGAAGTATAAGTCTACCAACTACACGTCTCGAGTCTCGAATTATATCAACCTTGAAATCTCGAATCCATATTCGAAACAATTTCATTTTAGTGTACTTTTTACACACCGACTTGGTCCTCATTCGAACCGTAAAAATTAATTACATTTAATTTACAGCTCGACTCTCGAGCAAAAAATTACTTCTCGCCGACTTCATTCGTTTTAGAGAAAAAAATGATGCAAAATCTCGAAATTATTCGCGACACAAGCTCGCGAACTGTTTTTCTTATACGAAAAATGAAAACAAATTATATTTTTTGAAACGAAAGGAAAAATCCTCGAGATGAACTTGAACAGAGGGGAAAATTTTCGTCCTTGTCTACTCGGAGCTCACATCTCATGGTATCGTGTGATTTACCGAGACAGTTTTGGTCTTTAGTTCGTACTTCGTACCAATGTGACGTCTCTTTCAGCCTTTCAATTCCATTTTTAACGACATCTGAAACTTTTTTTCCTTTCGAATCAATAAAGGCAACCCAAGGACATGTAATTTCACGGTGACACTGTCTCAGCAAATCCCCATCCACAGTGAAATCCAAAGCTGTGGTTTTAAATCACGATGGAGGTTGATGGAGGAAAGCTTCGTTTCGTGCCATTAGCTCGAGTTGTTTTCGAAGGCGAAATGAAAATATCAAGAGGTGAACGTAGCCGTGTGGGTTTACATAATCTTTTTCTATTTCGAACACATATGGATAAGTAAATGGTTTACATTGTCGAAGTGATAGTGGTAATCGCGATAACCGACACCAGGCATCGTGTCGATAAAATAAACCTCCATAGTTGGTGTAAGCAAATTAGCCAAAAAACATTTCTGGCCAGCAAATATTTTATTGAGGAAAACTGTCGAGAGAGGTCCCCTGAGAAACTCCCAAGAGTTACCGCCCCCCAGACCCCTTTCTAATTTTTTATGGGGTTTTATCCCCCTAAAAAACAGGTTTTCGCTTCTATCTTCTTTAGATTTGATTTTTTGGTAAAAATAGCTCAGTACTTTTTTGTTCTACCGTCAATTTTCAATGTTTTTTGTATGAAAATTTTTTTCGTGCGACCATTAGCAGACGAGATAGAGAGTCCTAAAAGAAGGGGGTTATGGGGAAAAAATATCATTTGAAAACGTGATAATAGGTATGGTTCTAAACTGTGTGTTTCGCCCATGAAAGTAGTAGTATTATGTAAATTGGTGGAATTAATACTCATTTGACCCCCTCCCCTTCCTATGTGCCCACCCCACCTTACCCATTTGTTTTTATTTAGCAATGGCAATATCAAAAATGTATATTGACCCTCTCCCCTCAAAAAAAATTCGCAAACACCTTATTTTCAAGGGATAAACAGGATAAACTATCAAAATTTGACGAATTTCCTGCTTTTTTCAAGTTACTAAATTTAAATCCACGTTAGATGGCTAATGACACCGAATGGTATGAAACCATCTACGTTTTCTAGTACGAGTTAGACATCATCAATGAAAAGCAATGATTTTAGTGATTTGGAGATCATGAATACCGGTTCAGAGCAACCAAATTTGAAGAAATTCACTCTCACAAATTTTGGAAAACAATCCGGGAAGTTTTCCGGGAAATTTTTTTCAAAGTTATTTGTGGATAGAGTATGTAGAGCGTAAAACACAATGGGGTATTTTGTTTTTGTGTCGAAAAATTTTCTCAAAAATTTGAAAATTTTGTTGTAAATAGGCAATTATGCTGACTTTTTAAGAAATATTTTCAAAAAGTCTGTAAATCGTGTAAGTCGCCTAAAATGGTAAATTTTGTTGTAAATAGGTAAATTTTCACAAATGAGCCGATTTACAACGAAATTTGCCAACTTTTTGAAATTTTTTTGCAAACTTGCACAAAAAAGCACAAATTTTTACCACGTAGCAAAAAAATACGAAATTTAGAAGCAAAAAACTTTTAAAATCACAAAATTTCTTCACTAAAGAAAAGGAATTTTTTCAAACAATGAACTATTAAAAAACGAATTATTTTCTTTCTGGAAATTATCAATTTTTCAAATCTTAGCCCTCGCTTCGTTCGGGCATAAGGAAGATTACATCAAATGGCTATAGTTAAGAGTGAAATGTTGAGGATTTCGCCTCCATTTCTACAATATAACTTGATTTAAAAAAATAAAGAAATTTAGCATTTTGAGAATTGAGCCCTCGCTTCGTTCGGGCTCAATTCTCAAAATGATGCTATAAACCGTCATCTTTTCTTCCATCGATTCTGCATGTTGAAAAAAAGTTGAGTAAAAATCTCGTAACAGTGGAGACAATTTAATATCATTTGGAAGAAAAAAAAAAACATTTTTGCCCAGCAAAGCTTTTATTTCGGAAAATCTTCGAGAAAGGTCCCCTAAATAACTCCAAAGAGTTACCACCCCACAGACCTCAGGCTAAATTTTTTAGAGGGGTTAACCCCTCCAAAAAGCCGTTTTTTCACATTATCTCCTCGGGGGTTGATTTTAGGATAAAAATAGCTCAGTACTTTTCTGTTCTACACTCAATTTCCAACATTTTTTGTATGAAAAATTTTTCAGTAGGACTGTAAGCAAAGGAGATAGAAAGTCCTGAAGGAAGGGGGTTGGGGAAATATACTACTATTTGAAAACGCGATAATACGTATAAAATCGTACTAACCCTCCCCTTTAAATGGGAGGGGTACAGGGTCAAGAAGCATTTTTGACCTTCTACCCTCTTCCATGTGTCCAGCCGTCCACCCCACCTCATCCCTCAATCACATTGCTACTGCTAAATAAAAAGAAATTGGTGAGGCGGGGTGGGCACATATAAAGGGGAGGGGTGGTGAGATAGTATTTACACCGCCAATTTACATAATACTACTATTTTCATGCCAAAAACATACAATTTAGTACGATTTTGTACGCATTATCACGTTTTCAAATAATAGTATATTTCCCCAACCCCCCTTCCTTCAGGACTCTCTATCTCCTCTGCTTACGGTCTTACTGAATAAATTTTCATACAAAAAATGTTGGAAATTGAGTGTAGAACAAAAAAGTACTGAGCTATTTTTATCCTAAAGTCAATCCCCGAGGAGATAATGTGAAAAAACTGATTTTTGGAGGGGTTAACCCCCTCTAAAAAAGTTAGCCTGAGGTCTGTGGGGTAGGAAATTTTTTGGAGTGTCAAAAATGAACAATTTTGTTTTTCTCTTTTTTCAACTGGGGCTCAACCCCCCCAAAAAAGTTACGGTCCATCTCCGCCTATGATTATCCGGACCGCGCGAATCATTTCAGTCGTTCAGCGTTCAACTCTTTTTTACGTCTTATCACCATTTGAAAGAGGGAAACTGGAGGATGATGAAATAAACAATTTCGAATTTCGTTGTCGGTTGTATTTGTATGGTCAAATTTGCACAAAATTATGAATATTATTCAATAATTTGAGCAAATTCGACCATTCAGAATACAACCGACAACGAAATTCAAAATTGTTTATTTCATCATCCTCCAGTTTCCCTCTTTCAAATGGTGATAAGACGTAAAAAAGAGTTGAACGCTGAACGACTGAAATGATTCGCGCGGTCCGGATCACTAGAGTGCGGATTTTTATGCTCTAAAAAAGTCAAAATATGCGTTTTCAGTGCCTGAAATATGACGAAAATATGCGTTTATCGAGCGAAATATGCAAAAATATGCAAAATCGATATGGGTGTCTAAAGAAAGGATTTTCTGATTAGAATATCATGAACACTATTTTTTGATAAATTACACACATTTTACGACTAAATTAGTTAGTGAAGAGAGAGCAAAGATCCATTCTCATTTAAAAAAATGCCTCGACATGGAGAGAAAAATGTGATTTAAAATTTTTTTTAACCATATTTTTGGGCAATTTTTTAGAAATGCAATTTTTTTGGTCGAAAAAAAGGAAAAATTGGTCAAAATCGTTGAAATATGCTCTAACCCTGCGAAATATGCCGAAATATGCGCTTAAATTGTCAGAAATATGATAAATTATGCATTTATGGGCAAAATATGCAAAATATGCAATAACAAATAGGGCTCATTTTACTCTAAATTTTATGAATCGCAAAGATCTTAGTGATATGCGCAATCATCTTTAACGTAGCAAAATATGACAAATCATAAAAATCCGCACCCTACTTATCACGTTTTCAAATTATAGTATTTTCCCCATAACCCTCTTCTTTCAGGACTTTCTATCTCCTCTGGTGGTCTGGTAATTGTCGTACAAAAAAATTCTTCATACAAAAAATATTGGAAATTGACTGTAGAACAAAAAAGTACTGAGCTATTTTTACCGCAAAATCAAATCCAAAGGAGATAAAAGCGTAAAACTGTTTTTTTTTTTTTAGGGGATAGAACCCCATGAAAAATTTGAAAATGGTCGGGGGTGGTAACTCTTAGGAGTTACTCAGGGAACCTCTCTCGACAGTTTTCCCCAATAATATCTTTGCTAGCCAGAAATGTGTTTTTTGGCTAATTTGCCAACACTGTAAGTGTGGCACATGCATGGTAAATTCATCAGATAAAAACTCGACCAAGCTTCAGATCCAAATCCAAATTCAAGAAAAATTCATAACATGGTCTAGTCCTAGTCACAGGTAATTAAAATCCACACCTCTATGGCTTCTTCGCACCTCGATTATCGAAAATTCGCTGACGTAGGCAAAAATTCTATCCACGTGGTTCGTATTCATTGAAGAAAACTACAGATAGTCTTCGAGCCAATCGTAGTATAATAAAGTTGTGAAAAAGCAGCTAGTCGTTGTTAATTACATCACGGTTGTTAATACATACACATTAAAATTGGCATGAAAACTTATCAGTTTCCCCTTCCTATGTTATCTGATTACGAGAATTGGCGATTTGAATTCGAGCGACGTTGCCTAATATTCTGCTAAACATACCATAGGTTTTTTAACATGCCCAAGGAATTACTACATTACTACGACTATATTATGACGCCGGGTAATTATGGTATTCATGAACGCGTGCAACATTGTTGTACTCGACTAATTCGACCGACTCGTCGTGGTCGTATCCGTTCGTCTCAACTCTCAAGCCGTAAGTTTTTATTTACTTTTTTTTTCCTCTTTTCTTCGTTCTCTGTTTCGATTCTTTTACTGCTTGGCTTCCTTCTACATAGATTCGCATTCCCTTTCTTATTCTTGGTACGTTGCATAAAAAGGTGGCCGCATCCCAAAGCCCGCCGCCGTATAAACGCAGAATCATCGACGTGAGAATAGTATTGATTTTCGCCTCTAAAAATACTACTCGGGTCTCGTATAGTAGATACACCTCTTTACGCAGCTTCCATCTCTCAAGTTCTCTTCCTCGCATCTCGTGTCGAAATCCGAATGTGTTTCTCTGTCTTGTGTTTGTGTGTCTGAGATATTCTATCTTTCTCTAACTTGTTCTTCGCGGTCGTTGCATTCCATCGAGTTATACGACTACGTGGTTGCACTTTTTTTTCAACGACGAAAATAAAAATAAAATTTACTTAATCGTGTGTTTTTTTAAATCGTCTCATCTTGTATGCTTTTATTTATGGATGTATTGCAGGTGCAGTGCATGATATGGTGGTTTAAAGGGGACAACGATGTTAATTTTGTACTCGGTAGGTACAAACTACAAACTACAAAGTAACAATACTACGTAGGTATTTGTACGTTTTCTTACTCGTGCGTTAAAGTCATGGTCGCCAATATTGATACGTATAATAAACGTGAACTAATCAATTGTTTTAAAACGAAAATTGCCGGTATGAGGGTTTACATTACTCGTATAGCGATGAAAATTGTACACGAAAACGTCCAGTTAATTCTTGGTGATTGAAATTAAACACGAAATGTAAGAATATTTCGTTACCTAATTTAGATTTATTTTCAGGAGCGGAGTGACCAGGGGTTTAGGGGGATCATTTCCTCTTCCCCTGAACATTTGAAAAATTAGAAATGTTGGTAATTTTGAGGGTGGGGTTTTGAAGGCATTTTCCCGGGGGAGGGAGGGGAAGAGGTAAAATCTGTGTAAATCCCAAATCAGATTTTGGATTTTCTGAAATATACGTGTTTGATACCATATCAGTAACTTTTTACTCCCCCCCCCCCCTCCCACACCTAGACCTACCCTGAACTTCGACCCAATTAAATTTAAAAATTGAAAAAATTGGTCAAAGAAATTACAATTTTTCAAAATTTTTGACATTTCAAACGTAATATCCAACGATCAATATTTTTGGTACATTCTAAATTTGCAACATTTACCTATCTGTATTCATCATTTCTAATATTCCAGTTCGAAGTTGTTCAACGTGATAGCAAAGTACATATTGAAAACATTCCAGCTCTGGCAACTTCGCCAAAAATGAGATATAATTTTTGAAATTTCAAAAATAGTAAGAGGGAAGGGAGTTTTGTATTCTCGTGAGTAATTTTTCCTTCGCCTTAAAAACCCTCAATACATATAAAAGGTAGGTAGAAGGTAGCTAGGTAGTAGGTACCTAGTACCTACACATGATGTCTAATAAAATTTATTGAGTAAAAAGCCTGACTTAACTGGACCTTTTTGCATGATTTTTTCGACTTTTTTATGCCCTCTCCCCCAGAAAAAAAATAATTAATTCCAATGAAAAACTACAAACAAATATAATTATTTAAAAAAAAAACTCTGAATGAGCTCCCAAACTAAAATTTTTACGAACAAATTCAAACAAGTAAGATTGAAAAACTGCACCGAAAAGTGTTTTCAACAATTCTTCCACAGTACATCGATCAAGAAAAACCGAAATTTTGAAATTTAACCAAAAAAAAAATAAAAAAAATAATAATAAGACTTTTGAAAGAATTTTTCAAAACACAGAGATATTTTCCATAACAAGTAGAACACCACTGCCCATGTGGAACGGGGGCAAAATTTTTTATGAAAAATCATGTTGGAAAAGTAAAAATGACATTTTTTATGAAAATGCTGTTTGAAGTTTAATGGGTGATTTTTATAGCATTTTTCTCGCAGATCACGAGCAAAATAGTGAAAAATTCCATCACCCAAAGATTTTACACAATTTGAATTTTTTGTTGAACAGTTTTTCTACTTTTTTTGATAACTTTTGACACTTGAAATCGATTTTCTGGGAAAAGGAAGGGTTCTACGAAAAAAATAAATAAAACAAGAATTGTAAAGCGTAAAATTTTCTTTTTGTGAAGTCCAATTAATTTTTTCTTAGGAGGCTTAGCTTTTCGAGATATTTTAGTTAAAAGTTTAAAGTACAACTTTTTTAAAATAAAAATATGTCAAAAGCTAAGCTCCTAAGAAAAACGAATTGGACTATACAGAAAGAAAAATTTACGCTCTACAATTTATGTTCTATTAATTTTTTTTTTGAGGCTTGGTTTTCCCAAAAAATTGATTTTTTGTAATAAACCGCATTTTTAACATTTCCCGTTTGTAACAATGGGAATATCAAAGGCCGGCAAATCAACAATTTTTTTTCTGCGTAGTTGATTCTGATAGGTGATTCTAATCTACTTTTTAGTGCTGAGTTCGAAGATGATTTCAGTTTTATTCCATCACGTCAGGATTTTTTATAATTGGAATTTCTTGTTGAAAATTCGTTTTCAATTTTTTTAGGTAAATTTTGACCCTTAGTCAATTTTCTGGCGAAAGAAAGGATCCTACGAAAAAAAATGGATGAAACATCAATTGTAGAGCGTAAAATTTCTTTTCTGTAGAGTCTGATAAGTTTTTTCTTATGAGGCTTAGTTTTTAAAATATTATCATTTTGAAGAAATAAGTTGAACTTGGAATTTTCAACTAAAATATCTCGAAAGCTAATCCTTCTAAGAAAAAACTGATCGGACCCTACAGAAAGGAAAATTTATGCTCTACAACTTATGTTCTATCAATTTTTTTCGCAGAACTCTTCCTTTTTTCAGAAAATCGACTTCAAGTGTCAAAAGTTATCAAAAAGTACAAAAACTGTTCAACAAAAAATAAAAAATTTAAACTGTGAAAAATCCTTGAGTGATGGAATTTTTTCAGTTTTTTTCGTGATCAGCGTGAAAAATACCACAAAAATCATCCATTCAACTTCAAACAGCATTTTAAAAATTTAAAAATGTCGACCTGTGTAATTAAGCTCCCAAAAAAATATAATCGAAGAGGCTACTTTCTTCATTAGGTGCATGAAGAAACAATTTCTCAAAGATTTATAGGATTAAGTTGAAAGAAAACTCTTCTAAAATTTAAAATCTTTTTCAAGTTTTCAAAATTTTATAAAAATTGGTTTAAATAAAATAAAGAATTCCAAATAGTTTGAAAACTTCATTATAAAGATGATGGGTTCATTTACAAGAAATATATTTGTATTTTGGAGCTATTTTTCAGTTTTTGATCACACAAAGGTACCTAATTTATTTCAATTTTTTGGCATATTTTGACCCCTCCTCCAGAAAATCCAAAAAAATTGACGAAAGCAATTCTCGTGCCTCAAATCTTTGTTTGGATCCACAGCTAGTTATATTACGAAAATTCTCGCATCTTAATTCTCAACTGAGAAACCAAAGCGAACTTGAAACCTGAAGGGAAATATCCCTATGTCATGACTTTTTCCATTCAATGCAAAGAGAACCCAACAATTAATACAGAAAAAACGGTAAAAATTCAAATAAGTACCAGTATGTAACGAAACGATTAAATTATTACATCATGAAGACATAATCAAGACATAATGAATAAATAACACGATACTCGAGCTTGAATATTAATGCATACCACCAAAAGTACCTATTTAGAAACTGATGCAATTTTCTATTCATGCTTTGTATAAATATCAGTTCCTGTTCCATACGATTTCAGTTTTATACCTGCGATAGAAATTGCCTAATGCCATGGCCACCGAAAGGGAAGGACAAGGGAACAAGTTGCCCTGAGCCTGTATATTTTCCGGAAACTCGTATTTTTCAAAAAGGGTCCTCAAAGAGACAAAATTCCGCAGCAAACTAAAAAAAGTAAGATAGAAATTCATTTTAAAAAATCGTTGAATCCTCCTCCCCCCCTCCTTATCGAAAATCGATAATGTATCATTAAAGATATGTTTGAAATGTAAGAAAAATTCTCAAATTTCTTTTAAATTCCCAATATTAAAATTGTAGGTACATTATAAAAAAATTTCAAACTGTAAAAAGATGGAGTGAAATTACAAAAAAAATTGTTAAAAATTATTCAAGATCGATAAAACTGTTCGAAACACATATAGGTAGGTACCCATTGGAAAATACGAAAAAAAAAAATTAAAAGGAATTGAGGTAAAAACGATCAAAATATCATTATAATGACATCAAATTCGGTGAAAATTCCAAAAATTGTAATTCATTTAAAAAAATCGTCAGCCTGGATTTCGAAGAAAATTGATGAGGTAGTTTACTTTGAGTGAGAGACCTTCCAAAAAAATTTCAAGGCCCCTGCCTGAAGCGGAGACTTCAACGTTTGGTTATTTTTGAAAAAATACAGGGTTTTTGCCACTTTTGGGTACACCATTAAAAAGGTACAATTTGAGTTTCTTGACCACGAAATTCAATACCACTCTTTGCCTTCTACAAGGGAGTTGAAAAGTTGCAGATCGTGAATTTGAGAATTTTCTTTCTTACCAAAATTCAAATCGCTCACTAGAGCACCTCGAAATAAAACTAAATATTTTTTTGGTCACCTGAAATATATTTTGAAAAAAATTTTCAAACAATTTCCAGAGATATTCTGTCAACTGCATTTTCATTTACGTAATTTTCATAAAATTTCAGTCGGCAACACAACTTTTCAACCCCATCGTAGAAGACAAAAAGTATCATCTAATTTTGTAGGAAATGGTTCAGAGAGGGGCAAAAACTTAAATAGAACTTTTTCAGCAGGGATGCAAACCAAAATCGAAAAAAAACATCGGTTTCGGTTTCAAATTTTTTATTTCGGCTTCATTTTTTCCTTCATTTCGGTTTCAGCTGCGATCATAGCAAAAAATAACGGTTTCGGTTCCCTAATTCTTTTTATGGAAGTAAAAAACCATAAACCAGAAAATCATAAAATTTTACCTATTTTAGAAACTGGAGCGTTCTAAATTTCCAACAAACTGAAAAATCGAAAATTTCTAAGTCATTTTTCTATAGTTCCTCCAAAAAACGAGCAAATGACTGGGAATGTGACAATTTGAGGCTGAGAAGGAAAAATGTGAAATTACGAATTATACTGGGATTTCGGAAGATGAATATTCATTTAAACTTAAAGAAAAAATTTTAATAGTTACCCACACCGAATAATCAGAAAATTTGTCAAAATTCCTGCACTCTGCTGTCTACAGTACTCTGTTTATTTTGATTTTTGACAACAATTCCATTGAAAAGTTTCGCATGCAGTAAAGTGGGGGAAAAAAATGTACATTCCCTTTTTAAAAAAAAGCTGCCACAAAATGAAAAATTAACCGAAACAGAAATGAAATATTTTGGTTTCGGTTTCTGTTACGGTTATACATATTTTTTCTTTCGATTTATTTTTCATTTTGATTACAGTTTTTGCTTACGGTTTCCTGTTTTAAAATTCAGTCCCGGTTTCGGTTTCAGATTTTAGCCTATTTTAGCGGTTTGAATTGAATTTCGGTTTCGGTTTCGGTTTCGGTTTCGCTTTGTATCCTTGCTGTTTAAGATGGTCAAGGATCTCAGCAAAAATGACATTACCCAATACTGACAAAAAAAACAGGTTTATGTCCCTGGTCCTGGTCCGTTTCTCTTTGAGCCAGGAGCCTCAAATTTTTTTCGAGAAGTCTCCCACTCAAAGTAAACTACCTCCCCAATTTTCATAAAAATCCCAGATAGGTATGTGGTTTTTTTTTTTATCAACTTACCCTACTACTTAAGTACACCTTCTTTAGAAAATGTGGTAAAAAATTCTGATGGGTAGGGAGAGGTAAAACCTTTGAAAAATTTTCAGGAGGCCTCTACTTTTACGATTTTCTTGCCCCAGGCCCATATCGATGACTGCCTAATGCAACTTTTCGTACCCATTTCTGGTAAAAATCACAATAAAATTCTCAAAAAAACCCTCGAGCCCAGAAAGGGTAGGGCACCACACTCCTGTATTTTCAAATTCAAACACTCGATTTTACTCGAGATTAAATCAAACTCGAAGCACCTACATTCGATAAATTTCCACTTATCGAATATTATTTAAGCTCGCGAAGCGATGGGGAAAAACTATGCGCAAAACATAAGTAACCATAATCAATACTCATGTATTTTATCACCATCGTCATAAGATAATGAGTTTAAGTTCAAGTTGAAAAGCAGATAACAAAACCTCGCTGCTAAAAGTTATATAATCAAAATAATTTTTCTTTGTGTTTAAAACCACATCGCTCGAAAAATTATAATCTGGCAGAAAAATTCAAATTTGCAAAAGCCACGTAATAAAAAGACCATCGTCGCAGGAACTCCATAAATTTCACAATATTCGTCATTCGAGAGGAAGGGAAACACGCGATAAAGCACATGACCCCAGGTGAATATGCAATAATTTTTTTTCCGTAGGTACATCAACATTTGATTAAATTACACATAGAAATTGATAAATAATCAATCGCCGGGTTATATTTACATCCGGACATTTTGTTACCGGTCAGGTTTGTTTACAAATAAAAGCATTACCTCGAACTGCCAATGCGCAGACTGCAGCAGTTGTCTTGCTTGATCTCGGGCACAACCAGCAGCCGATACGAACTGATTTATCATCACTTGTTCTCTCAACGAATCCATAATTAAATGCACTCGCGTAATTCGAAAATTAATTAAAAACGATCAACGCGAAAAACTACACCATTAAAATATTAAAATCTAATTAAAAACAGAATAATGATAAACAAAAACAACAACGACGACAACAAAAACAACGCTACAAACCGACGCTACTGTTGTACTAGTTGTGATAAAAAAACCCGTAGTCAAAACATTACACCGTTTCCGTTCGGTGTTTAGGTTTGAGACTTGTCTGTATTAGTGATTCGTTTCTTTATGAATGACGTCACGGCAGCGTGCTGATTGGTCGAAACGAACCAAAACATTCAGCTCGCCCCACCACTTTATCTAGACGCAGTTTATTCCCCCGCCGGAAAGTTTTAATAGCTGAATTGTATACTATTATTGTCGAAGGGCAAAAACGAACGCTAAGGCGAAAGCACGAGAATCGAGAATACCGGTACCGGTGTTCGGTCTCCGTGTAACGGCGTGTTTTAAAAAATTCACCGCAATATTTTAACTTAACGCCGACATTCTTTACGGTGCCGGAGGTAAAATCGATACGGCGATTTTTGCCGGTAAGGCTGAAATTTTCACCTTAGGCGGGCCTAGTTTGCAGTTTGCAGCTTGAAATGAAAGCTGAGAGGGAAGGTTGAGTGAAATATTCGATGAGGTTGCATCATGCTTGAATTTTGAAGAAGTAGGTATTCTGTGGTATTCTCATTCTCATCTTTGGATTTGGAACGATAATGATACCTGAAAAATGTAGGGCTGAAGGAGGGAGAAGGGTAGAGAAAGCGGATGCATTTCTTTGGTAATGGCAATGGCATGGAAAAATTTCATTTCTAGTTGGAAAAATTTGAGTTGAGTTGGAGTTGTTTTTTTGAGAAAATTTTTGTTTTGAGCAAGGAAATTGCGATCAATTTTCTTCGAAGTAAGATTTCGAAATTGGTGGAAAATTTTCGGGTTTTGGTTCGTTCTACCCTCCCTTTCCTTCATCCTTTCATAATTGTAATTTTGACTCGACCTTGCTGATGAATTTTGGTAGCTCAAAGCTCAAAGCTCAAACTGATCAAAAATTTTCAATATTAATTCCTAAACATTATAATAAAGCTGTGAATTTCTGTGTTTTGGTTTAAATAGTCACTAAACAAGCTGTAAAATTCATTTTAATCCATTACTCTCTTAAAATTTTTGAAAATATTGAATTTTTGACGATTTTTAAAGAATTGAAGGCTCTTGCGCGATCAAAATATAAATCGATTTTGAATTTTTTAAATAAGTATGTATAATTTTCCAGTTTCCCCCAGCTCTTGTCTTTCGCATGGTACCTATTTGGAACTCAAAAATCAGAAATGTTGGGTTTTCGGCCCATTCTACTTACACCAGCTAAAATGATGAAACAACAAGTACATACTAGTGTATAAAAATTTTTTGTATGAGAGGACCCCCGCGGCAAAGAGAGCATGTTTCTTAGTCCTAGGGGCCCTCCTCCTTCAAAAAACTGGGACCTACGGAATGCCCCTTTTCTCCCCTCTCCGCATAGGCCTGATGGTCCCATACACCAACAGGGTGGCCTATTTTGGCAAATACTTTTGACAACAATTTTGAACCCTTGGCTCAAGTATTTCGAGATAGGCTAAAATGTGTGTTTTTTTTATAATGAAACTTTTGTGTTTTTTAGGTACCTAGTTTCTAGAAAGTGGCAAGAATCCCAGAGATTTAAAAAAAAAATTAGTCAATTTTTCCCTGAGTTATGCCCGATCTTTCAAAAATTTTGAACCCCTCTTTTGTAGTAAAGGGTCAAAAGGACAATGGCATTTAAAAATTTTGAAGTAGTGAAAGTTTGCCCAAAAAAATTAAAACTTACGCTCCGAGCAATGAAAAACGTGTATTTATTTCATCAGTAGCAATATCAATCAAAAAGAAGTTCTAAAATTTACGATGTAATCTGACATTGATATCGATAGAAAATCATGATCGAAAAACGCGGACTGTTGAAGCCCATTTTAGGTTCCTCACCCCCCCCCCCCTGGGTAAGTGTGAGGTTGTATAAGGTATATGTGGGTTGATTTCAAATGAGTCAAATTTCCTAAGTGCGAATATGAAATCAAATATGCGATTGGAACTTCATAATTATGTCTCATTTTCATGGAGAAAACAAATCAAATGCGTAACTTGATCAAACATTAGTTTGAAGCCCCCCTTCCCCCAAAATATGCACCTCGAGAAGAATAAAAATCAAATATCAGCTTTTGGACAAAAAACAGATAAAAAAATTCTTATTTTTTGCACCTTATGCTTTAAATTATGCAAATATTGATACATTTGTGGTACTGTTCCATTTTTTGGTGATGTTTTGATTGAATAATCGAATGGGGCACTCAAATTTGATTTCATATTCGTACTCTGGAGGTTCGACTTACTTATACGAAATCGATACCCATATTATCTACCTATCTTATGGAAACACAAAATTGGGGGATGGGGTGACGGGCCTAAAATGAGTACTGACATTTCGTCCCTCTTTTATGATTTTCCATCGATTTTAATGCCAGACATTATTGTAAATCTCACTTTTAGTGATAAATTTTTTTGGTGCTACTGAAGTGTACCTATACAAAATTTTATTTATTTTCCCAATTCCTAAGATGACTTGAAAAAAATTCTTTCTCATTTTGCTCGAATAGAAAAAATTGATGTTTCTTTATTTGCTAAAATATCAGTGTACCTATTTTGAAAAATTCTTTCAAAAATCATGTTCATTATTTGATTTCATAACTTAGATCTTGTTTTTCTGATATCTCTGCCCCCACACCTAAAAAAAAACACTTTATGTTCGCGTTGCTGGTCAATTACATCTCTTTCGTCATACACCCCACTACGTACTTGTGAAAAATAAGATCGAATTCTGAAAATTCAACCCTTTTTTTCCTGAAAGAATTTTTTTCGAAATTAATAGACCCAAAAGAGAATAGGTAGAGGCATGTAGAGGTCTCAAAAAAAAGTCACATCGTGACATAGTTTTTATTGCAGGTACAAGTTTTAAAAAAAAAATTATTAAAAAAAATTAAATAGGTATATTTATAGGTACATGCGTGCTTAAAATTTTTTCTCATCAAAAATATCATTATTAGAACTTGATCAATAGATCCTGAAAATTTTACCTCAAATTGAAAATTCTTCCTTTTTTAGATGCATTTTGCGAGCAGGCCTTACTGTTTTTCTTATTATGCAAAACTACACTAAAAATCAACCATGTTCTAAAACCTTTGCAACCAGAATTTCAGCTGCCCAAATTGATACTTCTATTTTTGACGAAACTTCGAAAACTTAAAAATCGGGCATTTTCAGCAATAATATAAATTTTTGTAAAAAATACCTACTTCTTCGCCAAAGTTGATGAAAATTAAATATATGGACCTCCCGAATTCAAATCTGACCAATTCCAGCCATTCTTTTTACATTAAAAAGAAGAATGACCGGATCTTAGGACAGGATCTCTAAACCAGGTTCCAATAATGATGTTTTTAGTGAACAAAAAGGACAGATGGATTTGAAAATTTTTGTAATGAATTTTTAATGAGTCGCAGGATAAAAATCGTGTGGCTTTTTTGAAATCCCTCCCTATCTTCCTTTCATTTATGCCAATCGACTCTAAAAAAAAACACATGTAAAAGAAAAAATTTGAATTTTCAAAATTCGGTGTCATTTGGTCATTAAAAAATAGTAAGGGAGTTGGGAGTTCGGTTGGTTAAGGGCTAACTGGCAGGTGTTTTAAAACATCCTTTGTAGTTGGTATGCACGTCACTGTCATTGACAGAAGAATTAGCTCAAAACTTTCTACCTTCCTAAAGCTAAACTTTTGAAAATTTCCACTACCTATTTCGGATATTTCATTCTAAAGTACAATTAATTCTTCAAAGCGAGTACAAAGAAGCTGTAAACTGCACTTAATTCATCTAAAATTCTATTGGGTATATTTAGAACGGTAGGTAGGTACACATAGTAGGTACTAGGTACCTACCTATTACAACAAAACGCACATCAATTTAAATTTTCTAAATTGTAATAAACTGAAAAAAATAAATAAATAAAATAAATTTTAGGAATATGTTTATTTTTTGTAATTACCTATTAATATGTATTAGAATCATCAAGCAGTAAAATTAAAAATACCTACCTAAGTACTATCTTTTTTAAAAAAAAAATCCAGTTTGAAAGCCGTCTAAAAGTAATTTCTACTGATATTGGATTTCTATAAAAACTGGAAATCCAATAATTAATACTGCTGCTGCATTTTGTACGAAAATTAACAATGCGAATTGATCCTTCACTTGCATGCTTTTTAAAGAAAATTATTTGTCATTAGGCAGCCAAATTACTATATTAGGCCTCTGCCATTGCGTGTTCTAAATACTTACTTAGGCCTATCTTTATATTCGAAATTCAAATACAAACCTAATTTTTTCAATATGAGTAGTGAACACGAAAACGAAATCTTATCAATACCAAGGCAATTAACAATTACACTATTGTGTACAATCACTCCCCCAAGTACTTAGGTATGCTCATTTTGGTCATTTTCAATAGTTGTACCATCACCATAATTATTCTGAGTAAATGGTATGCTTATTACGTCAGTACGTTATTATTAAATTTCGCCATGTTGAATTATTCATGATTGCGAAATTCGATGCCAAATAAGTATTAATTTTTTTCTACTTGTTTGGTCGTATAAGTATCACTAAATATTTACATTTTTGCTAAAATTACCTTGTTTGCGATTTGATAACGCTACAATGTATATTTTTTGTTCAATTACAAATTTACAAAAAATTAAGGAAAGTATCGAACAAATTTAATCGAAGTGCAATTTTTTCATCCGAACTATGATAAATTCCAATAAAAACCAAAATATCTGCAGTCGAAGTAGAATTTACACATTTTTTTTCTTAAAAAATCTTACTGCTTCAGGCTGAATTTAATTCAGTAGCCTTCGACAGTTTTTGAGACATAAAATTATCATTTTTCAATATTAAATTTAATCAGAACAACCACAATCACTCTCGTAAATTAGCAATCAGCTATTTTAAAAAATTAGATAATTTTCCATAAGATGGCTATTGAAAAAAACCCACATTGATACAAAAATTTATTTAAAATATTCACAAAAATTAAACAAACCGATGAACAATCATGGTATAGGAAGCCACTAACGTGTAAATGAAACAACACTTCCATTTACAACATAAAAACATTTTCACAGGGTTTAATATTGCAAAAGTCATCAGAGAGTAGTGACCATCGACAAAGAGAAACAAACGAATTAGGAACTTATGAAACTTTATACATACAATTCCTATAATAAAAATAAAAAAATATACAAAAATGAACCAAAATGGAATTACCGGGCAGTGAATCCATTTACGCCTTAGAATCTTCGTGAATCGTAGATAGTGGAATGTATCTACACGTTTCGAGAATGAGATACTTCGTAAGAAAATCATAATTTAAAAAAAAAATAGAGAGAAACGATAAAAAGAAAAATACTGAGTAAGACGCCTACGAAATAAAAGAAAAAAAAACCTAACGCTGGTTTTCGAATCAAACCATAGAGAAAATAATAAACAAGGGAATGTGAAAATACAAAAACTTAACACGATTGCAAAAAATAGGGGAAAAAATTAACAACTTAATACAAAGTAAAATTACACGAGTGTACAAAGTAGGGTTTTAAAAAAAAACTATTCTAAATAAATTTATATTTAGTCACGATACAATAAGCGTTATAAATTATCAATCACTATAAGCGTATTAAGTTGTCACTTTGAGGTCAGTACAAATTAAAAAATTCGAACTGAAGTAAAAATTAAACCTCACACTGGCGTCTCGGTAGGTATTCCAAAGGACGCTTTTTTTTCGATATCGTTGATGATAAATCCCAAAATCATCACTTTATTCAAGGAATCTTGACGTTCGAATCCTTTGAACTCGCCTTCGTAGTCAGCGGCGTGATTGAAGTTGGGATTTTTTCGGAAATACTTTCGGAATATTTTTATTTCCTCTTCGCTAGCGAACAATGACCATTTGAAAGACTGATCGTTGGATATATTGAAGTAGGCGATCTTCGGAGGCGACTGACTCCGACTCATTTTTACGCTACGTCTATCCAGGCACGATAATCGTCTCTTACTCTGACGAATTTTGGGATTAGCTTCGGTAGACGATGACGACGAACTATCGTTTCTTTTACTCGGTAAACTTCGTCGAGATCGGCGCCATCTCGTTTTAATTATCACTTTGTTGCTGTTTTCTTTATTGCTCTCATCCGTCAGCGATTTTTCGCCGGCGTCGTCCTCGGAAACGTTGACTTTCTGGTATGAAAGCGTTTCATCCGGATCGAGTCGTACATCGCAGTCGCGATTTAGAAACACAGCCGAAGATTCGATGGTTACGGAGTCGTCCATCATGTCCGTAGTACTAAGTTGAAGTTGCATTTGCGATACTTCGCAGGTGGTGGTCGTGATTTTATCACCGTTTTCTTCGTTCATCGTCAGCTGGCCGGAGAAATTCAGCACGGTGCTTCGATTTTCGGGCCTTTTTTTACGTATTTTAACGATCTTGATTCGATTCAGAGGTTCTCTTTTGTCCCACGGAGCCGGTGCTTGGTTGGGGCAACGTTTCATCAAAAACTTATGCAGCAATAGGCCTGACGTGCTAACACAGGTCCAGTATTTTTCCACCGTATAGAGCCCTAGAAGCGCAGATGAGATTTATGTAGATTTTCGAAAGAAAAAAATCAAAGCAGAATGTTAGGTTTATAGTTACCATCGTATCGATAGCCAGATTCGGGAGAAAAACGACTATATAGTTTATAACTTCTGATAACTCTGACAGGGTTTTTCGTTTCGATGCTTCTTATCAATGAGGCATTAGCAAAATCCAAAGACTGAGGTGTTTTCAAATTTCTTCTATCACTGATTAAATCGCGTCCTGATCCCACCAGTTTCACTGTATCGATAAAAATAAACCCAGAATTAGAACTGAATCAACTTCAACTTATAGGCGCAGAAAGCCATAAATATAGAAAATTTAGAAATATACCTGTATACGTGAAACAATATCCATTATCTTGGCCATCTTCATCACCAGTAATAGCTAAACTGTAAGCACCTTCTCTGCCAGCATGAATACCACCAACTGTCGGTTTATGTACGCCGGCATTCGAACATTCCAATACGCTGTTCCACTTATCACCTACTGAAACACCTGTTCATATTTTATATTAGAATTATACCTGTGTTATTATTCGACGTCATTCTTGGCAGAATTATTCGATATTTACCTTTCACGCTGCCGTATTTATTTTTCGTATGTTTTTTTCGAACGCGCACTCGATGAACTTTGGTAGTCGAATATACAGGGTATAAAATCTTGGAGAACTTGGCCGGTACATCGTTACCAAACTCGTCGGTTACCTGTGAATTAAAAATCAAGTAATTAATGTAAAATTATGAGATATGGAGAGGCAAAGAAGGAATTATTTAAACGTACCTTGGTGCGAATGCGCAGTGATCGTCGACTATCTAGCTTAACTTTTGTTTTGGATTTAGGCACAGATATCGGTATTCCGAATAGTTCTTTGCGTTTCTCTGGAACGATTGATTTCTTCGATTCCGCCGATAGCTTCTGTTGCACGTGGATCAACTGGGGAAATTAAAAACGTTTAGAATTACGGTGAGAAATAATTATTTTCAAGGCGCCGGAATAAGGAAAATCGAATTTTTCAAACCGATAAAAAGAGAAATATGAAAAAGAGCGCGTAAATTTTGGTAGGTTTGCTTTTTTTAGGCGTTGCAGTCAAGGTAAGGTTGGCAACATTATACTTCCGAATTGGCGGGTAATTTTTGCGAAATTACGTGTGTAATAACGTATTTATTGGTGCAATCGACTTTTTTAGTTTTTTTTTTAAATTAAATTAGGCGAACTTTGAATTTGAATTTCAGCTTGAAAGTTCAGCTGAGATTGAGGAGACAAGAGAATAAATAATGAATTCGAAGAGTATTGACTAGCTCCTATTTATTTTTACTTTTAACAAAAATTAAATTTCGACGATCTAATTCTGAATTTTATTTCAAGTTCGAAACTTTTCAACTTTATTTTATTCTAAATTTTATCCAATTTAAAACATTTTCAACTTTAAATATTTTTTAATATAAATTTTTTTCACAAAATTTTTCCAAGTTTTTTTTTGAAATTTCATATATATTTACCTATAAAAATTTCCCCCAATTATTGAGTTGGGAGAAATTTTGAAAAACACAGAATTGAATTGAAGCGCCCGTTTAAAAAATAACCATAGTCCATTTTGAAATTCTGATTTTCAACATTCATTGTGAGAAGAGTTTTACACCAAAAAATTTGGTAAATAGGTCTTTGAAACTTTCAAACATTTGAGAACAAATTATCGTATTATAATTTCTCTCCTTGCTGATTTTTTTTCACAATAGCTCCTTGAAGTGACAATTTCAAAATGGACTAGACAACTAGACTAGGGTTGTTTATTAAACAGACGTTTCAATTTTTTTCAAAACATTCAAAGTTGGAAAAAATTTGGAAAACGTTTCAACATGGTTGGAAATCTTTTAAAAAATAAAGTTTGAAAAATGTTTAAAAAATTTAATGCGTTCCTCAAATTTTTTCAACATTGAAATTTTCAACTTTGGGGTTTTCAAAATTTCTTCTAACTCAATAACTGATAAGGAATTTTGAAATACAATAAAAATTGGAATTGAAAAAGAAATAAAAAATCAAAGTTGAGAAAATTTTTGAAAATTATATTTAGGTACTGTTGAAAAATTTTAAAAATTGGATAAAACATTTTAGAAATAAATAAATTTTAAAAGCATGGAATTGAAAAAATTTGAACGTAGAATAAATTTAGACTCAGGTCGTCGAAATACCATTTTTGGCAAAAATAATAAGGAGCTGTGGAAGGGGACAACCTTTGAAATTAGAACTAATTTTTAAAACAATACTTTCGTAGTAGGATCTTAACCGTACTAACCTTCAAAAAAAAAAAAATTGAAAAAACCATTTTATTGAAACGTTGGCAACTTACGAATTCCTTATTTAAATTTAATATTTCAAACTGCAAAATAAAATACCTATCATTATACTAAACCAAAAACGAAAAAAAAAGATGAAACGAAAAAATGAGAAACTTTTCGTTTTGTAATCACTCACGCTCACTGTTGTTTTTTCAAGCATAAATTACATTTTTTATTTTTGAAGACGGTTCAAATTCAGCAAAATCTGAGAAAATTTGGTAAAAAAAGTCAGAAAAAATATCGAAAAAGATTTTTTGGGGGTAGATTATTGGGCTATATTTTGGGCATTTGGAGGCAAAATCTTGCTTTTAAACCAGGTTTTTTTCAGATTTTTTAAATCAATCTTTCATAGAAATTCAGAGGGGGAGGGAGGGAGGGAAAATTTATTTTCGGCTCAGAAAAAAACGATTTATTTTGTAGCCCCCTCCCCCCGTCTTTCTAGAAACCACGCCATCGTCGTTTTTCTTTACTCTTTCCACAATTTATCAATCAAAGGGTTAAGTAAATGCTTTCAAAAGTAAATTTAAACTGAATTAGGTTTTAAAAATCTGGAAAACTTTTTATTCAATTTCGTAAACTGTAGGTAAATTTTGATTAAGTATTTTTTTCAATTTTTTGAGTGAAAAAAAAACAGAACTAAAATTTTTCCATTTTTAGTTTTCCATCTCTGATTGAATGACTAAGTAGGTAAGTACCGTGTGTCTGAAAAATTCTGGCACCTCCTTGAGACATTTGGGAGATTAGTGCCTCTGCGTTTGGGGTAGGTTAGTTATTATTGAAGGGTGGTTTGGGATATTTTTTATATCAAGGTATTTTTAGCTTAAGAGTAGTTCTAGAAAATTGAGTGATGAAATAATATGAGATAAGGAGTCGAACTCGAATGATTCGTGAGCCGAGTGAGATCGTAACACTGATGGTCTATTATTATAATAGTGTCGTATTACAAATTTTATACTATTAAAATTTTTTTTTTAAACTATTCAAATAGATGACAGTTTCGTGTATTTCTTAAGAAAGGAAGACGTCCGGTTCGTGTTTGAAAATCGTAGGTTGGCAGTTCTGACTGATATGAACAAAGAAATAAACTCAGTTAAATAATAATTTTTATGTTTAAAAGTAAAAATGAATACGTAAATATTTGAGGGGCTTAGTTCCAAAACTCACTTTTGCCAAAAAAAATCGATGTCGTTTTTTTTGCAGATTTCGATTCAGTATGAAAAACTGAATCAGAATCCGCAAAAAAAACGACATCGATTTTTTTTGGCAAAAGTGAGTTTTGGAACTAAGCCCCTCATTTCACATTTCGTACTTACGTTTTAAGCACAATTTACTTCATTCGATTTGTTTCATTAGGTGCCCTAGTTTCATCATTTTTATTACAATGTTTTGCATTTTAAATGTTGCCAACCTATCATTTTCAACACAAAAATCCCATAGGGTCCCAGAATTTTTCGAGCACCCGGTAGGCACAAAGATAATCAAAATAATCAAAATCGTTTAAAAAACAAAAAATTTATCAATAGTCATAATCTACGATCATTATAATTCCAAGTATCACTCGCCGATTCTCTGAATTTTTTCCAAAAATGATCTCAAATGTCCTAATATAGCCGACAACTTCAATACCTACTGCCCTGGTACTCCAGTTACACGTGAGAAAAATCCAAGAAAACTTGAAAATTGGAAATAATCAGCGGAACAAAACCTATACTCAATCCATAAATCAAAATTTTCCAATTTTAATTTTTTTTTTGTTCGACAGATATTTCTTGTTTTTTAACGAAATCTCTCGTAAAAATTTTCGTCCTAGCTTTACTTACTCTGGCAACACTTGCGTGAAATATTCTCTTATGATGCAAAAATCTATCGATATTTCTTAATTTTCTTTCACTCAAACCTCGACTTAGGTATAACCCACAAATTTCCTCCATTCATGAAAAAATTCTAGGTACCTATGCCTCCATTTTTTCATTATTTTTGACGAAACCCTCCCAGGAAATACAAAAATATTCACTTTTCACCCCCTCTCCTTTCAAATAAGCTGAGCACCACGTGAGAAATTTCCAAGTTACCTGTTCTAGGCCTTAAAATTATCAAATCCCTAAACACATGGGCAATTATCCCTAAAAATACATTTAATTGAAACAATATAACGTGTAGACAACCAGCTCAAGCCTATACGCAGAAAGTACTGTAGGTACGTATATTGCAAAATGTTCATTCGAGCAGAAACGAAAGTACACATGTATTTACTGCAGCATGACATTCGGTCTTTCGTAGCTGGTATTTATAAAATACATAGATAAATATTATACCTACGTTGCATTAGGTACTATAAGTATTAGAGTCAGAAAATTACAAAACCTCGCTTATTCTGGCCAGTAACATGAGATAAAATCGTATTAGAACGATCAATACACATGACTAATCAAAGTATCAAGTATCGTTTTTAAATACAATAGATAGATAAGAATTTCTCTACCATTCTTAGGTTACTTCAAAGGCATATTTTTCAGCTCTAGTCCATATAACTTGGATTCCTACATACTTTCGACACTCTATCTATCCGAAATACCTAATGTAGATAATTCGTACACGAGTCGATTCACTTTAGCAAACGCCGGCTGATTATTGCACAGAAACTGTAGCCTAGAAGCACTCTAATTATAAACGACATCATTCGATGAGAACATCGACAGCCAAACAGTAATGCAATCCATTAAAAACTCTAGTTACGAATTACACTTATTAAAATTTCAGTAGGCTGTCGCTGATTATACGAAATCACTTATCAGTAACACGATTTTCGTACTCACGTTGATGTACCGTTATAGCTAACACTACACCACGGTTCCATAATCTAGACCTATACCTAAAATTATTATCACTTCGATATATTTCAAACTCACCTTTTTCTTTTCAAATAATCCCAAAGCGTTCAATATATTCTCTTGGTCTTCTTCGATTAAAATTCTCATTGCTTGATAATCATTCTCATGAAACATTTTCTCGACCCAGTAAGCCAGTATAACTTTATTTCCAACACTAGTAACACACAACAAACACTAATCGGCGTACTTTCAGGTATACAAAACACAAATTAGACAGGTGTCTATAATGCACGTTTTGCTTCACTCCCCCTCTTCACACTTCATTTCAGAACTTTTATTTTACCAAAAAAATTTACTATTTTTAGGTGAATTTTTAGTAATTGGTACTTTGTTTTGTATTGCCTGGCGACGTTGCCATGTATTCGATCTAGTATCAGGTGGCGCCGCTGGCGAATGAAGTAACAACGTGGAAGTCGGTTGTGCACTCTGTTTCTGGGTGGAAAATTTAATTCATTAGAATCGTTACGAAAATATCGAAAAGATTTTTTATTTTTTTATTTTTCTTCATTGGAAAGGTGTTTTTTTGGAGGATTGAAGGTTAATTTCGAATAAATAAATTGAGAGTGAACAAAATGTGTTCCATTTTTGATACTAATTAGTAGAACAAGGCACCAGAAAATCAGAAAATATCAAGAGTCGAATAAAGAAAACAACAGAAACGTGAATTTCAAACAGAAATAATGCTGAAAATGCACTGATTTTTTTTTGAAAACTTCCTATAAATTTTTTTTCATTTTACAGCAGTCTGATGAATTACCTGCTTGGATCTCACAGCTATTAAATGTATCTATTTGAATGATATTCCCATTTCCAATATCATTTACTACTATAAACCAGCAAGCATAGCTATTCATTAAAAAAAAATTAACTTCGCTAATAAATTTCGATTTTAAACGACATACCTACGTAGCTCTGTAATAAATTATACCATCGAATAATTACATCTGCACCTGGCATGTAAAATTGACGCGTTTCACAAAATAATTCCACCGATGTAATAAAACAATTTCAAAGCACGTCACATCATGAAAAAAATTTAAAAATGCCACACCAAGTTCTCATAAACGTACTATCACATCGCAAGTCAAAATGTTGAATCAAATAATTTTCGTGTTTTTCTTATTACAATTAAAAACAAAGGTACGTAACAGTCGATCGTGTATTTATTAATGAAAATTACTCGTACGAAATCTTATCTCTTATCTTGGTTCATTTTTAGTAATTATAACTCGTGTATAATTTCTTTAAATTTTAGAATTGTGATAGCAGTGTGACCGGAGTATTGGACTATGCACCATCGAGTAACAGTCTGCAAAAGCTTGAAGACAAATTGAACAGTTATTCTTCAGTTTTAGGCTTACCGGTGAAACCATTAGTAATCTTTATTCAGGCATTGGAAACCATCAGAAAAGGTGAAAAGATCAAAGATGGTACCGTCGGTAAAGTAAATGATGCCAAAGAGGAAGTAGGTGATACAGCAAAGGATGCCCAAAAAGGTGTCGAAAATGCTGGCAATAAACTCAAAAATGCATTTGTAAGTATAATTTTGATTGAGAAATGATTTCTAAAATTATTGTTTCAATAAACTATTTTTTTTTTTAAATTTTAGGGATGAAAAATAAATTTTTGAAGAAATATAATTTCACAGAATTTATACCTATTTTCAAATTAAATTTGTGTTATCTTCGTTTTTCATCAATTTTAATTTTTAATATAAAATAATTTTAAGCATTAGGCATTCTACAGGAAAACGACATCATTTTATGGATCTGAATTTCCCAATCAAGGTACTTTTTCATTTCAATTCTAATTACTCCACATTTCACGTTCAATCAATCAACAAACAATTCTTTTTACAAACGATATCGAGCAATTCGCAATTTTTATTTATTTTTATTCATAATCGCAACAATTTAATCACATGTAAACATTTTTAAGCAAATATAAAAAATAATTAAAATGGGCAGTACAATGAATTTGGAAACATACGAATTTTTTTTTCAAAATAACGTCCAACTTAACATAGGTAAATTCAACTATTACGTCGAAATCAGCGATAAATTGTGAAAAAAACGAAAAAAAAATACTAAAAAGAAATACTACGTACGAATAAAAATATATAAAAAAACAACAAATTTTCCTAAATAATTCTATCACAAATTTGTAAAAATTAAAACATTTTGACTAGATGGAGAATTATGAAATTTTATAAATCATGAACAGCACAGCTACTTGGAAGTGACTTATAATGGTAGTGTGCGAGTATCGAGTCTTCATCGGGGATTCTGTTTTGCAGCTCGTCTCTGACCTGAAAAATAGATACGTTTTAATTATTCCAACGATTAATGTAGTCGAAAATTATTACCGAGGTGGCTTAATCTTCGGTAAACGATTCGAATCACGCAATTGGTAGTGTAATGTTTTTACAGCTACTCGACGAATAATTTATGAGGAATACGAGGCGAAGTAGCGATAAAACGTTTATTTAAATTAATATCGCACCGCCGCGTCGATCTAGGTAACGTTGGGGTTTTAAGAATTATTATGAAAAATGATACTTTCATATTTGGAAAAAATTTACCAAGTAATTGGTTTTTTTTTGTTTACCTAAAAATAGCTAGATATTAAAAAGCAACAGTTGGAACGTACTTGTTCAACCTCCTGTAAAACTCGTAGAACGTTTAATCCAACTAATTTCTTAATTTGCTCGTGAGTCCATTTGTGATGCGTTATCAAAGTACTCAGCAAGTCTGGGTAATGAGAGACGTCTTCTAAACCCGTAGTAGTACTGCAAAAAAAAAAAAATAAAGGAATTATTTACAACGGTATATTTACATTTAGAAATATGTAGGTAATAAAAAATATTGAGGTGTTTTTAAAAAATTGGATTATGTTTGTGAAGTCTTTGACACGAATCAAGCTTAATTCCCCCCAAAAAACCTTCAGAGAACTAATGAGTTCTTGAAGTAAAAAATTTTAAATTTTCCCCAAAAAATTGCGAATTTGAAAAGTAATCTAACAACAGCTGAAGTACCTATCGCCATAGGCGGAGATAGAACATAACTTTTGGGGGGGCTTGTGCCCCAGTTAAAAAGGAATGAAAACACGAAACAAAAATGTTCATTTTCGATGACCCCCCCTCTCTCCAAAAAACCGTCCTCTATTTTAAGCAATTTTTTGCTGAATTCTTTTTTGAAGACGTTTATCAAGCCCGAGCAAAGCGAGGGCGAAAATTTTTAGAAAAAAAATCCAAAACTGAAATATTTTCATTTTTTAAATCAATATTTTAGTACTTATTGAAGAGGAAGTGAAATCTTCAATCTCCATTTCTTACTAAATATTTTAGACTTAATATGCCCGAGCGAAGCGAGGGCGAAGATTTAAAAAATTGTCAATTTTTAGAAAGAAAACAATTTCATTTTTAATGGTTTGTTGAGTGAATAAATCCATACTTAGGAGTAAAAATTTCGTCCTTTTCAAAATTTTTAAACAAACTTTCGAGCTTTTTTGTAGTTTTGAACAAGAATAAAAATTTGTATTTTTTTTATTTCTTACATTTTCGTGCTAGTTTGCAATTCAATTTGCTGATTGTTCATAGCACCTAATTATTTTCGTTAGATATTAAAAAGACCATTTTCGTAGCTTGAAAAAAACAAGAAAATTCGTCACATTGATAATTTATCCCTTGAAAAGTAAAGGTTCCACATGCCCGAGCGAAGCGAGGGCTAAGATTTGAAAAATTTCCGATTTCCAGAAAGAAAATAATTCCATTTTTAAAGGTTTGTTGAATGAAAAATTCCATTACTTTGGAGTAAAAATTACATCCTTTTCAAAGTTTTTCAACGAAATTTCGTGCTCATTTGATTCACACGAAAATGATTTGGGGGGCTAATTCAACATTTGGGGGGGCTTCAGCCCCCCATGCCCCCCCTTATCTCCGCCTATGCCTATCGCTGGTAAAAATCGTTGCAGAACGCGAATTTTAAGATAGGTACCTACCTTGATTTTTATCAAATTTAAATTCTTCTCTCAAACACTTCAAAAATTGGGCCAATTTTTTTGGCCATTTAGAATAATTTTTGATGAAATTTTTTAAAAAATTTGGTGACTATTGTCAATTATATTTTGATTTAGGTATCTATCTACCTACCTACACAATTTATAAAATTTCATTTGGCGACATTCCTCTGAAAAAAATCTTAAAAAATTATTTCAAATAATGACTAAAAAAATTTGAAATATTTTTAAAAGAAATTGAAAGACCAACATGAATTGTGGAAAAATTTCAAAGGTAAATTAAAATTGAATTTGAATCACAGACATGAAAATTTCATCAAAAAATATTTTACAGAACTAAAAAACATTATGGCATGATTTTGAGGTGTTCAAGTAATTCACTGTTTGAATTTAGAAATTCTGAAAAATGATCTGATTTCACAATATGCAACTTTACACCCCCCCCAATCGATAAAAAGAAAAAAATGGGCAAAGGTATCCAATTCTGAGGTCAATAGTTCACAGAAAAATAGAAACTCAAGTGATATTTTTTGTGGAGTAATTGAGGTTACCAGCAGATAATGCAATGCTATTAGTATTAGTACTACACAAAAATGACAAAAAATAGTTCTAATTTTCAAAAATTATTCCACTTTGAGGTCCCTAAATTCTCTCTTTTCATGCTGGAGGCTCAACATTTTTTTTGGAAGGTGTCATTCAAAGTTTCTACTTCTAGACCTATACCTGATTATTTATCACTTCAATACATAAGCGCAGCCAGGGGGACTCAGGAGACTCGAGCCCCCCTTAAGCTCTGGCAGGAAATTTTTTTATTACAACAATGAAAAAAGTGAATTCTTGAGACATGATTTTTCAAAAAAATTTCCCCTCGCTTCGCTCGGACAGTGTTTTAGTCCTTCTATTTTAAAAATTGATGATTTTTCACTGATCTTTTGATCAAAAATCACTTTCTCAATCAATTCCCAGTTTATCAGAAAAAATCAATAATTTTTACGGAAAAATCAGTGAAAAATGACTGAAATTCTGTAATTTTTCAATTTTACTTGGCTCAAATCCGTTTATGAATTATCAACCTACTGAAGATACCCTGACTACGCCAGCGCCACTAAAATAACAAGTTACTGAATTTTTTCAATGAAATTTCACCCCTCCCCCTATTTTTACGAATTCTGAGCCCCTCCCTTGAATAATTTCTGGGTGCGCTTATGCTTCGATACGAATTTTGTCAAAATCTAGCTCAGGTACATTTTTTTCTCTTTCTCGTTCCACCCCAATCAGTACGCCTATTCAATGGAATTTTACCTTTTAAATTTAAAAAAATAAGCTTTCAAACTTTTCAAGAAGTTCCTAAAATTTCCCCTTCAAAAAGACTTCAACCAGAATTCATGACATGAAACTTCAAACCAAATATCGACCTCGGAGTGTTGATACTCTTAAAATCAGAATCAGTCAAATTTGGTAAAATTCTGTCTTTTTGAATCAGTGAAATACCTAATTTTCATTGAAAACGAATAATTTTTCATTGATTTTTCAGTCAAAAATGATTGATTTCTCAGCTAATTCTTATATTTTTCAAAAAAAATCAGTAATTTTGACTGAAAGATCAGTGAAAAATCCCTGATTTTCAGTTCAAAAAGGTAAAATTTTACTAAATTTGACTGATTCATGTTTAGAGACTTAGAGAGTATTATAGTCTGTACCAAAAGAGTTTGCCAAAATGGCCGATTTATAGTAGGCGGTGCGGGGTGATGAAGAGGTAGCTATTCACACTGTGTGGTCAATAAAATTTCATGATTTTTTGAATAGCCAATGAATATTGTTGCTCTGTTTTGTTTGTTATTGCTCGCAAGGTCTTGTTGTTTTTGGCAAACTCTTTTGGTATGAACTATAACACTTGTTGAAAAAATACACGGCTTTCACAGTTTCACCAAAGATCCGAAATTTTAAAAAAGACAAACGAAAATTTGATTTGGCTAAAATTTCGACAGAATAGAGATTTTCCAAGTATTTTTGAATCACAGAAAGCTTTTTAGAATAAAACGATGAAATATGTACCTACCTAGATACAAAATGGAACTAATTTTTTAACGAATTGACCTTTTTCCTCCCAATTTTATCCACAAATGATTAAAAACTCAAAAATGGTCTCTCAATTTATTCATTGAATTTCTACAAGTTGTTAAATCTCAATAAGAAAATGAAAATGATCAAAATTTTAACTCAGCCACTCAGAGGTCCAAAAACGCAACAAATGATGAACTACGCGATATTTTCGTGAATATAAAATTGAAATGTGGGGGGAGGGGGAGGGGGGGTGAAGGAGATAGTTGGAAGTTCAAACTGCAAAATATTTCGATTTTTGTACTCCGCACCGTTAAAAACAAAACAAACAAAGTGTAATTATTCCAAAATATTGAATTTTTTAATATTTAGAACCTAATTCTCAAATCCCTGTAGAGAAGATCGGAAAAGTTAAATCCAAAAATTCAGCCAAAATTTGAACTTGACGTCTCAAAATACATAAGAAACAATATGCCACATGCAATTTTCAATTTTTTTGAATTTCGACCAAAATTGTGAAGTGTTGCGACACTCCCTCCCCTCCCAGGTCAAAGATCTTAGAAAGTAAATAATTTCTGTGAATAATCATAGTAATACAGGGTGTCCGATAAGTGGTCTGCCATACTTCATTTTTGTATATAACCGGGTAGATACCACTAAAAAAAAAGTTAGATCAACAAGTTGCATATCTTGAAAATTGAAGGGGCAAATTATGTTTTTTAAAAAATCAAGTTATTTTTTGTCAACCACGGGAATGGATAGTATAGTACCATGATAGTACTTTGAAAACTGAATAAATTTTCATTATATGTATGACTTTTTGCATAACTTGAAAATTGAAGGGGCTACAAAGGAATTTTGTTCGAAAAAAGCTCTAAAAAAATGAACTAATCAAGGGAATTCGTATGTATATTATGTTGAAAAAGGAACAAATTTTGTTTTGCAGACTTCTTAACATCAAAAATGAAGGGGTCAAGGGTCATCCAAAATTGAGAAAATTTAAAAATTTTTTGAAACCCACTTTTTTTGAATTTGAATGACCCGTAGCCCCTTCATTTTTAATGTTAGGAAAAAAGTCTGTAGAACAAAATTTGTTCATTTTTCAACATACTATACATTCCCTTTATTAGTTCATTTTTTTAGAACTTTTTTCGAACAAAATTTTTTGTGGCCCCTTTAATTTTCAAGTTATGCAAAAAGTCATATAATGAAAATTTATTCAGTTTTCAAAGTACTATCATGGTACTATCCATTCCCATGATTGCAAAAAATAACGTGATTTTTTAAAAAGCATCATTTGCCCCTTCAATTTTCAAGATATGCAACTTGTTCATCTAGCTTTTTTTTTTAGTGGTACCCAGTTTATATTATATCCAAAAATGAAGTATGGCAGATCACTTACCCGACACCCTGTATGTATCGACCGTATTTTTAAAATAAATTTTCAAATTAGGTCTTTGAAGCTTTTAAAAAGTTTGAAAAAGTTGAATTTTTTATGAAAAAGTTGAATTTTCTATGAAAAAGTTCAATTTTCAAGTTTGAAAATTTTTTGGGAATATCTTTGCTTTCTGAATCGATTTCAGATAAAACATGAAATTAATGCCATCCAGGTTTATAGCATCTTCATATGAAAATCTCTTCCAAAATGAACGATAGCATGAGCCAGAAAAAAATTCTAAGCGAATTCGTTGTATCCAAGGAAAAAAAATAGCCAGATCGAGAAAATATTATCAAAAAGCTACTTACTGATTGATGCCGTCGTAACCAGAACCGAGACCTATGTGATCTTCGCCGGCTTTATCACGAATATGATTAATATGTTCTGAAACAAAATAAATTCAATTTTGATTATCAAATTACAATACCGACGATTCCAAGTGGCATTGTGTAGACAGATAAGCTGCCTATCCTCTTATTTTGAAGGAGATTCTCAATATCATGAAACCATTGAAAGTTTACCTACGATAACACTAGCTTACTAATATCGAACCCTTATCGGGTGTAAAATCTACCCGAATAATTCTTGACCAGAAATTCAAACTTACTAATAACTTGGTCCATTGTTGAATTAGTCTCACAACTAATAAAATAAGGATAAAAGGTAACCATAACGACTCCGCGATTTTCCGCCTGCAAAACACAAACAATTCGCGTTATTAAATTCGTAGATATTTTCATCAATGTCTACCTACTCGCCGAAACACCGCTCCGCCAGCAACGCAACAAGCTACAACTCTTTTTATTACAAATCGAGAAAATGAAAAAAATTTTCCATATAAAAATTATGAAACGTAGGTACAGCGCTGAAGACTACGCGAAGAGGCAGCTTTCAGCGTAAAGTTCAAACTACCTTCTCTTAATCACGTTTTAACATCTGCGTTTAGAAGTCATTCTTGACGAGTAACCCAACTGCGCTCAGTTTTTGACCCTATTTCGAGCGAGTATAATTGTTAATTCAATTTTTTAACCCTTCTTTTACGGCCGGAGAGGAATTCTTTTCAACGAACTAATTCTGTTACCTGGGCGTTTTTCTTCATTCCTTTTTAAAAGCAGATTTGCGGTTGATTTTCGGTTGGATATTTCCCCCCAGACGAATTTGTATTTTCATCGCGGATTTCCCGACTTGGTGTGTTTTATATTACTGTGTAACCTTACGTTCTAATTAAAAATTCTTCGTAGTTGTATCGAGTGAAATTGAACATTTTGCAAGAGCTGGAATATTTTTGAGAAAAAGTTCCCTCACGATTCGAAGTGTTGGGATGAAAATTTCTTCCAGAAGATTAATCAAGTAAATATCGAAGAAAAGAGGTGAAAAAAGAAATTAAGATGATTGCGATGATGGTTGAATTTCAAATAGTTCCTGACCTGGCATGATAATTCCTGATGAATGATGGATATCGTATCGAAAATCTTTCTGAGCGGATGAAGAAGAAGTTTTCAAATTTATGAGTATTTTGCTCTCTCCATTTAATTCGATATTTATGAATCAGCAATGTACGTTTTTCAAACATATCTTATAGTTGATCATGTTTCAAATCCCTAATTTATAATGAATTTAGATTATTTTTCCAGACCTCTTACAAACTTACGAGTAGGTAACTAATTATTTAAAAGAGGATCGGCTGCCCAAAAATTATGACGTTGCAAAATCGTTCACTGAACGAATCTTTTTCTGGTTTTCATATTATTTTCCGTCGTTGATGCCAAAATTGAAACTAAAATCTGATTTTGATACAGAAAGACGAACAAAAAATCGAAAATCACAAAGTTCATGACGTCTAAACTTAATTTCTGACTTTTCCAGGTTTTCCAGACTAATTTTTCAAATTTTTCCAGACCTTTTAAATATGATATTCGTAAACCGGGGGGGGGGGGGGGGTAATTTTTCACGTGATGTACTTACATCCCGAAATTTTGCATCGTAAGAATGATATAAAATTCATGGGGGTCTAACGATTTTTTTTTCAAAATCACTATTTATAGATACATTTTACGAAATGTTTAGATGCTCCTCTTCGGGTCAAAAAAATGATTCAAGTTCAATTCTGAAATTTTTTGAGCCTACCCAATTCCCCCTCACCACAAAAATTTGAAAATTTGATTTTATTACCCACAGAAAAAATTTCAAATAAAAAGAAAAAACCAAGTATTCCAACCTAAAACAAGGCTTTGAAAAATAAAATAAATTATGTCAGGTGTCTATACCAAATCAAGCGAATGAAAATTCAGATTTTCCCGGGCTGAAAGTTCAAAAATTTCAGAATATTTTTACCCCCCCCCCCCCCCCCCCCCCCAAAAAAAAAGAAAAACACATGCCTCAAATTTATAAATTCACGTAATCTCTTGATTTTTTTTAGTTTGTACCAATAAATAAAAAAGTCAATGAGGAGGTGAAATATAAATTATTTTATGGAAACATATAAACGTATTGAGCCCGAGCGAAGCGAGGGCGAAAATTTTTGCGAAAAAAGATTTTCAAAAGATGAAAATTCACCACTTTTCCTTCATACATGTTTTCCAAAACATGGCCACTAATTTCAAATTCTGTTCCATTCTCTCCCCCTTCTTTTCAACATCGTGGTCAAGGGCATCATGTCATTCCTTTCTCATCATAGTTCATTAAAAAGTAAGTTTCCAAAAAACTTGAGATTTTAGATAAATTCTGTAGAAACACAGAGTGTAAATTACCCCCAGTGTAGCGAGGGAAATTTTTTTATGAATAATTCATAATTTAATGGACAAAAGACATGCATTTTGAATAAATGAAAAATAAAAAAAATCAGATAAAAGATATAATAATTTGACCCGAGCGAAGCGAGGGCGAGATTTTTTGAAAAATCTATAATAAAATGAGCAAAGAAACACTTTTTTAAAATATGATTTATCCTTTTTTTGGATTTTCGAAAAATTCCAGAGAAAATTCCAAAATTCCCTGACTTTTCCCTGACTTTTCCAGACCACCAAAATTCCTTGACTTTTCCCGGTTTTCCAGGGAATGGACACCCTGACATTTGAAAAATCATACTAGAACTAGAAGCAGGTACATGTGAAGCCTTTTCATCTGTAAACTAAAATTTCGGCTGTATTAAAATAACTGTATCAAGTAGGTAAGTATTCTAATTTATTTTTAAGGAATTAAAAAAAAATCAAAAAATTCACTCGAATTTCGATTATCAAAATCAAAAATAGGTGGAAAATAAGAATACAGAATCGTTCATTGAACGACTTGCAACCTCATAATTTTTTGCAGCCGATCCTCTCCTATTCACTTATAATGATGTACTGACGTGCCAACAGAAAAAAAGATAACAATAAATCACGAATTATTCAAGGATAACCGAGAAAAGTTGTGAAAATGCAGAGATGAAACTGAAACTGAAAAAAATTAGAACCAAAAGTGAAAAAATGGAACTGCAACTAGAACTGAAACTGTATTGATGAGAATTGAAAACTGGATCCATATAAGCTCCAAAAGCAGCAGTTTTTATCTACCTTTTAGGCTTTGACTTTGGGCGAATCGATTTTATGTTCGATTTCTTTTTCAAATTTTATGTTCAATTTTTTTTGATTAGGTAGGTAAGATTTTGCATTCACTTTTTTTACGATATTATGTTCGATTTTTTAAAAATTAAGATTTTGTAAGTAATCACTTTTTTTACGATTTTAAGATAATTTTTTTTATTAAGATTTTGTATGGTAAGTATTCACATTTTTTTAATTACGATTCTATGTTCGAATTTTTTTTTATGAATCTATGTTTGAATTTTCGTATGATTTTATGTTTGAATTTTTTACAATTGTATACTGGAATTTTTTTACGATTTTATGTTCAATTTTTTTGCAATTTCATGTTCGATTTTTTTTTTTTGGAGAACGATTTTATGATCATTTTTTTTACGATCGTAGATTCAAATTTTCGATTTTGATATTTATTTCATTATTTTGAAATCATTATTTTGTTGATTTTGTCTGTATTTTTTCTCAAGTACTTACCTATATTTTCAGATACCACTACCTTAATACCAGAAATTTTTTACTCAAGTACTGTTCCAACTCTCAAAAAAGGTATCTACTGAATTTTTAGATTTCATAATGCTGCTTTTCTTTTGAATATTCAATATTCACTTTTAAAGAATGGTCTAATTTTGAACAGATTAATTGGGGTTTCAAGAAGAAAATCAATGATACGATACCTATCTCGAGAACAAAGATGTGGTACCAAAAATGGACACCAGATTCAAAATCAGCAATCTTGAATCCATCGTATTTAAAATTGACTACGATTTAGAACATTTCGTTTTAAAAAATTGAAAAAATTTTATGTACACATAAAAAGTTCGTTGTTTTGTGAAGAAAAGTATACTTATTAATAATAAATAAATAATATGATTCGTCTATTTACTTCATTATTTTGAAAAAGGGAGGGAAAATATAAACAATTGAAATCTGAAACTAAAAAATTTTGAGAACTGAAACTGAAACTGATATCATTTCAGTTTTCCATCATCAAGACTCGCACGTTCCACTGAGGGACCACTGAACCAGGTACTTTTCCTGATAATGTAGCAATCCAAAATGAACTTATCTACTCTGAAAATTCAAGGGACAAATAAAAAAACCAGCCAGAATTGCTTTTACCATGTTCTAATTTTTAAAAAAGACATCTCAGGTGAAATTCATTAAACTTATTTAATAGTAGAGGAAATTTTCCCCAAAAATTATCCCATAAAAAATACACTCAAGTTCAAAATTTAAAGAAGAACTATAAAATTGGCAAATTTTTTAAGTAGAGTAACTCCTTCAATTCTTCCAAGACCCAATTTGTGGAAAATTTTTGACCTACAAAATAGGTTAGATTTTTTTTTTACCTATCTCATTTTCCAAAGTCGCCACTTTTCCATGACTTTAGGCCTCAAAAAGCAGAATTTAAATTTTTAATCAACAAAGTGCCATAGGGAAAAATGCCCAAACAAACGTGCTTCAAGTTGGAATAGGAATCGAATAAATCGAAATTTTTTATAATGTGGCAACCACAATGACAACTTTACGACTAAAAATCTTCGACACATTAAAATTACGTTGATTTTTCAGTTTTATCTCAGTCAGCCATCACGTGATTGGTTAGGAGCGCGTCAATTAAGCTCTTATCGTTATCGAAAAACCAATTCAATAGGTATGGGCCGGTGAAACTTTCTCATCGACAACTTCAATTTCAAATTTAATTCAATTTTCGACGGATTTTTCAAAATTAATATTTCAAGGTGATATTATTTTTTCTCAATATATTTTTCTTTGAGATTATTCTTATGAGTTCTATTTCCTTTATTAATGAATTGAATTTTAAATGTACATATATTAATTTTATGTATTTATAATGAGTAAAATTTTTATTTTTATTATTATTATTATTTATAACCTTGATCATATCGTTTTTGCGAGAAGCAACATATAACTATAGCGATTAACACTAAAAAAGCAATATTGTTGCAAGTTCAAAAATTTACTCTGATGAATTCAAAAGCTGGAATTAAATATTTCGACTCGAAACAGAAATGTGGCTTTTAAAACTCAAATATTGTAAGTAATTTTTAATTAAAATTGAGCCATTTTTCTTTACTTTTTTCGTAACAAGTTGAATAATTTTAGATTTTTATAGATAACCTGAGTTTGGAGATTCTGCAATTCATTACTATTTAGGCTCATTTTCGCCCTTTTTTGGATCTCAAAAATTTCAGGAAGCTAGAGATTGGCTTGAGACTGCTTTCAATCCCAAATTTACGTTACCGTTTTGACTAAATCAAATTTTATGATTTTTATGGGGTTGAAATATTCACGCAGACATCATTTTTGAAAAAAATCTTCACAAAATAATTTTTCGATTTTTTTACTGAATATTTATCACGAAAAAAACTCGAAAAAAGTGAACGTTTTTCAAGGATCCTTAAGAAATGTCAATAAAAATGAAAAAAGGGTGCCAATGGTACTTTTGAATAAAAATACCCTCTCAACAACCATTTTCAACTTTTCTCCCATTTTTCGAAAATTTTTATACCGAGTCAAATCTTGAGGCTCGATGGAAGGGAGGATGGAATAAGAGGAGTGAAATTTTTAACAAGTCGTTTTGAGATCGAAGACAAAATTTCTTATCCATCTTTTTTCAACTTTTAAAAACAAATTGCAAAACCTCTCACCTACTTACTGTTTTAAACGAGGCACTGCAGCTATGAAACACTCTGTACAGTCGTACTCATTTTTCTCAGCGAAATTAGTCGCAACAACGTGGAAAAAATTCCAGAATAATGAATCCACACACACTTCAAAGATACACCTATTCAAATACCCCTTTTCTTTTTCGCCTTTCACCAAGTTTTCCAGAATACTTTGTATTTACCGTTCGCATTCGCTACAAAGGTGTCAAAACAGCAAAAACAACTCGTCGTACTTCGAATTCCATTTTAATATTGGCACATTTTTGAAAAAAAAAATCCCCCATTACCGACGGTATTTCAACAATAAACGAAAGTCAACGAACCAAAGCAACAGCGGATTCGTTTTCGTATAAAATTATTAAACAATTTACATTTTAAATTCATATCGTTATTTAAATTTCACCTCGTCGTCGTCGCCGTATAGAAGATAATTGGTGGTGGAAAGTATTCGGGGAGTTGGTAATTATCATCTATCTGAGTCAATCAAGCCGTGGCTAAGTTGAGTAGTAGTTGTAGGCGAATTTGACGTCTGACATCATTTAGTGTCGAAGTTTCGCCGTACACTTCGAACTTTGTTAACAACAATTTCAACGATGAAATATTTCGCCACGGCGAGTCCGGAAAAACTCGATTATACTAAGGAAGTCTAATAAATTAACCATTGTATCAAGTGGGACTGATTGATTAGAATGGATGTGCGAAAACTGAAAATTGAAAAAGAGTTTGGTCTTCGAAGATATCGCGTATCAAATCTACATTTTTGGGGACAGCAGATTGCGAGCATTAATTTCAATAATATCCACCAAATGATGGGACATGGGCAGTATTCTACGTAATCGGTCGCCATTTTCTCTCACACTGATTTCAAGTACGAAATTTGAAATTTGCACTTGACATCGAATAACTCACTATCTGAGGGCAAAACCTTGTACTACAATGAAAAAAATTATCATTTTTTAAATTTAAGTGTATTATGGGTAATTGGCGATTTTCAAAAATTGATAAAAAATTGTCTAGTGATCGTAAAACGTTGGGTTTTGTTTTAAATAAAAGAACAATTCTTCTACTTTCGGAGGATATTTTTTTCCCCGATTCTCGCCGCTTTTTCTTCACGAAAAAATCACTATTTTTACAAAGAGCGTTCAAAAATTACTGTCAGTTGGCCTCTCTCTTCGCCCCCTCCCCACGAACCCTGGTTTACAATTCATAACAAATTATTCTTGCTCTGACTGTGAGAAAATTATACCAAGAATTTCCTCTACCCCCTTCCCCTCTCAAAGGGTTCACTGAGGGAGCTAAAAATTTTCCAAAAAACCAAAATATGTACAATGTGACGTATCGTCTGTAATAATTTTGAGGGTGCTGATTCCGAATTTCGACTCAGTTTTTCAATTTAACCCCTCGGTATTCGCCTCCATACCTTTAAATTTGGGTCAAAATTTCAGAAAATACGTGTGGCATATCGTTTGTAATATTTTTTAGGGTGTTGAGATCAAATTTCAACTTAGTTTCAAGATTAGACCTCTCTCGTACCCTCAGATTTAGGTCGTGACCGTTCCTTGGCCCCTGCACGCCCATATTCTTTCATTTTCCCGGAAATTTGAGGATACGAGGGCTAAGGTAGGTTAACACTCAAAACTGAGTTGAAATAGCTCTTTCGAAAACATTATAAATGATAGGTTACGCCATTTTGTTGTCCTTTTTTAAGGTTTTGACCCAAATTGGGAGGAGGGGAAATGAGAACGGGTATACCGAGGGGTCAAAACCAAAAAAAATTAGTCGAAATTTGGAATCAATGCTCCGAAATCATGACAGTATTTCTAGATTTGGACCCTTAGAGAAATTTTAGCCCCCTCAGTGGCATCCTTGCTAAGTGGAAAATTATTGGTGATTAACTGATTATGTCACCATCAGAGCAAAAGCAATTGTTAAAAATTGTAAACCAGGAGTCCCAACTGAACAGATTCGAATGAGATTGTGTGAACGATGATTTTTGTAAACAAAACAAAATTTTTGGCTGTGCAATATAGTCTGGGAGGGATATGTAAAAAAAGGTGGTTTATTCCAACTAACTCCTATAAGAAATTTTTTTGCGGGATTCTGTAGTGAAAGAGGTCCTTATCAACATACTAAAGAGTCTACCTCCAAATCACGCTTGCGTTGCGCGTGCGGGCGTGAAATATGTACCGCCGAGGCGTTTTTTTCTATTATGTCACGAAATTTTGTGTTTTTCGACAAAGTAATTATCACAAAAAATATTCCTCATCAAATTTGCAATCGAAATGGTCATTATGATTTTTTTCATAAAACTCGTTTTTACTCCATAAAACTATGATTTTTGTGAGGTAATATTTCACGCGCCGCCACAATCGATCATTTAGGCTGCTGCAACTGTATCGTATAGTCGGGGAGCCAAATCTACCGAAAATGGGCCGAAATAATTGAAAAGGCTGAGATCTCTCCCAACAGCTGTTGTATGAACCCCTATTTCGAAAACTACCAGTCTGCCGATCCGCAGCTGCTGCTTTTAAGCACAGCAAAAACTCGAAAGTTCACAATTTTTATATACTTTGGCTGAAAAAATTTATGATCGAAATAGGTGTCAAATTACAAGATATTTTGCTCTGAATCCGAATATGTAGGTCTGCCGACTCCTAAGTGCTGCCGAAGGGTTGGCAGACTGAGTTAAAAGGGGAGAAAACTGGAAAAATTCACAGATTTTTGGTAAAATTGGAATAAAAGTCGTATATGTGTACTTGGTTTGAAAGGGGTTTAAATTGTTCTAAGCATTAGTCAAAAATAAGGATAACTTTTCAACTTCAAAATTTCACAAAATTTTTGTATTTTAGAGGGGCGAGGCGTAGAGGAGTATCAACAAACTCATGCATATAAACATGTGATATGGGTGCATCATCAAAATATACGTTTTCTGGACCGTAGAACTCGATTATGACAATATTTTTTCGCGAAATTTTGATTTCTTAAATGAGGATTTGTGATTCTATCCTTGATTTATTTGTCAGAATCGAGTTCTACAACCCAGAAAACGTATATTTTGATGATTCATCCATATCACATGTTCATTAGGGTGGAGCGCGAAAAAAAAACATATCTCAGATTTTGACCAAACTCGGTAGGGTTGTTGGATCACCATCGGAGACTACCCAAAAAAAATTTGAGCCCCCTAGGTGGTGGTGGAGGGGAGCTAGTGGTTCCCAAAAGGCACCTACTTTTGAAAAAAACTTGGTTTTTTGTGTTTTTTAGCTACTTAAAGTGGCTTGAGATGTTGAGAATTATGGAACATTTTAGATCGCGAAATTTCAATATTGCGAAATTTTTGCTGGCTTTGAATTATTATTTATTTTTGCGCCGGATAATTTCACTTTTTTTTGGAATAAATTTTTGAAGAAAATTTTCAAAATTTCCTCAATCAGTGTAGCCAATTGGGAATTGTTATATTCAAAGTCAAGTTTGATTTCATAACTACAACTTTTCGATCCCCTGGTAGCAGTCTGAGTTTTGATCTGAGAAGGATGGCAATGGTTCAGGGAGATGTAGAAACTCAAATCGCACCTTTTTAGTGCTGTTCCATAATTCTCCAGCCACTTTAAGTAACTAAAAAACACAAAAAACCACGTTTTTTTCAAAAGGAGGTGCCCTTTGGGAACCCCCAGCTCCCCTCCACCCCCACCTAGGGGGCTCAAATTTTTTTGGGGTAGTCTCCGATGGTGACCCAACAACCCTACCGAGTTTGGTCGAAATCCGAGGTATGTTTTTTTTTTCGCGCTCCACCCTAATGTTCATATTGCATGGGTTTGTTAATACTCCCCTGCGCCTCGTCCCTCTAAAATACGAAATTTTGTGAAATTTTGAAGTTGAAAAGTCATCCCTATTTTTGAGTAATGCTTAGAACCATTTATAAACCCCTTTCAAGCCAAGTATAGTTTTCTCCCCTTTTAACCCAGTCTACCAACCCTTCGGCAGCACTTAGGAGTCGGCAGACCTACATATTCGGATTCAGAGCAAAATATCCTGTAATTTGACACCTATTTCGATCATAAATTTTTTCAGCCAAAGTACATAAAAATTGTGAACTTTCGAGTTTTTGCTGTGCTTAAAAGCCGCAGCTGCGGATCGGCAGACTGGTAGTTTTCGAAATAGGGGTTCATACAACAACTGTTGGGAGAGATCTCAGCCTTTTTAATTATTTCGGCCCATTTTCGGTAGATTTGGCTCCCCGACTATACGATACAGTTGCAGCAGCCTAAATGATCGATTGTGGCGGCGCATGAAATATTACCTCAGAAAAATCATAGTTTTATGGGGTAAAAACGAGTTTTATGAAAAAAATCATGATGACCATTTCGATTGCAAATTTGATGAGGAATATTTTTTGTAATAACTACTTTGTCGAAAAACACAAAATTTCGTGAGATAATAGCAAAAAACACCTCAGCGGTACATATTTCACGCCCGCACGCGCAACGCAAGCGTGATTTGGAGGTAGACTCTTTAGTATGTTGATAAGGACCTCTTTCACTACAGAATCCCGCAAAAAAATTTCTTATAGGAGTTAGTTGGAATAAAAAACATATCCCTCCCAGGCTAATAGACAAAAATGTATTTCTCATTAGATTAGAGTTGCCATTTTTTAAAATTGATAGTTTTCGTTGAAAATAAAAATTTTTTACTTGAAAACTTTCAAAATGAAAAGTGCAGTTCATGACCTTTCTTTTGAGCTATTTACCTTTAAAATTGGACCTCTCCTTCAAAAGTTATTACTTCATCAATCTCAAATTCTGTCCATGTGTTCTCAATTTTCATAATCACTGATGAACTGTTATCATCTTATGTTTGTAATTGTGTGTAATGTAAAAAAAAAAGTAGTAATGATTTCCGGAAAAGAAATAGAAAACTTTTTAAAATGCCAAAATATTTTAAACAGAGGGAAGCTTCATATTGAAGCTGGCCATGTGAAAACCTTTTTTCATGAAAATGGCCAGATTAAAGCGACTGTGAAAGCTTCTATGAAGCTAGTTCTACACCATGTAGAGGTGAGTTCACTATTCGAAGAAACCTTACTAAAGTAATTTTGATAAAAACTGATCCCTCATAATGTAATTTTTTAGGTGGAAGTCCAGAGAAATAGAGTAGTTACTGCTTCATGTGACTGCTGTCAGCTTAGCTACATGCAGTCATATGGCAGCTATACTACTACATTACTATAACATCAGCTGCACAGACATTCCCTGTGTTTGGAAGACTTCAGCAGCTCCTGAAGAGAGTGAGGTGAATGGTAAGCATAAGCCAATAGCTAGTAACAGTACTTTTGATCCAATTTTTATATTTAAAATTTTTGTAGATATGAATTGCCTGTCTGTTTCCGCAGACTATGCAGGCTGATGTGCAGCAAGTGGATGTTGATGATGTAATGTAAGGAGTACAGGATCCAGTTTACTTTCCAGTTTGATAGTAAGTTTAAATAAAATCACCGAAATGGTAAATTGAATACTTCAGTAATTATTTAGGGACCCACTGGAATGGCATGGATCCTGCCTGTCACCGGAGGTAGATTCGCAGGTGGTTAAAGTTGAAAGTTTGCCCATTTATTGTGATATATTTGAAAGTGTCGGATTACAGCTAGTTTATTGGGGGCGATTTTGGAAAGGAAGAGAAGCGCTCCATGTAAATCGTTGATGAAAAAGTTAGTTGGAGAGTATGGAAACTTGAGCGGGGTGAGTATCTTTCTGAAGCTTTTGAAGAATTCAAGTGGAAATATGACGTCTCGGTGTTCTACTGCATAATTTGTTGTTCCGAAACCTTATTAAAGATGTGTCAAGTGAAGATGTGTCATTCTTGTTTACAGCTTTATCTGATGCCTCGTTAAAAGAGAGACTAGCATTTTGGAATATAGTCAGGTCTCAATCGTACAAAAAAAGGCTTCCGTGCGAAATTTTTGTTATAATTGATTTTGTGATTGATTCTTGTCCTGGACACTAAAACAAAGAAATTAAGCCCGTATGCCCTTTTTTCCCCTCCCCCTTTCCTCAGGGTCCACCCCCAACATTTCAAACGTGTGTATCGCCTCATCTATGGGTTGTAATGAAAAAATTTTTAAACAAAAGTTGTTCCTCAACACCTAATGTACATTTTCATTTCTTATCAAAATCCATTTTGGAGCAACTCCTGCCCCCCAAAATTTGAAAATGAAACAGTTTTCATCAAACTTCAAAATCCCGTTTTCTTCATTTTAAGGGGAAAGTTTCGGAGATACGACAAACTTTGTAACCACAAAAAGTATTCAGAATTGAATTTTCTTTCCAATGAGCTTTACCGCGACCATTTTCGTCAACTTTTTTTGACAGGGTGGATCTCTCCCCCTCACCCTTATCTCAAATGTTGGACTCACGAAAAAAAATTGAACGATTTTTGTTTTTCGATATCTGAAGCATAATTTTATTCATTGTCGGAATTCATTTTGGAGCAAATTTTGTTTGTGGGTCCAAATTTTGTGAAAACGAGGAAGGGGGAGAGGTCCACTCTGTCGGGAAAATTTGATGAAAATGGTCGCGATAGAGCTCATTGGAAAGGAAATTCAATTCTGAATACTTTTTGTGATTACAAATTTTGTCGTACCTCTGAAACTTTTCGTTTAAAATAAGGAAAACGTGATTTTAAGATTTTCTCAAAAATATGTTTTGTTTCCAAATTTGGGGGGCAGGAGTTACCCCAAAATGGATTTTGATGAGAAATGAAAATGTACATTGGGTGCTGAGAAACGACTTTTGTTTGAAAATTTTTTCATTACAACCCATAAATAAGGCGATACACACATTTGAAATGTTGGGGGGTGAACCCTGGGGAAAGGGGGAGGGGGGAAAAGGGCATACGGGCTTAATTTCTTTGTTTTAGTGTCCAGGACAAGAATCGATGATAAAATCAATTTTAACAGGAATAGCGCGCGGATGTACGATTGAAACCTGACTAATATGCACTGGCAGACTGGCACAATTTAATAAAATTGACAAAATTCAAGGATTTTTGTGAACTAATGTCAATGTGTTTTGAGAAAAATCTTGAAATTATCCAATACAAAAAAACTGTTATGTCCCAGTACGAGAACATTGATCAATATTGTTTGAAAATATTCAAGGCAGTAAATTTTGAGAAGTTGAATATGATTCTAAGGTTTTGTTGTGTTGAAGAAAAAACAGTTAGAAATATTCGACAAAGATTATTGCATGAAGAGTTTACCATTTATGCTCATTTGGAAGGAGTACCCAGCGGCATTTTTCTACACACATCTGGATTGCTCAGCGCCATCGCCAGCCTAGATGGCATTGGTCAAGACTTTGTTGTGGAAATAAAAGACTTGTACAAGTATCAGGGTGACAAGCCCATTATAGCTGTTTGTAAATATAAACATTACTTCATAAGGATTCCACCTGGAAAAAGTCTAATGAGTTCACTGTCAATACAGTACATGAATACCACCACCAAATTCAAGCACAAATGCATTTTGCAAAAAAAGATCATGCATATTTTATAATATTCACCAAAAAAGGTATTCATGCATTTCCGATGAAGAAGGATCCGAAATGGTCTCTTAATGTAGCAAAATTATTAGATTTTTACTACTCCTATTACCTTTCATAAGTTCCATATATGTATATTAAATAGTTATTTCCAGGATTAACTTTGACTTATATTCCTTTCTTCCATGTTTCTATGTTTTTTTGTATGTGTGATTTTTTTTTCATGTTTTTTGTACCATTATTTTGTAAATTTTCTTTCTTTCATGTTTTTTTTTTTTTTACCATTATATCGTGAACTTTCTTTCATTTTTTTTGTACCATTATTTCTTAAGCTTCCTTTCGTCATTTCATGTATTTTTTTGGTACCAATAAATTTTAAAGATTTCTTGACATTTTTTTTGGCAATTCCATTTTTTCCGCACTACAGAAAAGCAAGTGATTAGTTGCTGTTACCTACTCAAAAATGAAGCAGAGATAGAAATAATGAATTTTTTGTTACTGAATGGGAAGAATTTGAAATTTAGAATTTACATTATTGATTAAAAATTTTAAAAAAATCTGAATTACAGTAGTTGGTGAGCCTTGGGAAGAGCTTGATCTAAACGATGACACGATCACATTCTTTGTCAGCAGGATTCAAAACAATTGTATTTCACATTCAAAAATGAAGAAAAAGTATAATTTCCTACCGAATTTTCTAATTTCTTGGTCTCTTTCCTTCCTCAAAAAAAATATGCAAATTTCTATTCTTCTTTGAGAAGGATTCCTGAAAGTTTCAGGGTGATGTATCACGTTTCAGAGAAAGTGAAGAAAAATAGAAGCAACAAAACGTATTCGTTACATTCTATTTTCTATATTTGTAAGTACATAATCATTCCTTCTAGTGAAATGATTCAATAATTTGTCAAATAATTTCAAAAATGATTTTGAAAAATGTGAACATTGCTTGAAAATAAATAAAAGACGTTTCAACATCACTTAAAGTGAGGCAATTAATGAAATGGCATTTCTTGCAATTCAGATCGTCTGAAAAATGATACAAAGTTTTATTAAAAATTGAACTTTTTATCCAATTGAATCCGAAAGAACAAAAACACTTACTAATAATAAAACTGTAGTCGAAATAGTCGTGGTAATTCATTAATAGAAAAAATGTAAGAAATATTTATCCGAATAATCTCACAATATAAATAGGCGAAGTAATAACTAAGTAGGATATACTAGAAATTAAATGATATCATTACCTACTAACGTCAGCTTAAATTTTGAAATATTTTCAATAAAAATTCTCATTTAAAACTTTGAACTGAATATCTCAGAAAGTAAGCCTCCGAGGGAAGACGTACTTTGATTTTACACACAGGACATTTTCACCCTCTGCAGTTTACATGTATTTATTCATATTTTTCAAAGAACCCTCCATTTTCTCATAAAATTAAAGTTATCAAAACGTGATTTTTAGAACTCCCTTAGCATAGAGTAAGAATACTACAGGTTGTTCCATAAATCGTATGTAAAACATTTTTTTTTTTTTTTGATATAACTGAGTGATACTAAAAATAACCTTAAGATGAATATGTTGCCTATTTTGAAAATTCAAGGGGAAAATGCTGCTTCTAAAAAAATCGTGTCAAAAATTTTTTCTTCCATGAAAATGGATAGTACTTTGAAAACTGAGTAAATTTTCACTTCATGACTTTTTGCCTATCTTTAAAATTGTAGGAGTTACAAGAAAATTGTTCGCAAGAAAAATGCTCAAAGAATCAACTGATCAAGGAAAGGATAGCACGTTGAAAACCGCAGAAATTTTGTTCTGTAGACTTTTTGCCTAACATCAAAAATGAATTGGCTACGGGTCACTCAAAATAAATTGGCGTTTCCTTCAAGATTTAATTACTCTCAGCCCTTCATTTTCGATGTTAGGCAAAAAATATACTTACAGAACATAATTTCTTCAGTTTTCAACGTGCTATCCATTCCCTTGATCAGTTAATTTATTCTTTGAGCATTTTTCTTGCGAACAATTTTTTTGTGGCCCCTTCAATTTTAAAGATAGGCAAAAAGTCATGAATTGAAAATTTGCTTACTTTTCAAGGTACAGGCATTAAACACAGATTTTGGGAAAAATAGGGACTTTAGTGACTTTTTATGAGGCAAAAGTAACCAATTTTTCAATTTTTTTCGCATTTATAAATACACTCTCCCCTCCTTTTATTTTATAACACAAATTGTATTTCTCTCTGTGATAGTGCTGAAAAAACTTTTTTTTTCTGAAATTTTTTTTTATTAATAAATCTATACTTGAAACTACGAGTTTAAGAATAAGCTTCACGTAACGGAAAAAATAATATTTTTTTTATAATACCTACAACTACTTTCAAGCACAACACAATACATTCATAATTATTATAACTTCCATCTAAAATAAGCTTTTACTGAAAAAAATCTCAATATTCTGCATCTAAAAATTACGAATTCTAGAAAATAAGCTTCAAGTAGGTAACTGAAAAAAAAAATCATTTATGTATACCAATGTCAAGGTATCAATCAACAAGGCTGGTGAACTAATAAGTAGGTAAAAAAAGATTTGATAGAACTTTTTTTTTCAGAAATATCAGTATTTTTTTAATTTTATGCAAGAGTGTATGCCGTTTGAACGAAAAAAGTGACTTCAGAATGAAAAAAGTACCAATAGTGACCTTTTGGCAAAAAAAGTGACTTAGTGGCCAACCTTGCAAGTAGGAAACAAGTTACTAAAAAAGGTGACTCTTTTACTGCCCGAAGGTACTATCCATTCCCATGATTGAAAAAAACTTCTGACGTGATTTTTTTAGAAGCAACATTTGCCCCTTCAATTTTCAAAATAGGCAACATGTTCATGTAAAGTTTTTTAGCTTTTTTTTAGTGGTACTCGGTTATATCCAAAAAAATACGTTCGGCAGACGATTCATGGAACACCCTGTAGAGAGTGCTGTTCTAAATGGAGTGGTTTACCACTCTACAATGTAACTCCCACAAAGAAAACTTAAATTGCGTTACTTTTGAAATTCAACATAAAATCGATTTACTTTGGATACCCTAACCAGTTCATTATACCTGCAATCTTCAGTCGAAACGTGTTCCTTTTTTTTACACTATTCGATAACTTTTTTTCTTTTGTAGGATATCAGCAGGTCAGAGTTCTAATTTCTTGTAGAAACTGTTCTTTAATGTGCATGCATAGCTCTCATTTTTTTTACACGAGTTCACTTGAATCTATTCAATTTCGACTTCGTTCCTTCTTAAAGGCACGAGCAATGAAATTAGCGAAGAGAATTCCCAATATTCAGTATCCACTAGGAAGGGGACAGTGGAAAAGTTAACTGAAAGTTCTTCAAGGATCATAATTCGAATTTTTCAAAAAAGGAGTGATTTCTGAAACGTGAAAGTGAGTTACAATAGACTAAAAAGATTCAAAATTTTTTGCCATCTAGTGAATGAAAAAATTGTCAAGTTTTGGAAAATCTATTTTTAGGTAAAACGAATCATGCATGTTTGTGAAAAATTGTATAGGTTTTCAAAACCAGTTTTTGGAAAAACTTCAAATTTTCGGAAGGTTGTCAACTTTTTTTTAGAAATCTGATCAACTTTCAAAAAACTGTGAACATTTTGAAATTTTTTTCAATTTTTGAAAAATCATCAATGTATAGGAAGTGACTGACTAAAATAATGCAACTAGGGCTATTCTACATAAACTTGAACCAGAAATGAAGTCGGGTCTTCTGATTTTGCTCGAATTTTTTCTTATTTAACCGAAATTCATGTATAATAATAAATTAAAAGCTTAAAAAGCATAATACAAAAATGTATGAAAAACTATACAAAGAGATAGGTACATATCACGTCGCGACCTAATCAAAATACTAATTTAAAACAACGATATAATTATATACTATAAATGCGTCTCGCTTCCGTCATACATGGTAAAATGTTTTATTATTATTCGAATATTACGATTTCCATAGCAAAAAATTAATCAAAGCAGAAAATACTTTTTTCAAAATTTCAAAATCGTTGAAAAAAATACCACCAGGAACACATCGAATAGATGTTTTCAACACGATGCAAAACATCAACAATTTTTTCAACCGTATTTCTCAATAATACAGATATTATCCATCCATACACATGTGAGCGAAATAATTGCGTCCTTTTTCCGCTAAATTTCACACAATCAGTATACCCAGAATACCTTTACGAATTCACATACCGACCATTTGACCCTAAACCAAGACCAAATGAACTTTACGGTGATCACCCCACAAGTACCTTTTCCAGCCCTTATTGTATCTATATACGAATATGTATATTGCGTCGCCATACCAGAGGGTATTTCAATTATAAATACGTGTAGGAGAAAAAAAAATAGAGAAAAAGATTGGAATACGTTACCACTTTCTTCAATATATGATCCGGTACGTTCCTATTGGAATTACATATAGCGTATGCTGAAGCGTGTGAAAATATAACAGGTGCTTTAGTAACATTTAAAGCATCTTCCATAGTGTGAACCGACGTATGACTTAAATCCACCAACATTCCGAGCCTGTTCATTTCGCGAACAATACCCTGAAGAAACGAGGTAAGAATATGAAGATAAATTATCTCACTTTAAGGAGCGTCGCAGTCGTGAGTTGTGACAAACATCTATAAAATGGATTAATATCGTAGGTATATGCGAATAATAACACGAAAGGCAGCGGAGAAAATTATGGTAATTTTTTTCAACACGTTTGGATGTCGGCAGAGTCGATGTCCATCAAATAAATGTGGGTATAACGTAAATGGATACCGCCGAGAATAAATGTGGGATTGATATGTTGCCTATCTTTGAAATAGAAGGGACGAAATACTCTTTCAAAAAATACTGGATTTCAATGTAAGGGAAGGTGGGGAAGGATGCACCAACCTAGACCAAAATGTTTCCTCAAATCTATACAAATTGGCCAAATTGCCTGATTCTTGCAACAAATTGAAGTTCAAATATTTGCCTTTCATTTCGCTGAAAAAATTTCATTTTGATGGATACCTCAACGCTACAGAATTTTTTTCACTTTTTTTGCATCCCACCCCACCCCTGGGACAGGATGCATTTTGATATTTTATCTGAACATTAAAGCAAAAATGCGATATTTTGGAAAAAATATCATAGGAATATGAACTGAAGCATATTTGGTACCATATGCGACTTTTACGAAAAATTCGTATTTAAAAACAATGTTTACATCCTGGCTCATTCAATGTCAACTCGACCAGGTTTTGACCTTGGGTCTTCCGATTACGCTCAAAATTTTTTTACGAGTTCTCCTCCATGGTCTGATGAAGGAATCACCGTCATTCCGATCCTAATCCTTCAGGAGGGCGGGGGATGACCCTTGTAATTTTCGTATAATTAGGATTTTTTGGGAAATGGCTTAACTTTCAAGGAGCATATCTCGAGATTGGTTAGGTCTAAGATGAATCTGTTCATGTTGTTTTGTACAGAATTGAAAGGAGATTCAAAATTGATAATCACTTTTTGAAAAGTTCAAAGTTGAGCTTTTGTGATGGAAGTTCAACTTTCATGGTAAGTACAAAAAATGAAGGGCATCATTAAAAATCTGAAAAAATTACTATGAAGAGAACTTTTTATGTATTTTTCAACTAATTACTTTTCAAGATGGGATCTCACTATCCATGGGAGGGGGCACAGGGGTCCTAAATTTTGGTCAAAATTCAAAAAAATGGGAAAAGTGAAGTAATACATCGATTTCTACTAATCCGAAGGCGCTGAATTCGAATATGTGCTTGGTTTTTTCATTCGACACCACTGAACCCTACTATCAGCCCCCTAATGAGGTCAAAATTCAAAAAAATGAAAAATAACGTATGACGTGTCGTTTGTTGGGTTTTTGAGAGCGCTGAGTTCGAATATTTGCTTATTTTTGGGATTCGACACTTGAGTGACTCCCTAGCCCCCAATTTTGAAAAAAAAAAACATTGATTTTTTAAATTTTTTACTAATTTGGGAGTCAGTGTGGGGAACGAAGGAGGCGGATCGAGAAAGTAAGTTGACTCAGCACCCTCGAATTAGTAGAAATCGATATGACACATGCTGTTTCCATTTTTTGCATGTGTTTTTTCAAAATAGGGGGCTAGGGAGGCACTAAAGTGTCGAATCTCAAAAACAAGCTAATATTCGAACTCAGCGCCCTCAAAAACCCAACAAACGACACGTCATACGTTATTTTTCATTTTTTTGAATTTTAGCCTCACTAGGGGGCTGATAGTAGGGTTCAGAGGTGTCGAATGAAAAAACTAAGCATATATTCGAATTCAGCGCCTTCGGATTAGTAGAAATCGATGTATTACTTCACTTTTCCCATTTTTTTGAATTTTGACCAAAATTTAGGACCCCTGTGCCGTGTGCCCCCTCCCATGGATAGTGAGATCCCATCTTGAAAAGTAATTAGTTGAAAAATACATAAAAAGTTCTCTTCATAGTAGTTTTTTCAAATTTTTTAATGAGGCCCTTCATTTTTTGTACTCATCATGAAAGTTGAGCTTCATTACAAAAGCTCAACTTTGAACTTTTCAAAAAGTTATTATCAATTTTGAATCTCCTTTCAATTCTGTACAAAAAAACATGAACAGATTCATCTTAGACCTAACCAATCTTGAGATATGCTCCTTGAAAGTTAAGCCATTTCGCAAAAAATCCTAATTATACGAAAATTACAAGGGTCCTTCCCCGCCCCCTTCATCAGACCATGGAGGTGAACTCGTAAAAAAATTTTGAGCGAAATCGGAAGACCCAAGGCCAAAACCTGGTCGAGTTGACATAGAATGAGCCTCCTGCCCCATTTTCAATTTGCATCTTGCCCCACCTGCACTACGTTTCTTTAGCGCACTGTTCTGGAAAGAAAATATCGGGGAAAGCGTCAGCCACACTGAAAAAACAAATAAATAAATTTCATCCAAAAAAATAATAACGGAACACCGTTCACAAAATTGGCAAAATTTATTCTGAAAAAATAATACATAAGGTATGTATTTATTTATCGCGAAATTGGGTAAAAGTTATTTTTATGCAACAAATTTTACCAAATTTTGCAATAAATATTATTTTTTTTAAATAAATGTTGCCAATTTTGTGAATGGAATTCCGCTATTATTTTTTGGATAAAATTTATCTCTTTGGGATAAAATGTATCATTTTTTCAACACTTTTTATTTATTTTTCATTTTTCATTTTTTTCAGTGCAAATACATCAATCATGAATTTGATGCGCAAATTTAAAAAAAAAACACAAAAATATTAGAACATTTTTTTTTACAAGTTATTTCCAACTTGCAATGGAAAGAAGTAGTCGAAGAAAAGGTTTGAGTATAAATTTTTGTTTTTTTAGTCATAACTCTTCTCCATTGCCAGATGAAAAAAAAAATACAGAATGTAAAATATTCAGTTTTTAATCATCTACAACATTTATTCCATAATTTTTTTATATCTCCAATTTTTTGAAACCGGTAGTTTCTTCGACGATTTTTTTTCCAAGTTGATAATCGGTTATCAAAAAGTGAAAATATCGAAAAAAAAGTTTTAAAAAAGAGTTGTAGAGAATTAAAGACTAAATATTTTACGTTCTGTAATTTTTTTTTCATCAAGCAATTATTAGTCCAGGAATTTTAGCAAAATTTTTACGTGAACCTCGGAATCGTTGGGGGAAAGCTGAATTTTACATTATTTGTACACAATAGCCTACCAAACATACTCCTAAAAGTTGCACCCTCCCAACTCGCCGGCTACCTCCGCAAGAGGTCAGTAACCTTTGCGAATATACGTTTTTTGACTGTAGCGATGAAAGGAAGGGTAGGAGAGGGAAAAGTGATGAAATCAAAAATGTTCTACGTAAAATTTCCTACAAACTTGACCGGTTCAGTTGTTCTCAAAATTGCGGCATTCAACTTACAGTGGGGGTTAAACTTATCCAACTTTGAAAAAATCTGAAAAAATTGGTAATTTTATGTGTAATTTTTTTGACAGTATATTTTTGAGCCCATTCTAATTTAAAATTACACATAAAATTACAGATTGTGGCGGGAGACTTTGGCGCCACCCGTTCAGGCAACAGTGCAAGTTGTGCACTGCGCCGGGCGGGCTGTAGAATTAGTTACGAGATCCGCAATTACGAACATTCGATAGTTTAGTACGTTTTCTGTAAGCTGTTGCTGACAGTCTATATCGAATAGTCATTTTCCTGTACATGAATAGTTATTATGTAAATGTTTGAACTGTTGAATACATTGTTTTGTTCATGTTAACTGTTGTTTTATTAACTAATTGGTTAATGTGTTTAAAGAATATAATATTCACACATTGGCACCAGAATTAAAGTAATTAAAAATTCGTGTTCTTTGTGTTTTGAAAAACTCTGCACGTTTGTACCAAGGTACGTTTGTCAGTGTTTTCTTCTACGAGAGGCACATTTTTTTGGGATATATTTAAGTTAATTATTAAGCTACGAGATCATGGCCAGTCAACCCGACTTTCGTGCTGCTGGAGTCTCAGACAAAAAATACAAGTCTGAGCATGACGAGGTAAGCCACCATCTCGATCCTAGATAAAGGCAGGCCAAATTGGCTGCTCACGACAAGATCTCTGATGTATTTAAAACAAAGAGATTCCGTAATAACAACAGAGTGCCAACAAAAAGACTTGTAATTGAGCACCAGGATCCGAAAAAACCTAGGATTGGCACTCCCACGTCAGCTCTCAACCTGAACAAAGTGGACAATGACCTGCTTATGTGACCACAAGTGAGCCATATGAGAATAGGAAACGAATCCACCATGAAAAAAATCGATCAGTCGTACTGTGATAAATTTATGTTTTCCGCGATTGAAAACTGGAAAATGGTACCAAATTTTTAAGAGAACCAAAGACATTCCCTGAAAATCAGCATCAAGCCAAACTGACAGGCCAGCCTCCAAAAAAGGTACAGGCCATGGCAGCAGAGCAAGTGACAATTGAAGACGTCACTACAGAAGACAACACCAGCGAGCTGCAGTCAAAAAACAGGGAGCAGACAGGTGTATAATAACGCAACCTCTAAATTTCATGATAGAAGGCACCTCCACGGCCTCGCCAACCCATTTTAATATTCATTACTTTGAAATAATTGGCGACGTGCTGGCATGCTACATGGCTAGATATATTGACGAATTCCCATCAGAGGTTGAGAAACCTTACCGAAAAGATCAGATGCCTCTTAAAATGCTTAAGGCGGCAATAAAAAGTGCTAATTTTGCAAAACCGCAGGCATTAGTATCCATGGGATGTTACGAGATAGCATGTTGTTTTTGATCTCTTACATTAAATACTATAGCGATACTTATGACATTGTTTGGTTACGAGAATAAAGAAATTTGAACAAAAAGTTGTGTTTATTATTTCGATCAGCGACTACATAGAGATTGGTCCCAGAAAATAGATTTTGTCCTAGCGAATACGTAGAGATTGGACCATTTTGGATCAGTAACAATTCCAACATCCAGATCCTTTGGGGGCAAGGCGCCAGGTGTGCCCGTCACTAGGATGAAAGTACCTATCTGTTGGCCCTGCACTTCATGGGGCAATGTGGCGTGAGACTTTGGCGCCACCCACTCAGGCAACAGTGCAAGTTGTGCACGACTGCTCCGGGCGGGCTGTAGAATTAGTTACGAGATCCGCAATTACAAACATTTGATAGTTTAGCACGTTTTCTGTAAGCTGTTGCTGACAGTCTATCGAATAGTCATTTTCTTGTACATGAATAGTTATTATGTAAATGTTTGAACTGTTGAATGCATTGTTTTGTTCACGTTAACTGTCGTTTTATTAACTAATCGGTTAATATGTTTAAAGAATATAATATTCACACAAGATTTTTTCAGATTTTTTCAAAGTTGGATAAGTTTAACCCCCACTGTAAGTCGAATGTCGCAATTTTTAGAACAACTAAACTGGTCAAGTTTGTAGGAAATTTCACGTAGAACATTTTTGATTTCATCACTTTTCCCTCTCCGACCCTTCCTTTCGGCGCTACAGTCAAAAAACGTATATTCGCAAAGGTTATTGACCTCTTGCGGGGGTAGCCGGCGAGCTGGGGGGTGCAACTTTTAGGAGTATGTTTAGTAGGCTATTATGTACAAATAATGTAAAATTCAGCTTTCCCTCAACGATTCCGAGGTTCGCGTAAAAATGTTGCTAAAATTCCTGGACTAAATGAAGAAGAGTAATGGTTTAAAAAGAAAAAAATATACTTGAGTCCTTTATACCATAACTTCTTTCCATTACAAGATGAAAAAAAAATTACAGAACGCAAAATATTCAGTCTTAAATTCTCAACAACTCTTGTTTCAAACTTTTTTCAATATTTGAACTTTTTGGTAACCGATTATCGACTTTAAAAAAAATCATCAAAGAAACTACCGGTTTCAAAAAATGGAGATATCAAAAAAAGTATGGAATAAAAGTTGTAGATAATTGAAAACTAAATATTTTACGTTCTGTAAATGTTCATTTTGCAATTCTCTACAACTTTTGTTTCAATCTTTTTTTCATATTTCCACTGTTCTGTATTTTTGTATATTATAGACAACTGGTTCGAAACCGCTGAACCGGTTTCAAAAAAACATCACATTTTAATTGCGCCAGTGCGTAGATTTCATTTCAATAGAAAAACCGGACCCCAATTTTTTGACCCAAACCGGTTTCTCAATTTGTGGACACCCTATTGGTCGGACTGAAAGTTTGATTATCAATCTTCAATGTCATCGACGCGACGCGACGCCAAGAACATATTTCCGTTTGAACCATCTTGATATTTCTTTTCAGTTTTTAATAGACATTGAGAAATGTTTCAAGTGACCAAGACTTCTGTGTCATACTATAATTGAGGTGCATGTCACCGGCCCCGCCCATTGAACGGAGGGGGTGATTCACATATGGGAGGATTGTGCTACGTTTGTGCCGGTTTGTGCCGCTATTCCCGTCGTTTGTGCCGCTCCCCTTCCCCCCTTTTTTAAAAAAAACTTTTGGGCGGGGCTGGTGACATGGTAGCCCCGCCCATTGAACGGAGGGGGGTGATTCACATATGGGAGGATTGTGCTACGTTTGTGCCGGTTTGTGCTGCTATTCCCGACGTTTGTGCCGCTCCCCTTCACCCCCTTTTTTGAAAAAACTTTTGGGCGGGGCCACAGATCTTGGAGACCCCTCAAAATGGTCGAAAGTCAAGCGATGAAAGTTGGTAAAAGTTAGTCTAAGTTCAGTTTTTGAGGTCGTAGATTACAAATTTAATGATCAAAAAATTTTGAAAGTAAAGGGGAGGGGGTGGGGCGTTGCTGAAATTGAAATTCATCAAAAATATCGTGCTGTATATCAAAATCTACGTTTTCGAGGTCGTAGATTACGAATCTGACGATCAAAATTTTTTCCAAGGTAGTGGGATGGTAGGGGGGGGGGGGGGGGGGTGAAATCGAAATTCATCAAAAATGTCGTGTTGTATATCATAATCTAGGTTTTCGAGGTCGTAGATTACGAATCAGACGATCAAAATTTTTTCCAAGGTAGAGGGAAGGGAGGGAGGGTGCTGAAGTCGAAATGCATAAAAAATATCGTGTAGCATATCGAAATTCAGGTTTTTGAGGTTGTAGATTACGAATCTGACAATAAAATGTTTTATTCTTGTTGTTTACTCCCTCGTATCTCCATCTACGTGCAAAGTTTGAAAAAAAAGTTTAAAGTTCTCGGGAATAGAATTTTTAGCTTAGAAATTACGTAGTGTGGGGCCAGAGCTACAGCCTTCCAGTTGTGAAATGAAAATTTGCTCATCGCCTCTAAAATCATCTTTTACCAAGATAAAGCGATGGACATAAAAGTTTTGATGAAATTCCACTACAGGCAAATGACCCTCTTACCACACTGGACCTTATTTCAAAAAATTTTGAAACTACTTTTTCTTTTCAAAATTCGTATTACAATTTAGAATTTTTGAATTTGGAACGGTTTTTCTCAACATTTTATTAGCACGACTATTCCAAAAATTTTTCATCTCAAATTTCTTATTCGAAATTTTTTTTCAACTGAAATAAAGTTCTTTTTCAATTTTTTTCTCAATTATGGAATGTTTTTAAAAATTTTCCATTTCTGAAAAGCCGTTACGAAACATTAGCGTCATTTCTCACCCGCGAGTATTACATGAATTAATATTCTGATCATCATGTCCTATTATTACACCTAATGATTTTTCTCTCTGTTGTTTACTTTTTGTTTCAATTTGTACAGATGAAAATGGCCAAAAAAAATAGAACATCCGAGAATCGCAGTTTGAAGAATTTTTGAATTAAAAAAATTTTGAAAAATAAATTCGAGTAGGAAAATTTTTGTAAAAAATTCAAGTGTAAATAAATTGAGAAAATTTTGAGAGAAAATTCAACGTTTGAGAAACCAGTTCAGAGTAAGAAAACATTTCAGAGCTTCATGACAGAATGTTGAGAAAAGAATAGATGAGAAACGAATGTAGACTTGGAAAATTATTGAGAAAAAAATAATAAAATTTGAAAAAATCGAGTTGAAAATTCTTTTAGAAAATATAGCGTTGAAGACCCAAAATGAAATAGAATTTCCTCTGGAGGCTTCCCAAATCATCAGAACTTTTTCCTGTTTTGTGGTTTTTATAAGCCCCGGAAAGAGATTTTTTTGTAAAAGCTCTCATTGATGCATAAAGCGTTGAAACGAGCTTTCAATGACGCTAGTGTATAGTGGAAACTCCAAACTTTCAATTAAAAAAAAAAACAGGAAAAACTTCTAATGATTTGGGAAGCCTCCAGAGGCAAAATAATTTTTGTGGGCCTTATATAGTACAGGTACCTTATTATAATTTTTTTTTAAACACAAAATTCTATTTCATTTTGGGTCTTCAACGCTATATTTTCTAAAAGAATTTTCAACTCGATTTTTTCAAATTTTATGCTGCACGATATTTTTTATGCATTTCGACTTCAGCACCCTCCCTCCCTTCCCTCTACCTTGGAAAAAATTTTGATCGTCTGATTCGTAATCTACGACCTCGAAAACCTAGATTATGATATACAACACGACATTTTTGATGAATTTCCATTTCACCGCCCTCCCCCCCTACCTTGAAAAAAATTGTATCGTCAGATTCGAAATCTACGACCTCGAAAACCTAGATTATGATATACAACACGACTTTTTTGATGAATTTCGATTTCACCCCCCCCCCCCCCCACCCTACCATCCCACTACCTTGGAAAAAATTTTGATCGTCAGATTCGTAATTTATGACCTCGAAAACCTAGATTATGATAATATACAACACGACTTTTTTGATGAATTTCCATTTCACCCCCCCCCCCCACCCTCCCACTACCTTGGGAAAAATTTTGATCGTCAGATTCGTAATCTACGACCTCGAAAACCTAGATTATGATATACAACACGACTTTTTTGATGACTTTCCATTTCACCCCCTCCCCCTCCTCCCTTCCATTCCACTACCTTGGGGAAAATTTTGATCGTCAGATTCGTAATTTATGACCTCGAAAACCTAGATTTTGATATACAACACGACTTTTTTGATGAATTTCGATTTCACCCCCCCCCCCCCACCTTCCCACTACCTTGGAAAAAATTTTGATCGTCAAATTCGTAATCTACGACCTCGAAAACGTAGATTTTGATATACAGCACGATATTTTTGATGAATTTCGATTTCAGCAACGCCCCACCCCCTCCCCTTTACTTTCAAAATTTTTTGATCATTAAATTTGTAATCTACGACCTCAAAAACTGAACTTAGACTAACTTTTACCAACTTTCATCGCTTGACTTTCGACCATTTTGAGGGGTCTCCAAGATCTGTGGCCCCGCCCAAAAGTTTTTTCCAAAAAAGGGGGTGAAGGGGAGCGGCACAAACGTCGGGAATAGCAGCACAAACCGGCACAAACGTAGCACAATCCCCCCATATGTGAATCACCCCCCTCCGTTCAATGGGCGGGGCTACCATGTCACACGCCCCGCCCAAAAGTTTTTTTAAAAAAAAGGGGGAAGGGGAGCGGCACAAACGATGGAAATAGCGGCACAAACCGGCACAAACGTAGCACAATCCTCCCATATGTGAATCACCCCCCTCCGTTCAATGGGCGGGGCTACCATGTCACCAGCCCCGCCCAAAAGTTTTTTTTAAAAAAGGGGGGAAGGGGAGCGGCACAAACGACGGGAATAGCGGCACAAACCGGCACAAACGTAGCACAATCCTCCCATATGTGAATCACCCCCCTCCGTTCAATGGGCGGGGCCGGTGACATGCACCTCTATAATTGATCCTGGATGTTGAAAATGGCTCATTCTATGTCAACTCGACCAGGTTTTGACCTTGGGTCTTCCGATTTCACTCAAATTTTTTTTACGAGTTCTCCTCGATGGTCTAATGAAGGAATCACCGTCATTCCGATCCTAATCCTTCAGGGGGGCGGGGGGTGGCCCTTGTAATTTTCGTATAATTGGGATGTTTTGCGAAATTGCTTAACTTTGAAGGAGCATATCTCGAGATTGGTTAGGTCTAAGATAAATCTGTTCATGCTGTTTTGTATAGAATTGAAAGGAGATTCAAAATTGATGATCACTTTTTGAAAAGTTCAAAGTTGAGCTTTTGTGATGGAAGCTCAACTTTCATGATAAGTACAAAAGATGAAGGGCCCCATTAAAAAATCTGAAAAAATTACTATGAAGAGAACTTTAAATGTATTTTTCAACTAATTACTTTTCAAGATGGGATCTCAATACCCCTGGGGGGCACAGGGGTCCTGAATGTTGGTCAAAATACAAAAAAATGGAAAAAGTGAAGTAATATATCGATTTCTACTAATTCGAAGGCGCTGAGTTCGAATATGTGCTTAGTTTTTTCATTCGACCCCTCTTAACCCCCCTATCAGCCCCCTAATAAGGTCAAAATTCAAAAAAATGAAAAATAACGTATGACGTATCGTTTGTTAGGTTTTGGAGGGCGCTGAGTTCGAATATTCGCATATTTTTGGGATTCGACCCTTTAGTGCCCCCCTAGCCCCCAATTTTGAAAAAACACATTGATTTTTTAAATGATTTAGTAATTTTGGAGTCAGTGTGGAGAACGAAGGAGACGGATCGAGAAAGTAAGTTGATAATCGAGCTCAGCACCTTCGAATTAGTAGAAATCGATATGACACATGCTATTTCCGATTTTTTGCATGTGTTTTTTCAAAATTGGGGGCTAGGGGGGCACTAAAGGGTCGAATCCCAAAAATATGCGAATATTCGAACTCAGCGCCCTCCAAAACCTAACAAACGACACGTCATACGTTATTTTTCATTTTTTTGAATTTTGACCTCATTAGGGGGCTGATAGGGGGGTTAAGAGGGGTCGAATGAAAAAACTAAGCACATATTCGAACTCAGCGCCTTCGAATTAGTAGAAATCGATATATTACTTCGCTTTTTCCATTTTTTTGTATTTTGACCAAAATTCAGGACCCATGTGCCCTCCAGGGGTATTAAGATCCCATCTTGAAAAGTAATTAGTTGAAAAATACATTAAAAGTTCTCTTCGTAGTAATTTTTTCAGATTTTTTAATGGGGCCCTTCATCTTTTGTACTTATCATGAAAGTTGAGCTTCCATCACAAAAGCTCAACTTTGAACTTTTCAAAAAGTGATTATCAATTTTGAATCTCCTTTCAATTCTATACAAAACAGCATGAACAGATTTATCTTAGACCTAACCAATCTCGAGATATGCTCCTTCAAAGTTAAGCAATTTCGCAAAACATCCCAATTATACGAAAATTACAAGGGCCACCCCCCCCCGACCCCCTGAAGGATTAGGATCGGAATGACGGTGATTCCTTCATTAGACCATCGAGGAGAACTCGTAAAAAAAATTTGAGTGAAATCGGAAGACCCAAGGTCAAAACCTGGTCGAGTTGACATAGAATGAGCCAAATGAAAGTAATTAGTAGAGAGACACACACAAAATTTAAACTTTTTATATCGTCAGTAAATTAAATTTTGATATTTTACGCAAGATAATTTCAAATTTATAAAAATTGGTTAAAATTTGAAAAATTAATTTTAGGGCTGGATTGGAGTATTCTTAGGCGATCTTCAGGTCTTCGCTACAAAAACGATTTCATGAATATCTCCACGTACCACTTCCGATTATTAGGTAAGCTTTACTTCATCAATCCACTCATCTCACTATGGCCACTCCGAAACAATGATATCTCAACCAAATACCACTTTTCAGTTACACCATCTGTCTCAAGAATTCAACCCCGATCCTCGGGCAATTCCAAAAAGACCCATTCACGTAGTGCTATTTAAATTAACTTATAAAACTACAGAGACGATTTAAATTTTCGTCGAATGAAATTCAACTTTGGCTGCGCGCAACGCGCTTATAAATATTTAAACTTTACGTCTTATCTTTTATAACCCGTACGTCTGATCTTTTTCATCAGCCCGAGTAAAACACACTACACGTCGGCGAAAACTTTTACGGGCGCATTCGTATATATATTTTAATCTCATACCCCCTTTTTGCTCGTATCCGCACCGAACATAAGGCCTGCAGGCAAAGGCAACCAGCAAGATGGAAGGATACGAAGGCCAGGGCGGGGAATATAAAAAGACAAGAAACACAGCGAAAGCAAAAAGACTTCATAGGTATATGAACACGTTGTAAATAATCACTCTTAAATGGTTTTCCTTTGGAAAATTTTCACCAGCCGAGAAGTTCTTAACGTTTTACGGTTGAAAGCGAAATTTTAAAATTCAAGGTTCATCTTTAAGAGCATATTTTCATTTAATATAAATTTATGTAGCAGACTTTTCATAATATAAATATATAGACGTTGTCTTATTAAACATATAAAACGCGCAGCCAACTTTTTTTTTCTTCTCCGCTCCTTCTGCCTCTATACTTTTTACCTTTCGAAATAGAGAAACGTACGCCATCTTGGTATCTGTACTAAAGCAGATATTGTAGGCTGTAATTTATGGTTGTAGGATTCCGACCCGGTCGCCGGGCCTAGTGTATAAAAAATAATATTACACCTACTTTCGTGGCTAACTTTATGTAAGACGCGGAATTTAAAATAGGTAATAAAAAAAAAGTATTTATTTATTATATGTAGCTCGGTACCTAACATCTTTACGAATTATTTTTTTGCTCCTTCGTTTTGAAATATTTTCGAATATTTCAACCCCTTGCGAGGTATTTTAATTAAAAGGCAAGAAAAAAATCTATCTAATCCTGCCGGGTGGGTACGTTTTGCGTAATAATTTAACAACATAAAAATTTCGCATTCGTTTCCGCCAACCGACCGACCGCAGATTTTACATTTTTGTCGTAAATTTACATGTAGGAAGTAATTTACTGGTAAATTACGCCGCCCGGATGGATAAAAAAGTGTGGAATTTCCGGGCGTCGAAGGAGGAAACAGGACGAGCTTAATGAAACCCCGAAAAAAAATATTTCGAAGCTGAAAAAAATGAGCGAAAATATGCGATCAAGCATTACCCGGGTGCCAGGTGAGGGGTGTCCAACTTCGGGAGTAATGCCGACTATCTTGAAAATTAAGGAGACCAATATATGTTCAAAAATTGGACGGAAACCAATTTTTAATACCTAAGTATCTTCCGAAGATTAATTGTCCAAATTCAAAATTGAAGAGAAAGCAGCGGCAAGGAATGTATTTTGGAGAAATAATTTAAAAAATTTGATCATCGATGAAATTATAAGTAGGTACCTAGCTACCTACTCTTGAGGCTAAACAAGTTTTGTTATAATGATTTTTAATAATTGAAATTGGAGAGTTGCAAGCATCATAGCAAAATTTTTGAAGAAAAAAGGAACTTCCAGTAACTTTTTTTCAGCAAAAAGTGACCAAAAAATGACCAAAAAGTAACCAAAAAAAACAAAAATTCAATATTTTTCAGGGAGCAAATTTTTTTACAGTATTCTGGGGGGGAGGGCAATTTTTTAAAAATAAATCAACTGAAAAGACGTGAATAATTTCATTTATTAAATTCCTTCGTCAAAACAACAAACAAACTAGCAAAAATCAATTTTTTTATTTTTTTTCTTAAAGAATTTTGAAAAATATCAATTTCTATGTAAAAATTTGAATTTTTGCCTGGAAGTGCGAAAAAAAGTGACTTTTGAAGGGAAAAAGTAACCAAAGTGACCTTTTAGACGTGAAAAGTAACCAAAAGTGACTGAAGTCGAAAAAAGTGACCAACACCCTAAAAAAGTGACCCGCTATGATGTCTGGGGTTGCTAATGAGAAAAATATCCCCACGTTTACTGTAAATCCAATATGAATCAGCGACATTTTTGGAAAGATCATGTTTTAAAACTCTTATAACCTAAATTACTGCCAGAATTAATTTTTTGATTTCTGACAAATGTGCAATTTTTACAACTCGTCATTTTTCAATGAAAATGTGATACTTTCCCCAATTTCAATTTCTAAAAATCGAATTCAATATTTTTCGCTGTTTTGGAGCCTCCAGAATGGTGATGATTTTCTCCAGAAAACGAAAAAAATCAACTTAATCGTCTAACATTTCATTCTCAGATCCTTTTCAATAGCTCAAAAATCAACCTGACAAGCAACAAACATTATTTTTCGACAGAATTTTCAATAGTCAAATATGAAACTGATAGAAATATACATATTTGACGTTTCTGTTTGAAAATTGTAAAAAAAAGTAGATTTTCTGATAAAACTTCTTGAAAAGAAGTTGAACTCATTTTTAACAGTTCTCTGTGACAAGGTGTATCAATTCATAAAAACTGAAGAAAAGTATAATAGTGGCATCGGAGGCTTCAGAATTACTGAAAAAAACAGAATTCAGTTTTAAGAAATCTATAATAGAAAAGGACTTCATTTTCGTTTATTTTTCTCGATTCAAGTATTTCAAAATTATCATCTTAATTTTCTTAAGAAGTGAAGACGCGTGTGAAATTATTCTAGATGGTAAGAAATCATTTTCGTTATGACATTGCCTTCCAAAACGTCTAGGATAGGTACCATACAAAGGAAAAGTTGGACTGTTAGAAAAAAGAGCACCCAGAATCTGAAATTTTTTTATTAATTTTTTTTTTTGTGTTACGTTATGACTTCCAAAAAAAAAAAAAAACTATATCTACGGACACATCACCAGATCTCCTTCTAAACAAATCGAAACATTTTTGAAAATTCCAAGCTAGATCGTTACCAAGTGGCGAGTACTTTTATAAATGAGGACAATTTTTTTCACTTGACAAAAATAAATTGTCTGGGTTGGAAAGGAAGATTCATACCATCAGTTTGAAAATAAAATTGTGTTGAAAAAAAAAGGCATTCAAAAGCTAAAATTTCTTCATTTTTTTAATCAATGATTTAGTATTAAAAGAGAGGCGAAATCTTTAGCCCCTATCTCTTATATAAATTTTAGACCTTCTATGCCCGAGCGAAGCGAGGGCTAATATTACAAAAATTGGTGATTTTCAAAAAAATAAAATAAAATAAAAATAGAGCCTCAAAGCGAATATTAACTGAAAAATTTGTATTTTTTTCACTTTTTAAAAAAAATTATTTACGAGTATCAAGGGTACTTATAAATGAAAGTTTTTTTTTGATTTTTGAAAATAGCTTAACCTTTTGAATAAATTGGAGTAAATTTGTCGAAAAGCTTGACTTTTCAGGACCTGCATGACCTTTTTGAAAAAAGCTCAACTTATCAGACCTGTTAGACACCCTGTCAAGAGACAAGGTGAGCCCAGAACCGTTGTTTAATATTTGAATAATAACGAATGAAAGATAAAACACGTACACATCTACGATTTTGTTCGGTTGAATTTCATTGAAACACAATCGAATATTAATACTCTTTTTCCTAGAGGAAGAAAGATAACAAGCAGTGTTACCTCGATCGTACAACAATTTCTGGATGGGTAGACTGCAGCACTGCTCTGATTAAATAACTTATTTATGGGGATGGGAAGGATTAGAACAACATATTTTGTAGGTGAAGATAGATGAAACTAATAAAGAAATCCGGTAACAGATTTGGTATACTCTAGGAACTTTTGCACGACGCAGAATAGTGTTGGACAAAATCCTTAAAACGGCCAAAATTCCCTAGGTAAAAATTCCATAAAAATTCCTTGACCTTTTTTCACAACTGACGTCACTTATAAGAGTTACCTGTCATTAAATTCTGAAAAAAAAACGAAATAAAAACGTAAAAATTGAACTACATATTTTTACTTTGTCCTTTTCTTTTGTGTGGGATCTTTACAAATTTTTATGGAGGTACTTAGGCGAGAATTTCGAGTGCCATTTGGGATTGAGAAAGCACGTAATTTGAATTTTAGAAATTTTTAGAGAATTTTTCGGAGTTTTAGGCCAAAATTGGACAAAAATTTAAAAAAATTGGGCACAGTGCAGAAGTTTTGAAAGAAATTTAGAAAACACAGGGGCTTTGACCTCAAAAATGTGTTTTTTGCTAGTTTTTCATATTTTTTAGAAATTCCTCAAAAAATCCTCAAATTGTGAAATTCTTCAACGATTTTCTTCAAATTAAGAAAAATTCCTTAAAGTTGAGGAATTTTGAGATTCGAGAAAAATTGTAAAGAATTTGTTAAAGAATTACACATTTTGAGGAATTTTGAAGAAATTTCGAAAGAAATATCGTTGGCCAAAACACGCATTTCTCAGATCAACGATTCTATTTTTGCTAAATTTTCTTTAAAACTTTCGCAATGTCCAATTTTCGTCCAAAAAACCGGAAAGGTGAAAAATCAATTAATTTTGCAAATATTTGTGCTGAATAATAGATTAATCGATTATTCGATGTTGTTTAAAAAAAAACTCGCCCAACAGTAGTGCAGAAGGCACACATCTCCAACCAAAGCCTTACGATATTTTTGGAAGAAACAGACGCAAAAATGGTCGGGGTTTGATGTGAATATCGTACTCTCTCATATATAAATCAGTGAAAATTATCGAAAATCACTGGAAAACGGTCAGAATTGCAGCACAGTAAAAAATCAGTGAAAAAATTCACTGTAAGCAAACTGTGAAAAAAATAACTGAAAAATCAGTAAAATCTCTGACATTCTTTGAAAAATTAGCGAAAATCCGCTGAAAATCAAAGCACTCTCTCATTCTGAATCAGTAAAAAGTCATTGATAAATAGTCTGAATTGCACAGTTTTCAAAGATTTTCACTAATTTTTCTGCTAATTTCATAAATTTTAGTGAGTTTTCAGTGAATTTTCACTGATTTTCCAGTAATTTTTCTCACTGATTTGTTTTTAGTAAAAAATGTTCACTGATTTTATCTTGTGCTGCAATTTTGACTGTTTTTCAGTAATTTTCGATAATTTTCACTGATTTATAATTGAGAGAGCATTCTGCTGATTTTCCCTGCGCGCTGCAATTTTGACTATTTCTCAGTAACTCTGCACTGATTCAAAATGAGAGTACATTTCCAAATGATTTTTCACTAACAAGGGAGGTATTCCAACTCAAAGTAAAATTTTGAGCCCAAACAAAAAAAATCGAAAGTACATCATAACAGGACCCCATATCCAAAATTTCAGGTACCGAAGTTCATTTCCTGATTTTTAACGAATTTTTGAAATTTCAAGATTACCTATGCGCGCCCTGCGAAATATGAAAGTTTAATCTAATCAACGAAAAAAGCTGAAATTTGGTATATACCCTATTTTCGACCTCTCGAATCGACTGGAAGCAGTTTCGAGACGTTTCGGAGCCACCAGAAAGTTTTGGAATTCTCCAGCGCTGGAGAAAATCTCATAAAAATGGCCCATATGCATTTCAGTACCTACCTATAATCGCAGATTATCCATATTGGTGACCTATTTGATCGATTGAAACACAATTTTCCAAAATTCGTAACTTTACCTCGATGTATGCGCATCAGACGAATTTTAAAAATTTTTCCAGGAAATTTTTTGCCTAAAAATGCAAATTTGAACTCAAAGTTACAAATTTTGGAAAATTTTGTTTCAATCGGTCAAATGGGTCACCGATATAGATAATCCGAGATTATAGGTGCTGAAGTGCACATGGGCCATTTTTATGGGCTTGCTGGAAAATTTCAAAATTTTCTGATTGCTCCGAAACGTCTCGAAACCGCTTCCATTCGATTCGGGATGTCTAAAATAGGGTATCTACCAAGTTTCGACTTTTTACTTCGATGTATACGCTTTTGGCGAATTTTTAAATTTTATCCGGGAAACTATCTTGCCCAAAAATGCAAATTTGAACTCAAAGTTACGAATTTTGGAAAATGGTGTTTCAATCGATCAAATAGGTCACTAATATTGATAATCCGCGATTATAGGTACTGAAGTGCATATGAGCCATTTTTATGGGCTTTTCTCCAGCACCGGAAAATTCCAAAATATTCTGGTGGCTCCGAAACGTCTCGAAACCGCTTCCAATCGATTTGGGAGGTCAAAAATAGGGTATATACCAAATTTTAGTTTTTTTCGTTGATTAGATCAAATTTTTATATTTTGTAGGGCAGAGGTAATTTTGAAATTTCAAAAATTCACCAAAAATCGAGAAATGAACTTCAGCATCTGAAATTTTGGGTACGGAGTCCTGTTATGATGTACTTTCGATTTTTTTTGTTTGGGCTCAAAATTTTACTTTGAGTAGGGATATCTTCCTTGTAAGTCAATTCCCCACATACTTTCGTAGTTCCTTTGATTTTGAAGTTGGACAATAAGTCATCAAGAGGGAATCTGTTTAGTTTCCGATGTAAGGATCGCTCGTTCTCACGACTAATTATATTATTTTTGATTCAAATATCTTTGAATTATCCAGATGGCCATTTGCTAAAATTCATCAACACGAAGTTCGCGAGAATTCCGCTAAAATTTTGCTAGAATTCTAGCAGAACGTTAACGGACTTTTGTACACCGATCAGAATTTTAGAAGACATGATGCAGAACCGACACTTGAGTTTTATGATAGTAGGTAAACTTTAATTTTAAAGACAAGCAACACACCAACACATTTGCAGTACATCCATCTCTAAAAAAAATCACAGAGCAACAAAAATTCATTAAATTAATCCATCCTCGATACGTGTTATTATTCCATATAAAACGTCAACACCAAAATTGGCATTTTAAACCTACGTATTAATTCATAAGGGGAAAATAAATGAGGCGTTAAAAATGCTGAAAAATTTACCTGGCCGAACAACGTCAATCCTCGAACTTTACCGGTAACATTGACAAACGAAGCGTTATCACCAACAACACAACAACTGGCCCTGCGAATAATAAACAAGATAAAAAATCCATCATTTTAAAATACCCGAAGCCACATCGCTATAAAAACACATCTTCGGTACTTTGATAAACCCCTGCGACATATTTGTTTTACGTACATAAACTAGGAACCAGATTTAAATTCATTCGTCGAGTTCGACTTGTTAAGACGAATAGAAAATTCATGTCGGAATCGTTTTAAATTAAGCGCCGGAAACCGAGGCGAAGGCGCGTTAACAAGCTTACCAGATTTTAGTCGCACCGTGAAAAACGATTTTCATGTAAATTTTTCCACGTACTTACATCGGTGCGTTTTCGAAGCCGAAAAAAAAAATCGACAAAGGGAAACCATCCGAAAGAAACCCGCTCCGGAATTCTTTTCGGAGTAAAAATAACATACGAGAATTTACACAGATTACTTTTACGATTAAGTAACACAAAGGCAGCGATAGCGGTGACGAGGGGGGCCAAACAATGAAAGTTTACGATAAACTTGATCTTGTTTTCCAATTGTTAACAATTTCACTAACAAACGAACTTATACGAGTATCACTTACAAACACGCGTTCTTCATTTTAAACGCTTCTGCGTCAACCTTGTCGAGTTCATCACCCACTCGCCGTATTTATATTTCTCGTATAAAAACAAATCCTTCAGTCTTGGTTTTCATCTCATACGCGACGAAAGTTGAAAAAAAAGGGGAAAAATCAACGCCCGAAATAATTCCATAAAAACGTGACGTGTTCCTTTTTTTTCAACCCTTTTACTAACAGCTTTCCAGGAAAGAAATTCAAATTACCGACTTGGCAAAGAAAGATGTTCATTTTTGTAATTTTAAGAAATTTATAGTTTTGTTCCTTTTTATCTTTTTTCTCCTTTAGGTATCTTTTCACATCTCACTCTTTTAGAGTTCAATGTCCTAACTAATTAACACTCTTTCGATCTATGTACATAGCTGGTTACCAAGGTCCCAGATTTTCAATTTTATTTTCAAACAGACTTATTCCTTTTTCCAATTATATCCTTTTGGTAGGTACTTTTACTTATCTTTTGTACAGCTTGGAAAAAAAAACGGAGCGGATTTTCACTCGTTTTTGTGACAAGGAAAGAACGCGCGTGACCTCAAAATTTTATCCTCGTGTAGTCTATATCTCGTATACAGCTGTCTCTGTTCCACGACTTCATTAATAGTAAAGAAGAATTTCCCATATTTACACTCGTCCTATATATTTTTACGCTGCTTCGTGGCGATTTTAAAAAAAAAATACCTTTTTTGTATCCGGCATATAAGCAATTAAGTAGAAAAAATATTTTATTCATATAAATTTACTTCTCTCTCGACATATTTTTTACCTTGTACCGTTGAAGAGACGATTAAAAAAAGGTAATAACTAAGGCAGTGTTTGGAATGACGAAGAAAATGAAAAAATTGTAGCTCTGACGTTGATACTTTTAAAAAATCTTGCTTTGTGCGATTTAGCAGCGATTTTTACCCCAAAAAATTTTCTAAAAAATCGGTCTCTGCTCTTCACCGGCCTGAATGAAGACTTAGGAGAACAGAAATCTATAAAAAATTCCTCTTTAAGTAAGTAGGTACCCATCTAATAAAATAAATGGTTAGAAAAGGCATCGATATCAACTATAAGGAACTGCTCTCTATATTCGACTTGTAAAATAATTTTCGAAAAATAATTTCTAGGGGAAAAAATTTTAAGTTGGACAGGCTCGCTTTCTTCTCATTAATATTTTTCCTAAAAATTATCTTTGCCTATTGGCTAAAAGGAAAGAGTGCTCCCTTCCAATTAGAAAATTTTTTCCATATAAATATTTTTTCACACCCTTTTCCAACCATTCATTTTATTAAAAAGAAGAAATTTTTCATTGACTTCTCTTTTCCCTACTGAGTTGTCATTCGAGTTGAAAAATTACAAGAACCATTTTTTGAGTTTTATAAGGGGGAGGGGGGGTGTCGGAAAATTTTTATGTACCAGCGCGGGAATTTTAATCGGGAGAAAATTTTCATATTGGCAATTCGTGAGATTTTTCGTCATTTTGACATGAATAAAATTTAAATCATGAAAAATTTTTCTGAAAGCTCAGAATTAAAACAAAAATGATTTTTGATTGTATCGTTACGTGGACGTTGCCCCTCAAATTATCATGTGATATGTCCACATTTCGATTTTTATTCGTGTTCATAAATTTCATCGAGTTACAAACTCTATACTTTCTCATTTATGCATCAGTGAAATTCATAAAAAATCACTGAAAAAAAGTCTGAATTGCAACACAGTAATAAATCATTGAAACAAATTTCACTGAAAGCAAGCCAGAGAAAATCACCGGTAATCAGTGAAAAATCACTAAAAACTCAGTAATATTTATGAAATTTACGGAAAAATCAATGAAATTCTTTAAAAAATCAGTGAAATTCCTTGAAAAATCAGTGAAAAATCTCTGAAAATCAGTGATAACAACTGATTTTGGCTGCGCTGCAATTATAACTGTTTATCAGTGACTTTTCACTGATGTAAAATGAGAGAGTACCAAAATGAATGATTATTATAGAAAATGCGCCGCAATACCCACTCACTAAGGCAATTTTTTTCATCTTCGTACAAAAAAATTATAACTGATCCAGAAGTTTCAAAATTCGATGACCTCAAATTAGTAAGAATCAATGGTCACATACAATTTATATTTTTTTGGGTGAGTTTTTTCAAAATTAGGGGTCCAGACGACCATGTAAGACCTAATCCAAAAAATAAGGACCTTTGTGCCTCAGGGGTATCGAGATCCCAATTTGAAAATTTGTTGGTTGGAAAAAGGGTAAGAAGGGCTCTTCATTGTAATTTTTTCAGATTTTTAAATGGTAGCTTTCATCTTCTGCACTCATGAAAATTTAGCTTTCACCATAGAAGTTCAAATTTGAGCTTTTCAAAATGTGATTATCGCTTTTGAATCTCCCATCAATTCTCTTTCAAACCTCGCACGCAGTTTTCCCCCAAGTACAACCGATCTCGCGATATAAACCTTCAAATTTGAGTAGTTCACCAAAAAAACACAATTCTTCAAAAATTACAAGCCCCCGCCCATTCGAGGTTTAGGATGGAATAGGGGTTGAAAAAAACGGGTTTTTTCGGAATGGAAATTTCGTCATATCTTTTCATATTTTATCACATTTACTCGTTTGTATTTTCGGGTTGGAATTTTGAATTTATTATCTTGCAGATTGCAATTTTTCACTTTTTTCGATGAAATGAAAAAATCGATTTTAATCGAATTATCAAAGTTCGAAATCAATGATCGTTGCCCCTGGGATGGAAATAATGCAACACCAATAATGGCGGTTATTTCATTAGTTCATCAAGGGGAATTCGTAAAAAAATTTACCGAAATCAAATTACCCGTAACCATTGATTTTTGGTTCGAATTAATAGCACAAGCGAAAAATTTCATAAGAGACAATTCTCTATTTCAATCACCTATCAGAATTTATTTTAGAAAGGGAAGGCTTCATTTTCGTCATCTTTTGCTACTTTCAGAATTGTACGGTACGTATTTGAATTATTTTTGATAAATCACTTATTTCATGATTTGAATCTTTTTCGTTGAAATCATTACAGTGACTCGTGATTTGTAATTTGAAATTTCGAATTCGAATCAATTCATTTTTTAAAAATTTCCTTCGTTTCTCTGCCATTCACTTTGCTTCTCGTAAAATTGTCGTTTTTCTTGACTTTGAGTTATCGAAGCGAAAAGTTTTTATCGAATGACCAAAATTCACAAAAGCCGAAAAACTAAAGTAACATATTGATTTTTACTAATTTGAAGGCACCGAGTTTGAATACGTACTCGATTTTTTCATCCGACCCTACTGAATCCTGCCATTACCCCCTTGATAAGGTCAAAATTCAAAAAAATGAAAAATTACGTGTGATCTACTTTTAATTAAAATTCATCAGTACATAAAAAATTCATTCAATATTTCGTTTTTTATAATTTTTCACAAAACTGCTCAATTTTGGGAAGCTATGGCTCAACCCCCTGAGGTCAAGAAGGGCCCGAAATTTTTTCGGGAGGACTTCTACACCTACATAACCCTTCACGTGAATTTGAGCGAAATCGGAGCAAAAAATTATTTTTCGAAATGGATTCTCTTGGCTCTATTCTCTATTCCCCCTCAAAATGAACAAGGGGTAGGGGCGGTGCATTTTCACCACACACTCTGGACATCATATAGAACATTTTAAATCAAAAAATTGTCACTTTCCAGCGAAATGTCATCTTTGGGTCACCTACGTAACGAGGTCATTTCCTGCTGAAAAAACTCACGATCTAAATACTTTCAAAGGAGGTAGACTAGTCGGATTCGTCATCTCAAAATGAATCCAGAAAGTACCAAAATTTTCAAAATTAAGTGTTTGGCCACTTTTATGATTGAAAAATAAAGTTTTTTTTTTGTCATTTTAGACAAAAATGCCCAACTTTAGGAAGCGATGGCTCAGCTCTCTGTGGTCGATTGGCTGATTTTTTTGAGATGGAGGAGTACTTCTACAATCAACTCAAAGTCGATATAAATTTCGTATTTTGGAATTTTATGATTTGCTGTTGGTTGCATTAGTGTACAAAATTTTCATTTTTTTTTCAAAATTCACTTTCAGTGGCTAAAAAAAAAATTTGTTCACTTACTCGATGAAAAAAAAATCATTCCAGCTTAGCGATAATTTCATATTATTGAAATATTGCAATTTGCAACTTTTCAACCCCCTGGTAGCAGTCTGCGTTTTGATCGGAGAAGGATGGCGATGGTTTAGGGAGATGTAGAAACTCAAATCGCATCTTTTAAATCTTACGAAGGTTTCCCACACAATTTTGATTGGCTAAAAAACGCAAAAAACAGCGTTTTTTTCAAAAGGAGGTGCACTTTGAGCACCTCCTGCTCACCTCCCCTTGCCCCCTGGGTAAACCACCCCACCAAATTTGGTTAAAATCCAAGATATGTTTTTTTTTCGATCCACCCTACTGCTCATTAGGGTGGAGTGAAAAAAATCGATGGTCTTCGATTTTGCTCATTTTTTAGTATGTTGTTCCTTTTGAGTTGAAAACTCCCCACACAAATTTTTAGCCCCCTAGGTCACTCTGGAGGGGAGCTAGGGGGTCTCAAAGAGGGGTCATTTTCGAAAAAAACGCGGTTTTTCGCGTTTTTGACCCCGAAAACCCCCCTAACAAAACTTCTTACGTCAGTTTCTAGGAGCAATTTGAGATTCTGCGTCGATCTGTGCAATCGGTTTTTCGATTTGAATCCATCTTCCTTTCCCCACCCTCGCTATTACATGTGCAGATTTGTGTTTTTTGAGTATCATAAAATCGTTTTTCGCGTTTTATGCAAAAACTAAGCTTCCTACGAAAAAAAGTGTAGTGACCAATTTTGTAGAGCGTGAAATTTGCCACCTAGTACATGTAGTAATATTTATGTCGACTCGATATTAAGAAAAAAAACAACAAAAAAAACGAAAATTTCAAAGCTTACAATTGCAAAAAAAAAAAAAAAAATGAAAAACAAACAATTTTTACACGTGAAGGTATAAAATACATTTGTTCGCTTTTAGATTGGAATAACTTAATACATATTACTATAAATTATTAATGCTTGTTAAAGTCTATCTTAGTTTCGAAGGTGGGTTGTATGAATCGCGCAGCTAGGGTGATTGCGATGAATCCAGCTCTGTATTTCGATGTCACTTTTATACTCGCCTCGCTAACCATTCTTATACATCTCTCCACAGCTTGAGAGTGACATGGAATCTGTAATAGTCGAGCTGAAGGGATTTTCAATGCAGGTGGCATAACACAGTTCGAGAGGTCGGTTAATTCCGAGTAATGTTTCGCCTCAAAATTAATTTTTGGGGGTTTGAAGATTCTGGGTACCTTTGATGAACTCGAATGATCATCGGAAATTTTTGATATAATTTCTTCGGCTTCTTTGTGGTAGAGTACATCATATTTCATGGCCAAAAGAATATTCTCCGGATGCGCAAAATATGCATTTCTCGATATAATAGGGTCGATGATATCGGTCATTCGAGTTCATCAAAGGTACCCAGAATCTTCAAACCCCCAAAAATTAATTTTGAGGCGAAACATTACTCGGAATTAACCGACCTCTCGAACTGTGTTATGCCACCTGCATTGAAAATCCCTTCAGCTCGACTATTACAGATTCCATGTCACTCTCAAGCTGTGGAGAGATGTATAAGAGTGGTCAGCGAGGCGAGTATAAAAGTGACATCGAAATACAGAGCTGGATTCATCGCAAACACCCTAGCTGCGCGATCCATACAACCCACCTTCGAAACTAAGAAAGACTTTAACAAGCATTAATAATTTATAGTAATATGTATTAAGTTATTCCAATCTAAAAGCGAACAAATGTATTTTATACCTTCACGTGTAAAAATTGTTTGTTTTTCAGTTTTTTTTTTTTTTTGCAATTGTAAGCTTTGAAATTTTCGTTTTCTTTGTTTTTTTTTTCGTAATATCGAGTCGACATAAATATTACTACATGTACTAGGTGGCAAATTTCACGCTCTACAAAATTGGTCACTACACTTTTTTTCGTAGGAAGCTTAGTTTTTGCATAAAACGCGAAAAACGATTTTATGATACTCAAAAAACACAAATCTGCACATGTAAAAGCGAGGGTGGGGAAAGGAAGATGGATTCAAATCGAAAAACCGATTGCACAGATCGACGCATAATCTCAAATTGCACCTAGAAACCGACGTAAGAAGTTTTGTTTGAGAGGTTTTCGGGGTCAAAAACGCGAAAAACCGCGTTTTTTCGAAAATGACCCCTCCTTGAGACCCCCTAGCTCCCCTCCAGAGTGACCTAGGGGGCTAAAAATTTGCGTAGGGAGTTTTCAACTCAAAAGGAACAACATACTAAAAAATGAGCAAAATCGAAGACCATCGATTTTTTTCACTCCACCCTACTGCTCATGCTTGACGATTTTTCCATGCAGTAGCGTAACTGGACATCCCTTTGGGGGGGGGGGTCTGAGATACAATGGCGTCGGGAGCTTTTTTTTTGGGAGGGTAAAAATTGTGTATGGAGACTTGGAATACCAGAAGGATTTGGGAGGAGGGGGTAAAAGGGAGCCTTTTTTCGCACTGTTTTCGTCTCAAATAGATGATATAATTGTGATTCTGATCATGCCCGAGCGAAGCGAGGGCCAAGCTTTGAAAAAATTTGGGTTTTAATGTCCAAAAAAATACATTTATTCGCGTTTTAATGCTTTGAAAATCCCTACCTGATGAAATTTGGGGGGAGGAAGTACATTTGATATTTTGTACCCTGGTCGCGATTTCGGGAGTACAACGTATACTCCTTTAACTCCATTTTTCGACGCCACAGGTACATTTTTCAACGTTCAATTATCAGTTTTTATTATATAACAAAGAAAAGCAAAAGGGAGAGGGTCGTGAAAAACTGACATGAAAAGTTTTCTCACGTTGAATTCAAGGTTTTAAGATCACAAATACTTTCGAATAAAAAATTCATTTTTGAAGGGCTTCTGAGGGGGGGGGGGGTTGGTCCCCCCCGTCTTTACGCCACTGTTTCCATGGGATAATATACTTAATTTCAATGTTAGGTTTTATTCAAGTAAGTAATTAGAGATTTTTTAAAATTAATATTTAAAGCTATTTTTATTTTTAGTTATTTAAATTATTATTCGTTTACTTATTTATATTTTTCTTCGAGTTTATTATTATGAATTTTTTTAACCCTACATATAATTGGTACCTAAAATAACGTTTTTAATAAAATATTTTATTAATATAATCTTGAGATTTTTTTTTTTACCGCCACACAATTGGATCTTTCAGAATTTATTTTATTAAGGGAAGGCGTTATTTTCATCATTTTTTGCTAGTCCGATGCCACTTCTCGTATCAAGCTGTTATTTTTAGCTTCCTACTCCCCAAACTAGTCACCATTTCACTGTGAAAAAAATCACTTTCGCCATATTTCTCTGTCCCAATTCTATTCCTCATCCAGCCACCGAAAGTTACATTTTCCAGCTCCTTCCTCACATTCTCCTCGAACCTCATAACTAACATGTTTCTTAAAATCTCCACCACCGAAAAAAATTAATTTCCCAGCATAAATTTTTTCCGCATTACGGATCTAAATGCAAAAGGTCCATTTCAACGTAATCCTTCAATTAAAACCCCAACTCTGTACAAATTCCGGCCAAACTACACCTATAAAATTTCCAACCTGCATTAAAAAATTAAGACTCACTTACGTCCGAAAGTTTATACCATATTTAAAAATAAACCTCTTTGTATAATTTCGCACCGGTCCGATGGCATTAAAAAATACGCGAATAAAAGCAATGCTTCCATTACAAACGAACTTTCCAACAAAAAAATAAGTTTTTTTAAGCTTTTAGTTTTTTTTCCACTCGCAAAAATCCACCAGTCCATTTGAAACTTCAAAAAAATACTTTTTATAAATACTAGCCCGAGTGGTCGGAGCAGATAGGTACCTATAATATAGGATTATAAAGTATATAAAAATCATACTACTTTATGTTTTTAGTAAACCCAACAATAAAATGTAGTCGCGACGTATGCGTCGCTTTTAGAACGGTACAAAGGTAGGTAAAACTTTCACATTTCGTTAATTCATTATACACGAAGGGTATCTGCGAAGGGGGTAAAATTTTATAAATTCATGAAACAAATACAGTCGAGTATATATGACAGTATACATTTTGATGAATAAGGTGCCACCGAGTGAAATAATTTATTCTCCGCTGTTTACATTATTTATCGCCGAGTTTATTTAGGTTTGGCGGCTAGGCCCGAATATGGAGCATTCGTCGACGAATATCAGCCCAGCATCTGCAACGGCGGCGGATTACACTTCAGCCAGATATCGTATATGGGTAGGATATTCTTAGGATGGCGCGAATTTCAGGCACACGGCGAGGTAACATTTGTGAAGTATTAATAGCTTCAAAAACCAAACTTTAAACTTCGATAAGTTTAATGGCTCGGTGCTGAGGCAGGTAGGTAGACGAGCCGAAATTTATAATTCGCAGCAATCAGCCTCGACGAATACCGAACACGAGTAACAGATGTACCAAATTATGCATTCTGTCTAGAAAATTTAATATTACTTTGACGTCGATGCGACATCGACATCGTTCGTCTGTTCTTCGACGTTGAAAATAAGAAGAAAAAAAGCAACGAAAAATAAAAAAGAAAATCACTCAAACGTTGACACGACAAAAGCGAACCGTACAAAGGTATTTGTCGTATTTTCTCAAGTTGCGCATTTTTTCCCCTAAGTATTCACGGAAGCGGAAAAATTTGCCGACGAATCATTTGAAATTTTTATATTTTCTCGCCCTCCTTCGCCGGTTCGTTTTTATACAATTTTATGCATATTTTTATGCGCCTTTTTTGCCCTCGTTCGTCGCGTCGAACGCGGCCAATATTCGTAATGCCGCCGACACGACGACGACGTCTAAAGCCGGGGCTCTTTGTCGTCGACACCGCAGCAGCCGGCACTTTTCCACGTCAAATCGACAATTAACTAATCACATCGTCGCGCTCGCTAGCTCGAGGTTCGAAGTGCATAGAAAATTAACGCATTCGTTGCCATCGCCACAGCGTTCTAGTCTCAGCCCCCTCCCCCGTGGTACTAGCTGCCTTTACCTAAAATGCACTAGTAATTTATAATCTGCGACCTAGTTCCCGCGCCGCCGAAGACTGATGTATAATTTATTTACTCGCAAAGTCGTAATTTATGCCGGATCTTTCTGAATTAATCGCTTATGCCCCACTGAATTACCGCCGTCTACCAGATACCAAGCCTTATACAGGGATACGCCGGTAACGGCAAACGAACAGATGCAGACGTATTTGCAATTCTAACTAGGTCTAAAGGCATTTTCATGAAAGTAATTTTTCCGCCTTGTATCCGCGTCGTCGTGCCACCGCCGCCGCAAAAAATTCTACCGGCCTTTGTACGTCGGTCGTTGCGACTCGACGGTATATTTTCAATTCTGCCCGAATTCGAGGTTCATATATTGTGAAATTCAATGTAATAAAGAATGGGGGTCAGGGGGAGTCGAGTCTCATTTTGGGAATATTTTCGTGGGATACAGCTTTGAGTTGGAACTCGCACATTTCAAATTTTTTCAACTTCTTTTCGGCCTCTCGAAGCGAAGCTATGGGTTTCCAAAGCAATGATTTTTGAAAAAAATGCTCTTTTTTTTGCCTCCAATTTCCCTCCCGATCTCATAACCAATAGTTCAATCAGTAAAGCAGTTTTTGGGGGCAAACCCAAACACCCAAGATAACAGAGCTTTTTTTTGCTGAATATTGTCGAAATTAGTCCCCTATCAACATACTTCGACCAACCCCACTAACTCCCATTGCTAACCCCTTAAAATGAGATTAAAGCTTCCCCCTTTTTTTTCCCCCCATTCCACATGGTGGGGAAAATTTATTTATTATTTATTTACAGAAACCTTGAATTGTTGATGCTTTGCCTTAGGCTTATCCACAGCAACAAAGCAAGGGGAACCAATATAGTTTATAACAATTATAACTTAAATTATTATGATATTTAAAGATATGGGTTGGGTGGTGTGTTTGTTTAAAAGTGGAAGGTTGATGGTAGATATGGAGAGAGATAATTGGGTTATGGAAACTTGTAATTGTTGTATTGGTACTGCATTATTTCTGTGCTAAGTTTTTCAAATTGAGGGGAGTAATAAAATTCTTCTGGGTAAGGGGAAGTGGAATCGAACTGAGTTGAAAATTCATTTCTTATGGTGGTTATTAGGGGGAGGGAACATTCAAAAAGGAGGTGGTATGGTGTTTCATTTTCTTGTTTGCAACGACATAATGGAGATTGTGCTTTTTTAATAAAATTTAAATAATATTGAAAATTACCATGACCTGTAAAAATTTGTGCTGTATGATATGTTATTTCAAAAGAGGAGGAATAAAAGGGTTCAAGTTTAGGAATAAGGATATGGGTTATTTCAGCATTTTCAGTCAAGTTCCAACGTACTTGCCATTTTTCAAGGACCCAAGAGTATAAAATGTTTTTTAATTGTTTGATGGAGATTTTACATTCAAGTATAATATCAATTTGAAAGTCTGGTATGTCTTGAGGTGGAGTTAAATATGTTACAATATTTAATATAGTTTCATATTGTATATTAAATTTATTTTTTGGGAATTTTTTGATTGAGGGGAATGGAAAGTTATATATTTTGTTTGGAGCATCTGGAATTTTAAGACGGTTTTGGGTGCAATAGCGTAGGTTTCTTATGATAATTTCTAGGTCTAAAGGTATTGTTTTTGAGAGAGTAATAGCTGCTTCGTAAGATATTGTTTTATAGGATCTGGAAATATTAATGCAATATAATCTTTGAATACGTTTTAATATTTTTTGAAGGTATGGCCGAGAGGTGAGGAGATGCCAAAATGCCGATGAACAATATTTAAATAAAGATCTAATTACTGAGTTGTATATAATTCTACGTACCCAAGTTTTTTGACCCCAATTATTTTGACAAATTTTTGTTAATTTATAAATAATTTTCAAAGATTTAGATGCGAGATTTTCAAAATGTGGCTTAAAAGTTAATTTATTGTCCAAAGTTATACCAAGATATTTGAATTGTGTAAAATGTTGAAGTGGGGTAAGATTAATTTGAATGTTAGGAAGGTTGATCCAATGCTTTTGTTTAATTTCGGTGAACAGAGTAAATGTGCATTTGCTAAGGTTTAAGGTTAGAGCTGCATAGGTAAGCCAGTCATTAATCTCCAAGAAATCTGTTTTTGGCTTCTAGTAAAGTCAAATTTAGAAAAAATTCCTATTAAGCTGAATTTTGGTTTATACGATGTATAATGGTGTCAGTTACAACATAAAAAAATGTCCGCTCCCCAAGTGTGGAGCTCGCCCCAGGAGGGGGGAATCCTCCAAATAAGTGGTTTTTCGTCTCTACCGCCTCAGGGAAGCCTCAAATCAAAAAATAACAAGTATAAAGAAAAAATCTACATCAAATTTCCTATCAAATGGACTTTTCACTTTTCGAGATAACTCGATCCTAACCTCAGTTAGGGGTGCTTAAAGTTGACCCCTTTTTACATTTTTTCAATTTCAGCCTGAAAATACACTTATTACGGGTTTAAAACGCATTTTAGGGGAAAATTGGTAAGAACTAAAAGTGTTCCTCGTCCAATTCTACATCCGATAGAGCTATCACGTGTTTCAAAAAACCTCAAAATGGGGGAGGAGGTGCAAAAAATCAAATTTTATAATTCACATCTTAATTACGAGAGTATAGTAGCGAACTGCAAAAAAATGGCTTTTGATGAAAGAAGCATGAAAGTTGGTATGATGAAAAACAAGACCAAAACAACATTTTAGAGAATGAGAATCACTTTCAATTCACCATTGGGGGTGCGAGGGAGTGGTTTTTTGAGGCTCCAGCCCCCCTCATGTGGTAAGGTTGAGCAAAGTCGACGTTCTTGGGGTCGATTTCATATATTTCGACCTCCCTGAACATGAAGATGCCACTACTTTTGAAATCTGATAACTAAAAGTGCCCCAAATTTCAAATTAACCCCTTTCGTATTTACCAATATTTGTGAAAAATTCCTAAAAATCGCAGTTTCTTATTGGGAATTTTTTCTAGGTTCGAGCTAATTTAACTGTACTTACTATTCTATTTAATTTTTTTTGCAGTTTTGTGAAAAAATACTCTACAGGCATTTTACGAATATTCTACGTACATCGAATCATCTAGAAATGAGGTGAGGAATAGTAGTACAGCCAAATAAGCTCAAACCAAGCCAAAATTCCCATAAAGCTGAATTTTGGTTTATACGTGTATAATGATGTCAGCAACCACATACAAAAAGTTCCGCCCCCCAAGTGTGGAGGAAACCCCAGGAGGAGGCAAAAACACCCCAAAAAGTGGGTTTTCTTCCCTACCGTCTCAGAGACGCCCCCAATCGAAAAAAAACAAGTGTGAAAAAAGATTCTACGTCAAATTTCCTATCAAATGGATGTTTCACTTTTTGAAATAACTCCACCCTGATCTCAGTTAGGGGTGCTCAAATTTGACCCCTTTTTACAATTTTTCAATTTTGACCTGAAAATACACTAATTATTGGTTAAAAATGCATTCTACGTAAAAATTGGTAAGGACTAAAAGTGTTCTCGTTCAATTATACATTCGAAAGTGCGATCATGTTTTTCAAAAAATTCCAAAATGGGTCCAAAATGGGGAGGAGCTGAAATTCAAATTTGGAAGTTTGTATCCTACAAGATACTTTATGTGCTAAATGGTATAAGTGTCTTCTCTGTGAACTAGTAAAAAATTAATTTCAGATGTGGTGGGGGGGGAGAGTTGGAGAAAACAAACATAATGAAAAAGCAGGCTCGAAAGTTTGCAATTTTTTCATGAACTCTTATCCTAAGAAACCGATGATGGTTCTAATTGGTGGCAAAGTACGTATAGAATTTCTAGCACTGAATACAGTGCTGCCCAAGCCCCGGAAGACTAGGTTAAAGGGAGAGAAAACATGAAAAATTATTTATTCGATTGAAAATTTTTTTCAGTCGGTTCTATTTTTGGATTGTAGAATTCGATTCCGGCAATATTTTTTGCATTTAGGTGACCGAAAATTTCATACATACCCAAAACTAATAAAATAAGTAACTTGTAGGATACAAACTTCCAAATTTGAATTTCAGCTCCTGCCCATTTTGTGCCCATTTTGGAATTTATTAAAAAACATGATCGCACTTTCGAATGTAGAATTGAACGAGGAACACTTTTAGTTCGCACCAATTTTTACGTAGAATGCATTTTTAACCAATAATTAGTGTAAGTATTTTCAGGCCAAAATTGAAAAATTGTAAAAAGGGGTCAATTTTGTGAGGTCAGGGTGGGGTTATTTCAAAAAGTGAAACATCCATTTGATAGGAAATTTGACATGGAATATTTTTTCACACTTGTTTTTTTTCGATTGGGGGCTTCCCTGAGGCGGTAGGGAGGAAAAACCACTTTTGGGGGTGTTTTTGCCATGTTACTATGAAAAATTCTGTATTATTCCAAGATAATATGGTAGAAATACATCGCTCCAATTCAGGTGGTTTTCACTAGAGTGCCCCCCCCCCCATATTCACGAGGAGGTGAAAAATTTTGTCGTGTTTATAAGAAGTAATGGCACAGCCCCCTGACGTCAGAGAGGGCTTAAATTTTTTGGGAAAAATTTCAACTATGAAATAATCCTTTAACTGAATTTGAGCGAAATAGCAATAAATTTTTTTCACCTCCTCATGAAAATGGGGGTGAGAGTGCCTATTCAGCGGGAACTACCAAAGTTGGGGTGATATATTCTTACCGTAACATCAAAATATCATAAAGAACATTTCTTAGGTACAAAAATCAGGTTTTTTTCGGACACTTTGTTACTTGATTTTTTCCGAAAAAACCCCGAACCTCCTTTTTCAAAACGCCACTACTCCATAGGTACGTATTAGAGTTACAGAAATGACTGATGGCTCATTTTGTAAGTAATTCGATGTAGAATAAAATTCCTGCAAAGTATTTTTTCATAAAACTGCAAAGAAAATGAAACAGAACCCAAAAACAAATTTCGGGAAGCTTAAATCTACCATGTAGGGGTTAGCGATGGGATGGTTGGGGTTTGGGGTCGATCGGAGTATGTTGATTAGGAGACCATTTTCGACAATATTCAACAAGAAAAGCTCTCTTACATTTCATCTTTGAATTTGCCCTCAAAAAATGCTTTATTGGGTGGACTACAAGCATTAAAAAATATTAATGTTTCAAGTACGATCGACGTTTTCATCTTAGACATGTTTCAGTTGTAGCCCTTCAAGATATTTCAGAAGTTTGAAAATCAGTGTTTCTCAGCAATTCGAAACAGTTTTGATAGTTTTACGTAAACAGATGTCTCGATTCGAGTTAGAGATCAAAATAACTTCAAAAATGGATTCTAGGGGCAAAAAACATGCATTTTGTTACCAAAATTTTATATTTTGGCCCCCTTTTCTAATTATCTTTAAACTATTTTGTTTTCGATTGTTTTCTTTGTTTGGAGGGGGGGGGGGGGCGGAATTGAACTCGGGAAATTAAAAATGGCAAATTTCGCTTTAGAGCAAAAGTTTTTAAATCGTGGATGTGTTTCATTATTGATTTTCATCGAAATTCAAAATAATTTGTCAAGAAAGGTTAATTTTTTTAAAAAAACATTTAAAAAAAATTGATTGCAGCCAATTGTTGAAAAATTTACGTTTTTTGACAAATCGACAAATTTTTAGAAAAAGAGATTCCTATGAAAATAAAGTTGAAAATTTGATTGTAAGAGTATTCAAAATTTCTAAATTCATTTCTGAGCTCATTTAAACCCCAACCCCAAACCAAGACTCTCAGTGGGGGGGGGAGATGACCTTATATAGATATTCGCTGAGTGGTTTTGAAAATTACCAATAATTTTGTCCCCTTCTTTGCCTCTTTTGAGTTATGTATGTATTTCAGAAAATGACCCCGGAAATGAACTAGGGAAGTCAAAACATATGGATTTCGATACCACACTCAATATTTTCGAGACTTTTTTTTCACTTCAACCCTCTCCGGTTTCCCCCGAGGGCCCGAGTCTGAGGTAAAAATAACTTCAGAATTGGGTATGGGGCTTTGAATACCTTATGGAATCATATTTTTAATTTTTTTTCGGAAGTATCCATTTGAAACATTTTTCAGAATTTTTCCTTCCTTTCTTTGCAATCTGATTCGGCAACACCCCCCTTCCCCCGAGGGAGCTAGAAAAAAGAAAAAAGTCCAAAAGAACTAAATAGTCTACAATCCAAACATGAAAAAGTGCTCTAGAAATCGAATTCAGCGATCTTTTTTGAGAACCAAAAAAATGAGCTGCCAAAATGTCGGTACTATCCGCCTTATTCGAAAAAGTGCAGTTTCAGATTTTTAACCCTGCACAATGGGGGGTGGGACCCCTAAAAAGGTGATTTGGGGGACATGGTCCGAACCAAAAAAATTCGACGGATTTGGGTTGAGGAACTTCTTCCGATACCGAATATGTAATTTTTTTCCGTTGCACCCTTCACAACTGCATTTTATTGCACTTCAAGTGCAATTTTTATGCATTTTGGACGATTTTTGACAGTAAAAGAGCCCCCCTATCCAAAATATAGGTGAGAACCAAAAAATACTCGTCAATTTTGTTGAATGTAGTTATTTAAAGTCCATTCCCGCAAAAATGGGCGAAAAATTCCTGCACAATGCGAAGTAATGAAAATGAACAGGTTGGTCGCCCCATCCCCCCACCAAAATTAAGTCATGGAATACTTGCTCAAAAATAGCAATGCGATACATCAAAATGGGTCAAAATTTCGCGCTGAATCCGAAAATCATCATCATTTTTTATTTCGACCCCCCTCGGTGGAGTTCTGCCCCCAAACTTGGATTTGAGGGGGAAACTAAAGAATTGACATCATTTAAATGAAACGTAATTAGAATTTACGCAAATCAGACAATTGTGGTTGATTGATCTTAACTTTCAGCATACCTTGATTCCCCCCAAAAAATTTCCAACCCTCATCCCTCCCACGCCCGCCAAATTATAATAAAAACATTAATTTAAAAACAGCGATGCGGCATATCGAAATGGTTTGAAATTTCGCGCTGAGTTTGAAAATGGTAATAATTTTTGAATTTGACCCCCTCGGTGGAATTCTGCCCCCAAACTTGAATTTGAGGGGGAAACTGAAGAATTGACATCATTTAAATGAAACGTAATTGGAATTTACGCAGATCAGACAATTGTGGTTGATTGATCTTTACTTTCAGCATACCTTGATTCTCCCAAAAAAATTTCCAACCCCCATCCCTCCCACCCCCGCCAAAATATAATAAAAACATTAATTTAAAAACAGCGATGGGGCATATCGAAATGGTTTGAAATTTTGCGCTGAGTTTGAAAATGGTAATAATTTTTGAATTTGATCCCCCTCGGTGGAGTTTTGCTCCCAAACTACAATTTGAAGGGGTATAAATGAATAATTGACCTTATTAGATGAAACGTGATTGCAATTTACAGGCGCCAGGCTGTAGCAGTCGATAATTTCCAATTATGCAGCATATATCGACTCAAAAAAATTTCTACCCCTCGCACCTCCCGCCCTTGCCGCCTCTTACCTGATAAAAACATTTATTTTATAACATAGCCGTGTGACATTTTAAAATGATTTAAAATTTCGCGCTGAGTTCGAAAATCGTAGTAATTTTTTAATTTGACCTATCCTTTATTTTTTTTAAATTTTTAATGTCTTTTCATTTTTCAAGAAAAAAAATGTTGTCTATTTATTTTGTCTGTTGAAAAAAAAAAGAAAAACACTACGCCACTGACAGACTTTAATACGTCCGCCATCCTCCAATGAACTACGTATAGCTTGAACGCGAAATTTTAAGGCATTGTAAAATGTCATACAGCTATGTTATAAACTAAATGTTTTCATCAGGTATGATGCGGCTAGGGCGGGAGGTGCGAAGGGTAGAAATTTTTTTGAGTCGATATATGCTGCAGAATTGGAACTTATCGACTGCTACAGCCTGGCGCGTGTAAATTGCAATTACGTTTCATCTAATAAGGTCAATTATTCTTTTATACCCCTTCAAATTATAGTTTGGGGCAAAACTCCACCGAGGGGGGTCAAATTCAAAAATTATTACCATTTTCAAACTCAGCGCGAAATTTCAAACCATTTCGATATGCCCCATCGCTGTTTTTAAATTAATGTTTTTATTATATTTTGGCGGGGGTGGGAGGGATGGGGGTTGGAAATTTTTTGGGAGAATCAAGGTATGCTGAAAGTAAAGATCAATCAACCACAATTGTCTGATCTGCGTAAATTCCAATTACGTTTCATTTAAATGATGTCAATTCTTCAGTTTCCCCCTCAAATTCAAGTTTGGGGGCAGAATTCCACCGAGGGGGTCAAATTCAAAAATTATTACCATTTTCAAACTCAGCGCGAAATTTCAAACCATTTCGATATGCCGCATCGCTGTTTTTAAATTAATGTTTTTATTATAATTTGGCGGGCGTGGGAGGGATGAGGGATGGAAATTTTTTTGGGGGAATCAAGGTATGCTGAAAGTTAAGATCAATCAACCACAATTGTCTGATTTGCGTAAATTCCAATTACGTTTCATTTAAATGATGTCAATTCTTTAGTTTCCCCCTCAAATCCAAGTTTGGGGGCAGAACTCCACCGAGGGGGGTCGAAATAAAAAATGATGATGATTTTCGGATTCAGCGCGAAATTTTGACCCATTTTGATGTATCGCATTGCTATTTTTGAGCAAGTATTCCATGACTTAATTTTGGTGGGGGGATGGGGCGACCAACCTGTTCATTTTCATTACTTCGCATTGTGCAGGAATTTTTCGCCCATTTTTGCGGGAATGGACTTTAAATGACTACATTCAACAAAATTGACGAGTATTTTTTGGTTCTCACCTATATTTTGGATAGGGGGGCTCTTTAACTGTCAAAAATCGTCCAAAATGCATAAAAATTGCACTTGAAGTGCAATAAAATGCAGTTGTGCAGGGTGCAACGGAAAAAAATTACATATTCGGTATCGGAAGAAGTTCCTCAACCCAAATCCGTCGAATTTTTTTGGTTCGGACCATGTCCCCCAAATCACCTTTTTAGGGGTCCCACCCCCCCATTGTGCAGGGTTAAAAATCTGAAACTGCACTTTTTCGAATAAGGCGGATAGTACCGACATTTTGGCAGCTCATTTTTTTGGTTCTCAAAAAAGATCGCTGGATGAACACTTTTTCGTGTTTGGATCATAGACTAAAATACCGCAAACCCAAAAGCTCAATTTTAAAAATCAGTTCTTCCTGGCATGGCATAGAATATTGTTAAGTAACGTGTAAAATATCGTATTTACGGCAAACTGAATGGGCAATTTTATTAACACGTAATTTATACCGTTAAAACTTGACGATATGCATTTCAATCAACACTCCTGATAACGGTTGCCTATCGATTTGATTTTACGGCGTTGAAAGTAACAGTATGAAGGCCATTTCATCACCACAACATCGTTGTAAATGGAAATTTTTCTGCAGCCAGCTTAATTTTCATGTAAAATTGCAAAAACTGTTTCGAGAAGATGAGAAACAATGATGTACGAATTTTGAAGCCATTGCTAGGGAATTAAACATCCACTGATTAAAAGATCGTACGGAGAGACCTAGTATCTACAATATTTTATTTTTAGCCATAAACTGCGCACGAATAAGGAAAACTTAAAGCAGGAGAGATGGTGTTAGAGGTAAAATACACATTCTTTTCAAAAATGGTCTTACTTTGGAAGCTCACCGATTTTCTTATAGGGATCAGACGAGACTGGAACTTTATATGGACAAATTTAAACTTACATGAGAATATCAGGTCATGTTAAAAAATCAAATATTTGTAATCTAGGATGAAAATTATTCGTTTGAACACTTACCATAAAGTATCGCATTTATGCGTCAATGCGACATAACGAACTCCTAGCTCATAATACATTCTCAATACACCTAATGAGTCTCCCAAAGAGTGACCTCCTTCGATGCCTATTAAACTGGCTATGTGTCCTCTTTTATGAGCAGCTTTAATGCCTGCAAAAATTACAATCATTATTTCAGTTCATCCATTAAACAAATGCGAACTCGTACTCAGACAGGTACTAAATAACGAAAGATTAAGTACAGTTTCTAATCATGGAGTTCAAAAGTCCTAGATTTATCTCCATAGCAGTTGCTTTAATTCCATTGAGCTAATTTGAGCACAGATGGTAGGAAAAATTCAAATATTCAATAGCCTGGAATATACCAGAGTGATTTAGAGAAAAAGAGAGATGACATTTTTGGTACCTACAAGAAAATCTGTCTCTGATTGAAGGAAAAGAATTTTCATTTTGGGTTTGAAAAGAAATAGAAATTGGAATACTTGCTATAATTTTTTTTCACTGATATTGGATGATTTTATAACGCAAGTACAAATACATATAAAATTAAATGTAAACAGTTCATCGTTTCAAACTAAAATCAAACAATCAATCAATCAATCAATCAATCAATCAACATTGCGGCGCCAAACCCTATGACAAAAATCGATCAATATATTGTGATGTCGAAATGTATCAATCAGAAATCGATAATTGACTGTGGCATCAATTGATGCATCGATTGTGGTGTCCAAAAAAAAGTCTAGATCAATCAATCTATAAAATTTTATTTTTAGTTAAAAGCAACGGAGTGGATGGCGATACGAATGTGAACAGCAGAACAGAAGAAAAGAAAGATATGAATCATGAATTTTCCATATCAAATATCATTTCTTCGTCCCAAATAATCTTTTGATGAAAGATTACAGTTAATTTAGCAAAAATCAATAATTAAAATTAACTGCATTTTGTAAAAATAAATGACGTGACAGCAGGAACCTAGCAGAAAACTTGACGAAAAAATTAGTTCAGAACTTAAATTATAGAGCGTCAAATTTCTTATCTGTAAAGTCCAATTCGTTTTTTCTGAGGAGGCTAAGCTTTTGAGATATTTTAGCTCAAAGTTCAAAATTCAAATTTTTTAAAATTGAAAATATCTCAAAAACTAAACTTTTGAAGAAAAAAAACTAATCGGACTTTATAGGTAGGAAATTTGACGCTCTACAATTTATGTTCCATTCATTTTTTTCGTGGAACCCTTCCTTTCCCCAGAAAATCGTCTTTAGGGGTCAAAAGTTACATAGAAAAATGCAAACAAATTTTCAACAAAAAATCTTCCTATTATAAAAAATCCTGACGTAATCGAGAAAAACTATAATCATATTCGAACTCGGCATTAAAAAATAGATTAGAATCGCCTACCAGTGAAACTTCAGCGATGGAGAAATTTTAAAATCAGCGCTACATTTTAGACTAAAAACAGTGATTAAAACCAGAAAAATAAAACGCTGTTTTAAATTTAATGGATAATTGAATACATTTATTGAAAAAGGGCACATACGCAAAAAGTGCGTTTTGAGAAAAACGCATTTTAAAATTGAGGAGTGTGCCAAATGAAGAGACTTCAATGAAGGACTGTGAAATTTATGTCGGTTGTAGATGCATCCTTTGGCTACAAAATGGCGCAAATCGCAAGTCGAAAGCTTGACGTTTGTTGGAGTTGTCGCTGCACATGTGAAGCTACTTTATGTGCCCCTCTCCAATAAAACAAAACTCATGTGCCCTTTTTGGATAAACGAATTGAAAAACTCGAAAATTTGAATACCAAACGTAATTTTTTGAACGTCTAAACATTTCTGGAGGCTAATTACATGTATTCTGATTATTATTGCTGAAAAAAAAAAAAAATTGTGAGGCCATTATGCAAAAATCGATTTTTATTGTTATAAGAGTAAAGAAATAATATTATTTCGAAAAAGTCATGCAAGTTAAAAGATAGAATTTTAAAAAAATACAAATATTAAACGTCAAAACATATAAGGAATATTTATTGAGATAATAAATTTTTGTAAAATTCACGTTCTTCCGGGTCTAGAAATTTCAGAAGATCTCTAACGTCGTTCTTCTTCGCTTCCGATATCTCCCCAGCAGGCCCTGGCGGATAATTCAATTTACAAATCCTGGCCCTGGGCTTCATAAACTTGAACTCCGCGAATTTTGAAAACGTTTAATATTTCTCTGAAATCTCATTGTAGTAGTGCATTACGCGTGTTCGGTAAACTTACCTCCTGCTGGCACTATGATACGTTTCCACTTTCTCTTCTTCTTAAATCCGTCTTTCTGTGGGCTTCCTTCCATTGTCTCGGTTCAAAATTTCAAATATCACGAGTAAATATTACCACAAATACGATTGGAATGTAAAATTAATATTCGTCATCGAAAATAAAGCCGCTAAATTGTTGAAAAAAAAAATAAACAGCATTGACTGGATAAATGTAACCAACACGTGACTGTTCTCCGCGCCGTAGAACGGAGTAGGATGGTCGATTGACCTTGATATTTGGTGGGTAGGTAGTCGAAGGATGCCTGGACATGTTGCACACGGTTTGGCACAAAAGGGCCTATAACGAGCATGTGCCCTTTTTCAATAAATGTATTCAATTATGATATTATTTTTTACGCTGATCATGCACGAGAAAAATGGTGAAAAGATTCCACGACGTCAGGATTTTTCATAATTGGAAGATTTCTTTTTAAAAATTTGTTTTACACTTTTTGATGTAATTTTTGATCCTTAAAGCCGATTTTCTTATGAAAGAAAGGGTTCTACGAAAAAAATGAATAGAACTTAAATCGTAGAGCGTTGAATTTCCTACCTGTAGGGTTCCGTCAGTTTTTTCTTAATACGCTTAGTTTTTGAGATACATATTTTCAATTTTTAAAAAAAAGTTGAACTTTGAAATTTAAACTAAAATATTTCGAAAGCTAAGCCTCCTAAGAAAAAAACTAATTGGACTTTACAGATAGGAAATTTGACGCTCTACAATTTATGTTCTATTCATTTTCTTCGTAAATTGTGAAAAATCTTTGGGTGACGGAATTTATTCACTATTTTTCTCGTGATCAGCGCGAAAAATACTATGAAAATCACCCATCAAACCTCAAACAGCATTTTCCATATTGACCTGTGACATTTTTTCTTCACCACAAACTAAATCGATAATTCTCGAGAAGGAAAATATTCTAAAAATTCATCTATAAAATTATTCATTACCTGCAGCTGAAGTCACAAATTCTAAATCATCTTTGTACATGCTGACGAATCTCTTGATAACATCTATTTGCTCTAATGTTAATGGTACGGCGTTTTTGTATTGTGTTTCGCAAGGCACGTAAGCCGACCAGAACTACGCAACGGATTACGAATTAATTTCAAATTAAAGCTATACATATGAAATAAATTTACTTCTTCGGTACATTTTATCGTACTTTATATTGCTTTTTATGGTATTTTTATGATAATATCGAACGTTGATATGTACTGAAGATTTCCCTCTGCCATATTTTATGGGGAAATAATTATATTGTGGAATATGTTAAACGAGGGGCAAAGAATGGGGATAAAAATTATGTCAAATACAATGAACTAGTTCAAGTGCTGCACATTGATATGACAAATTTTCAATCTAGAATGATTACCTACACATTTCAATGCATACTCAAATCCCAATTGTTCAGCCAGGAAAAAAATATATTCACCAAATCAAATATCAAATTATGAAAAAAAAAGTACAATACACCTATTGGCCTTGAATAATACGCTTCAATATTATTTATAGGTCTCACTCCCCTCCATAGGGGTGCGATTGTGTCCAGAAGTGATCCCAATCGGTTACTTACTTATAGACAATCGTTGTTGCATGATAAATTATTACTCAAATGCAAATCTCAACACATCAAAAGTAATATATTCAAAATTTTTAAAATAACAAAAATTTGAACCCCCCCCCCTTAGGGATTTAGGTTATACTTGAAAATGGTCATGTAGGGAATCATCTGATAGGAAATTCGATGCCGATTCTGAATCTGTGATTACATTATTTTCAAACTTGATATTTTCAAAAATAATGAGGAAAACTCAATTTTCAAGGATGTTTCACCCCCCCCCCCCAAAAAAAAATTTTCCACACCACTTGGAGCTCTTGAGTTTTATGTGGTACCTACTGGGACCCTATTGAACACATTTCCGCGGATAGACCTTTGTTACTAATTTGTTCCCATTTTTGCCCGGCCGAAAAGAACTACCTAAGTACGATTAAGCGTTTATAAGACGAGATAGATTTGAAGAGAAGTAAGTAGTTTTCTATAAATCGCCTTTTGGTGTTGACATTGACACACGATCTTAGATTTTGACCAAATTTACACGAGGTAATCTATTTTCAGCTGGGAACCCACAAAACAAAATTTTGGCTCTTCGGCTCTCCAGCTCAAAGGAAAAAGGAATAAAGGGTTAGGAAGACAAAAATTTCAAGCTTGGTTTCTCAACTCAAGATAAACTTTAATTTAAAAAATTTCATCAAAATTTGAGAAATGATTTTTTTAACCCATACTTTAATGTACTTTCAATGGATAATTAAATGACAGAAATCAAATTCAACAAAGAATTTTCACTCTCTACTTTAAAAATGACAAAACAATCTGTAAATATGTAGTTGCAAAATTACTTTGAAAATGTATGGTAAAAATTAAATTTCCCTAATCAAATTCTCAAGTCTTCAAAAATTTTACTTCAGAAGTCTGAAAATTTTGAAATTTGCATCTAAGCAAATACATTATTTTTGTTTACTCACACTCGTAAGTTCGTTATCTATAAAATCATGCTTCCGCAGTTTAGAAGAAATGGTCGTGAATTTTAAAATTGAGATAATTTCCTAACTCGAGTAAGAATGATTAAATAGATGATTTTTATCCAATTGAGTGTCAACAGTAAAATCGCCATGATTGAATTTCATGTACACAATAGACAATACATCTAGAGCAAAAAAATATAATATAATTTTGGTAACCAGCCAGCATAGGTAAAATATGTAATTTTTAAATCATTTACAATCTGAAATAAAATAAAAGGCATTCTAGAATCAGTTCCTTAGGTTCCTTGGCAAAATCTTCTACATTTTTGAGACAAATTTACAAATTTTCATTGTCCAAGTTTTTCATAGAAAGAAAATCCTACCTGCTCAATTTTTGAATAAAGTTCACTTAGTTCGCTTTCTTCATTGAGCATCCAATCCTTTATTAGTCAGATCCCCCTCATCGTTTTGAGAATTTATCGCAGTAATAAGTGTGGTAAACCTACGAGTCCTATGACTCATTAATATAGTTGATAGGAAGCGACCTAATCGCCGCCGCGATAATCTTACGTGACATTTGGTCTCACTCATTCACATTTCTTTTACGCTCGTTAGCATTGGAAGATGCAGATGTAACTAGTGTTGCCAATTTAGCATAATTATGCCAGATTTAGCATAATTTTTGGAGGGTGTTTTTTGGCTTCCTGGCATCATAAAATTATGCCAGGAAGCCAAAAATGAAAGAAAAAAAAATTGCGTGATTTAGCATAATTTTTGGCATAATGCTAAAATTATGATAACACCGGATGTAAGGTCATATTATTCATGTGTTTTAGGTAAGCGTATTTTTTTCAAAATCTAATTTACTTTCTTCCTTTTTTCTTCTTTTTTTTGGGGGGGGGGGGGGGGGGATCCATTAGCCGAGCTCAAATATCAACACAGCATTAAACATGTAAGTTGAAATCGAATCCTATTGTTTGTGAGAACTGCAACTTTATGCACGAAATTATAAATCTGAATCAGAATCAGGGGTGTCTAGCCAATCGCATTGGCTAGAGCTAATGGCTTGAAGCTAAAAAATAATTTCATTGGCTAGATAGTACGGGTGCCACTTGCCAAAAAAGCCAAAAGTATGGACCTGAAAAGATATAAAAATTTTGAAATATACGATCGATAGGGGACCTCTCCCCGACCCCAGAACTGCCATTAGAATTTTGAGATCGAATTGCAAACTCGTTCCAGGGGTTCCCAAAGTTATGAGGTTTTACCCCCTACCTTGTCACCTATTTTCGCTTATAAGTTTTGATAGAAGGAAGATAAAAAAACAGATTAGGGCTTAAATCACTCGTAAAGGACTACCATTTATGTATTTGGCAGCATTGGTCTCCTCACCCCGATTTTTACCGAAATAGGGGTTCCTAAAATCCAAATTTGAGAAATTCACTTTTCAAAGATGGAAAATCAAACCAATTTTGCTCCGTTGCTATTTATGCTATTGAAAAATGGTTCAGATGAAAAAGTTTCGCCATTTAATGAGGATTTCAAATATGTGTCAGTTTTTGAGCTAGCGTTGATAGAAATCGAGATATCGCGCATTGAACGAGGAAAAACCGCAACTAACGAAAAATGTGAAATTCAGTAAATGTGCTCCAGGTGCGAAATTATAAATTCCTTATCTTATGATATTGCTTCTTACATTCATAAATCTGATGTAGAAACAGAAGAATGGACCTTAATTAAAAAATTTAAGCATTTCAGTGGTTCCTAAAATGAGTATTTCAATTTAAATCCCATCTTTGGTGTAGTTTTCGTTGAAGTTCAAATGATCGTATAAGGTAACTGTTTTTGAACAATAGTAGGGCAAAACAAAATTCTATGCCAACTGTAAAACCAAAAATTGCTGCTTGAGTAAAAAAAGAAAAAAAAAACGTCATGTTTCTGAATTAATGTTAGCTGTCATGCGAATTTTTTGTCCGGCATATGATACTACGATACCTTGCACCCCCTGCCGATCCTGTGTGGCATGTTTTTGTTGAGTGGGCAATGGGGGCATCCTAAGGAACATTTTAATCATGAGTGCCCGAAAAAAAAGTTGACCCTGGATACAAAATGGCGGTCATTATGTATGACAAAAGTCGATTCAAATTTCACATTTCGCTCTGTAACTCGAAAACTAAGAGACTAACGATAAAATTTATAATGACAAAAAATGTTCTACGTAGAATTTCCAACATTTTTGGTCATTACACTAAACGCGTGAAATCATCCCGTTAGCGAGATACTCCCACCTGAAATTGCGCATGGGCATTTTCAAAGAGTACCTAGGTAATATTGCTTCCACACAAGTTTACACGTATACCTAATTCGACTGAGTTTTCACCCTTCAAAGTACCGATTTTGCTAAAAAAAATTATAGATTTCGATCATCCACAATTTACAGAATTACCTTCAGGGGGGGGGGGGGGGGGGGGGGGGGAAGGAGGAGGAGGAGTATTCATTTTCGCGGTTTGGCGCGAATTTATCGAACTTCGAAATCCTAATCTCAAGACTAGTATTGCTTATGAAATCCATTCATTTGCGCTGTTAGAAAGTATATCCAAAGTGTTTTTTTTTCAAAACTGAAATTTGAACTTTTAAATAAAAAGCTTGGTTTAAAAATTATAAAATCTTAAATTTTGTGTAGCATATTATTTGCTATTAGGTACAGTTTCAGAATGTTCCTAAAACTCGAAATCTTGTTTTAATCCCCACACCACCTCCTTGTTGAACGATCTAAAAAAAAAAAGATATGTCACGAAAAATTTTCAATATATTTGAGCTTTGTCCAAGGTGCATGGAGGGGTGCGGTGTTGGCACCAACTGTGACTCTCTAGGGTTCAGCGATTCCAAAATTCTAATCATTGATATAGCACATTAACCATAGTAAATGTTATTCTTGGTTCTTTCAGCTGATTTCCATCAGGTTATTTCAAGTTTTAAAAATGTTCGAAAGTTAAGCGCGTATCTCGCTAACGGGATGATTTCACGGGTTTAGCGTAATGACCAAAAATGTTGGAAATTCTACGTAGAACATTTTTTGTCATTATAAATTTTATCGTTAGTCTCTTAGTTTTCGAGTTACAGAGCGAAATGTGAAATTTGAATCGACTTTTGTCATACAAAATGACCGCCATTTTGTATCCAGGGTCAACTTTTTTTTCGGGCACTCATGATTAAAATGTTCCTTAGGATGCCCCCATTGCCCACTCAACAAAAACATGCCACACAGGATCGGCAGGGGGTGCAAGGTATCGTAGTATCATATGAACCGTGTTAAATCAAAAGAGACCAAGCGACAAATTTGAGAGTGCTGAGATTTTAACGTATTTCTCATTGGGAACACAAAATAAGCTTCTGAACACGTAAATTACTGATAGATTAATGTTACTAGAGTTCATATTTCTCATTCTTATTATCCCTTCTTCAACTTTTTCAGAAGTTATCGTACTTTCAAGTTTGTTTTTTGGTGAAATTTTTGATGTCGCTTGGTCTCTTTTGATTTAACACGGTTCATATGCCGGACAAAAAATTCGCATGACAGCTAACATTAATTCAGAAACATGACGTTTTTTTTTTCTTTTTTTACTCAAGCAGCAATTTTTGGTTTTACAGTTGGCATAGAATTTTGTTTTGCCCTACTATTGTTCAAAAACAGTTACCTTATACGATCATTTGAACTTCAACGAAAACTACACCAAAGATGGGATTTAAATTGAAATACTCATTTTAGGAACCACTGAAATGCTTAAATTTTTTAATTAAGGTCCATTCTTCTGTTTCTACATCAGATTTATGAATGTAAGAAGCAATATCATAAGATAAGGAATTTATAATTTCGCACCTGGAGCACATTTACTGAATTTCACATTTTTCGTTAGTTGCGGTTTTTCCTCGTTCAATGCGCGATATCTCGATTTCTATCAACGCTAGCTCAAAAACTGACACATATTTGAAATCCTCATTAAATGGCGAAACTTTTTCATCTGAACCATTTTTCAATAGCATAAATAGCAACGGAGCAAAATTGGTTTGATTTTCCATCTTTGAAAAGTGAATTTCTCAAATTTGGATTTTAGGAACCCCTATTTCGGTAAAAATCGGGGTGAGGAGACCAATGCTGCCAAATACATAAATGGTAGTCCTTTACGAGTGATTTAAGCCCTAATCTGTTTTTTTATCTTCCTTCTATCAAAACTTATAAGCGAAAATAGGTGACAAGGTAGGGGGTAAAACCTCATAACTTTGGGAACCCCTGGAACGAGTTTGCAATTCGATCTCAAAATTCTAATGGCAGTTCTGGGGTCGGGGAGAGGTCCCCTATCGATCGTATATTTCAAAATTTTTATATCTTTTCAGGTCCATACTTTTGCGATTTTGAAACGATAGAGTCATCTGGCACCCGTACTATGTAAAAAAACTGGTGTAAATTTACAGCACAACCCTGACTCAGATACAATAGACAGCAGGGGTATAAAATAAATATTTCACCTGCCTACACCCAGCTACTTAGATTTTCTGTCTTTAATTCTCTACAACTCTTGTTTCGAACTTTTTTTGATATCTCCACTTTTCGATAACCGGTTATTCACTTCGAAAAAAAAATCATTCAAAGAAACTATCAGTTTAAAAGTATTGGAGATATAAAAAAAAAAGGTGTGGAATAAAAGTTGTAGAGAATTGAAAACTGAATATTTCACGTTCTGTAATTTTTTTTCCATCTCGCGATGGAAAAGAGTTATGAGTATGACTAATTGAAAAACAAAAAATTATGCTCAAACCTTTTCTTTTCTATGACAATTTCTTTCCATTGCAAGATGGAAAAAAAGTTATGAAACAAAAAATGTTCATTTTTTACTTTTCTGCCATTTTTGTTTCAAACTTTTTTTCATATCTCCACTTTTTTGGATATTATTGACAACTGGTTCGAAACCGCTGAACCGGTTTCAAAAAAAATATCACATTTTAATCGCGCCAGTGCGTAGACTTTATTTTAATAAAAAAAACCGGACCCCAATTTTTTGACCCAAACCGGTTTCTCAATTTGTGGGAATCCTATAGGTTGGGCTGAAAGCTTGATTATTAATCTTAAATGTCCTTGACGCCCATGCCAGGAACACAATGCCATTTGAACCGTTTTGATATCTCTTTTCACTTCTGAGATATTGAGAAATGTTTCAATTTACCAAGACTTTTGTCTCATGCTGTGTAAAGCACTCTACTAATACAGATTTTATCCCAAAAATATATTGTACCAACTTTCTACCATTTCTTATCTTCAGCTGATTAGGCACTTAAAAATACCTAATTGAAAAAATTACTCTTTCATGTTCCAAAATTTTCCATAAAAAGTTGAAAAAAGTATTTGTGAAATAAATTTTCTCAAAATGAACTCGGAAAGAATAATTTTTTCCCCTCCCCCCCCCAAAAAAAATCAACAGTCTTTCAGTATCAAGAAAAAACAAATGAACTATCTACTCATTTATGCATTTTATCATTATGAAAAAATGGCTAAACTACGAGAGAGTAAGGGTGAAAAAATGCTGCCGATAATTTTTTTTTGAGTAAAAGTACCTACTTATTCACGCCAAGACCATTTTGAGAAAAAAATTTCAACATTTTGTTTCTATTTTTAATGGAAAATCTAAAGACACGGAAACATTTTTTTCAAGCACCTACCCCAAAAAAATATAAATAAAGGTGAAGGTGAGGTCCGATGGTATTTTTCGTAGAAATACTTACCATTTCGGGCAGAAATTCTTAAAAAGTTCCATTTTTCAAATTTTTTGAATGTAGGTAGTCGAATTTCAAGGACACTTAAAATAAAGGTAAGAGGTCGAATGTAAATTTCACCAGATCTTTTTGAGATCCAAACACACCTCCCCAGCCACCTCTCCCACCAAATTTCGAAAAATCGCAACCCCTCCACCCCCTTAACCTCTACAACAACTCCTTCTCCGACACCCAAAACACCCGTCAACCTAAGCACGACACCGAAACAAAAACAAGCGTCAACTGTTGATCAACAATTAATCTTTCCAGACGTAGACACGACTGTCACAGCTTACCTCCCCTTTTCTTAAAATACGCTACTAATTCTCACCCAAACTGCTTTTGATATTTCAATTCGCAAATGAGAATTTAATCTGCACACGGCGAAGAAACGAGTCAGACGTAGCGTAAAAATGTGGTACCCGGCTTGACATCCACTTGTTGAAGAATTTCCAAAACTAAAATACCTTCGGGAATACGAATTCTCTCGTCTTCGCAGCCTAGAAACCGGGAACGGGCAAAAATTGGGGAAAATCGCGAAACACCGGTAACGAGAGTAAATGAAACGTGACAGCAGAGGGAAAAATCTTGGCTCGAACGTTCTATCTGAATGAATTGCCTTCCAGCTACGTACCTGCGCTCCGATCATACCCATTTTCATTCTTCTTATATCCGTATGCGACCACGAACTCTTGGACCACGGTTCCTTCAGTCTCAGATCAGTCGATAAGTTAACTTTGACCAATTGATTATGAACGAATTTCTTGATATTCCAAGGTAAATCGTTATGCCTGCGAAAACACACTCCAATTTATTCGGTTCCACAAAAGAAGAGAAAAAAACACCCTTCCGTCGTTTAAGTAAATCAAGCGTTTCAACTCTCGTCAACCCGGTAGCCACACCAGTTGAATTCGTCGCTTTATCCTCCCCTCCCCGGTACCCGCATCTCCCAAATCTGTAAATTTACCAACCGACGGAAATGGAAGGTCCATCGTAGCTTAAAAGCGACGACGACGCTTACGAGAAACGCAACTAAGTGCCTTCGTTAGTAAAGAAGAGGGAAAAAAAGGCGGAAAAAAGCGTGTGCGGAGAATACCTACGTGAGAAAATACACTAGGACGCGAAAAGCTCTAACGTCAACGACGATGGCCCATGTAAGAGTGAACAAAAAGCTTCCGCTTTGTCCTTTTCATTTCATCACTGAACAATCTCGCCCGCCTTCAACCTCCTCTCACGGTCACTTGACGACGAAACACAATAGTTTCGTTTAAGTGGGTTATTTTTCTTTGTTAAAGAAATTATATACTTCCCGCCATAATACTCCGAATCGCTTTCTCTTTTAATTATCATCTGTTTGGAGAGCCATATTTCCTGCTCGGTGCTCGACATCCTCATCCTTCACTCGTACAACTTCCGCATGTAAAAATATCACGTTACAAGTATTCATCAGACGAAAAAAAAAATTAATCGGTAATGGCGCTTAGAAAAAAACACGAGTTAGTTGAGCGAAAAATATCAACCAATTAAAAACGCCAACCGAATCCGAATACTTTTAACGCTCGACTCGTCATTTCACGTGCTGATTTTTATCATCGCAAAAGCTCGCAGTTTTTTCTGCAACCCCTCGCATGGTTCGTATTTTCGCACAACTCGAAAAACAATCGACGTTTAATTGCCTCGTAAAATTTACACACGTTTCGATGTTCCACGTACCACTCTATCTATTGGTTTCCATCTTACTGCAATATTACCCTCGTTTCTACCAATCAACGCGATACAAGTGCGCTGCAGTGCTTTATTACGTCGTTTTTACCACCGTACCGAGCTCCGAGCAGACGTAATATTTCGTCGCACATACTTCACGCTGTTTAGCTCTCCAACGCAACAACAACTGCACCGCAGTTCAATTCGCTAGCGGTTTGGAGTAAAAATTCCTCGAGTCTGGGAACACGTAGCCATAATTCACCTATCTCGGTCTCCGCGTGTTTTTCATCATACTCCCGAAGAGATTCGTAAATTTTCAAACTACGTATAAATAGTTCGAATATACGCGGATCTTAATTAACATTTATGTGGCGAATTTACATGCACCTAGGAGCGAGTTTTACCAACAGCCATGAAACATCAACTTTTAACACAACAATGCGCCGATTCAGACAACTTTTACAACCTGAAAGTATCCCAAAAGGCTGAGTTTACTGTACAATTAGCTATCGGGATCGTAGAGTGTAATTTTCGGCCGCAATTTATCTAATATGCTGCGCTTCGTGTAGGTATTTTCGCTCATATTAAGGTATAAAATAACCAGCATTGTGTGTTGAGGTGAAAACAACGCGATGTACAAGAGATTACCCAAGGTATAGGTGCGAACGGGAGTTGGGGATTTGAACGAATGGAATGACCATGTTGAGCTGTTTTGAAGAATGTTTTAGCCTAAGAGTGAAAAATTTTGAGTGTCGAGCTAATTCGGGGTGGGAAGGGGAGGAGAAGCTATTATAATTTTCTAATCCATTGCGAAATTTCAAAAACCCATTTTAATAGGTCGCACGACTACTTCTGAAACAAAAATCGCGATGTTGAAATTCGAGTTTTTTTTTATGAACTTCCACCACTTAAAAATTTTCAAATTTTTTATGGCATACTTATGGATAAATGGCACTCATTTTGAGGAAAAAAATTCCATTGTCCATTCAACCCTCCATTACAAAAAGGGGTTCAAAATTTTCAAAAAGGCATAACTCAGCGAAAAATTGCTCAAAAATTTTGAAAAAAATTTTCTACGGTTTCTCCAAAAATTTAAAAGTTATTTAAAAAACCGCGCCATTTTTACATGTATTTTTGGCGAAAAACGAGAAAATTATGAAAGATTGAGGGTGGGATTTTGGCTAGAATGCATGGCAAAAACAATCTGAAAAAATTCTCAAAAGTTTGTAACCTCTACCCGTTCATATCATATAAATTAAAATTTTAAAGATAATTATGTAGACAGAAATTGAGGTAAGGGGAAAGAGTCTAAAAATCGCAATTTTTAAATTCCAGGTTTGTATGAAGAAGCAACTAATGTATAAACCTAATTTCTGTCTGCATAACTATCTTTAAAGCTTCGCATCGGAGGTGTAAAAAAGTGTATTTTTATGTATTTTTGGTGGATATTTTTTGAATTTAAGGGGTAGGGATTGCTCAAAAAATAATTTTTATAATGACCAAAATTGTAGATTATTAAGTGGCGAAGAATATATTTTTGCTGGAAAATTTTTCTAAAAGACCAAAAGTTTTGATGTGTGGGAGGGGGGTGGGCCTATATGTAACAGGGAGCGGGACGAAAATAGTCGTGATATAACTCACCGAATAGGAAATTTAATTCTGAATACTTTTGGTTATTTACAAATTTTACTCATCTTAGAAACTTTTCGGTAAAAATGAAAAAAACGTGATTTTTATGATTTTTTGAAACACTTTTTAAATTTGAGAAGCACCGGTGGCCCCAAATTGGATTTTTTATTGAAAGTAATTTGTAGCTGAGATGTTGAAGAACAACTTTTGTGGGAAAATTTTTTCTCTAGAACCCATAGGAGAGGCGCTACCCGCGTTTTTAAGAAAGGGGGGTAAACCCTCGGAAAGAGGGGAGGGGTAAAAAAAGGCATCTGGGCTAAATTTGTTTGTTGTAATGTCTAGAACACGAATCAATCATAAAATTGCTTTTTACAGCTCAGTCGAGCGGATATGAAATTGAGACCTCACTAACTAACATTTTCACTAAGGGCCGGTTTTTCAATAGTCAGTTAGATTTTTATCCGACAGATAAATGACTAACCGGCGATCCTGATTGGCAGTTAGCGTTTATCCGACAGTTATTTCCCCTACTTTTGCTCTAACTGACTATTGAAAAACCAGCCCTTAGTATGAATATTATTATGTGAGAAGTAAAAACTAGTAAGTAAGTAATTTTTTTTTTCATGTTAGAAAATCCTTAAAAGTGAGATCACTTTTCCAAGATCAATGTCAGCATTTGACAGAGCTTCCACAATATTTCAGAAATGATTTTTCCGCACTTTTCCAGGGTCAAGGCATCCATACGTGTGTTGTTTTCAAACAAAATAGGTCCCAAAATTTTTTTAAGATGTCTCGCAGAAATTTAGAACCAAGAAGTACGTATGACTTTCCATGACTGAATTTTTATTTCAGTAAGTACGAGCTTCTTTTGAAATGAAAAAAGATTTTAAAGAAGAGGTGAAATCATTCATGTCTATTTTTTTTTAATTTTCTCAGTGATTTGAGCGAGGAAGAATCGAAAATAATGTATTTTTTTGAAAGAATTTTCTAAAATAAAAATTCATATTAAGAATAGATGAAGTGTACAATTTTTTTGAATATCTTCAGCTTCAAAACATTCATCAACATTTTTTAGAAAATTTTTATGAGATTTTTTAGTAAAAAAGTAGAAATGAAGTATTTAATGCTCGAGTGAAGTGAGGACGAAGTTTTTTATCGAAAAATTATGTTAGTAAACAAAAATGAACCCTTTTTATTTTTACTGAGAATGCGACTGTATTAGCCCTATATTTCTAAACATGACACGAGGATCAATATTACTTGAAAAAGTGATTTCTTGAAAACGAAATACTCAACTTTTTTTCAAATCTTTATTCTAATCTCAAATAAACATGCTGGATAATTTTTATTTAATTGTTTTTGAAAAGCAAAATTCGTCCAACCCGATCAAATCATGGACAAAATTTTCTAGGAAAAAATGTGAAAATTTAAATTGGAAAATCCCTAATTTGAGGGACTTCTCTCCCTCAAATTTTGAAAGTAATGACATTTTTAAACTCAGCGGGATTCAATCATATGGAAATGACGCCAAAAAAGGGTTGATAGCTCAATTTTGAAAAATGGTAGTTACATCCTCCCCCTTTGAACCTCCTCTTAGTCCTCCTATGGGGGTTGGAAAAAGAGGGTATGGGTTGAAAATTTTTGTTCAATGAAAATTTCGAACAAAAAATTGTATTCGGCGCAAAAAATCAAACTAAAACGACATATAACAACATATGTGAGCCAGGATATAGAAACCACCCTTAGGTGTAAAAAATTGATTTCTGAGTTGACACTGATTTTGGGCGTTTCAGAAGGTATAGAATCAAAGGAGAACCTCCACTCAAAAACCAATTTTTTACACCTAAGGATGGTTTCTATATCCAGGCTCACATATGTTGATTATTCAGTGAAGAAATTTGAGCAAATCACTCAATTTTGAGTAAAACTCAAGTCAAACCAATCGTTTTGACTGTTGAAAATAATCAGCATTGAAATATCTCGATTATTATTTAATTGTAAACAAATTCTTGGAATTTCAACATTTTTGGAGTTGCGTGACTCCGTCACAAAAACCGCATTAACTCAGCTCCAACTCAAGTTAGAGAGTTCTCCAATAGCTCATTGAAAATAGAATTTAATGGAGCGTAACATCTATTTCAACAAAATTTTCGATTAACACGCTGAATTCGTTGCCATAGGGTTCAAAAGTTCAAAATAAAAACTAACTTTGAGTATTTTGCTCAAAGGGTATAGACGGATAAGGGGTGGTTTTGGCCCCAGCCCCGATTTTTGATCTAATGCCCCCAGATTGTGTAACCTAATGAAAAAAAATTCTGAAAAAAATTTTGGCCCCCAACCCCTCCCTTTCGGAGCTATGACCATTTTATTGCGTCATTTTCAAGAATTTTTAACTCCAAAGCAATTGAATGCAATTTTCTGTTCTTTGGCACAAAGTTACATCTCGTAGAGGTCTATTTACGATAATTTTTTCATCAATTTTGGTGCACTCCTTCATGAAGTTTTCATTTGAAATTTTCAACTGTAAAAAATACCTTAACAGCGAAGTTCGACTAATTTTTGAAAATATTCTAAAAATGTGTTTTTTGACGTAGATTCACGTCACGTATTCAGTTTTGGCGATTGAGGTGGCGCAAGGGCCGAACATTGCGAAAAACCGTAAAAAATGTTGTTATTTCGGCAGACTTTTTCAAATTTTGAGCATTTTACACGGAAAGAAAGGATCAAATGAAAAAACCAATCCTGTATATGAAGGAATGCACCAAAATTGATGAAAAAATTATCGTAAATAGACCTCTACGAGATATAACTTTGTGCCAAAGAACAGAAAATTTCACTCAATTGCTTTGGAATTAAAAATTCTTGAAAATGACGCAATAAAATGGTCATAGCTCCGAAAGGGAGGGGTTTGGGGGGGGGGTCGAAATTTTTACCAGAATTTTTTTCATCAAGGTACACAATCTGGGGGCATTAGATCAAGAATCGGGGCTGAGGCCAAAACCACCCCTTATCCGGCTATACCCTTTGAGGAAAGTTGTCAGTAAAAATCAATTTATGATACATCATTAGAAAGTGGAAGAAATTCCCTTAAAAATGAGCCGAAGAACAATTAAATTGAGAAATTTTATGATTTTTGGAGATTTTTTGAAAAAAACCGAACTTTTGAACTTTACGCTCAACTTTGAACAACTTCACATAACTTTTTCATCCTACCGGCGGGCTAGTTGTGTTCAGCAGGTCCGAATTATGAATAATCAACTCCCGGTATACCCGGTATACTCTTAGGGTCCACGGAATCGCTAAAAATGCGTCTTTTTTCAGAATTGGCCTTTAGACCATAATTTAAAAACAAAAAATTGGAAATTATTTTCGACCTTGAATAAACGGGAAGAACGACAGAAAACTGTATTATATACTACAAAGTTGACTATTATGCCCGAGCGGAGCAAGGTAAATTTTTTTGAAAAATTCATCATTTATTGGGCGAAAACATGCATTCAAGTGTCAATTTTTTTTATTCAATACGGCTAATAAATGCCAATTAAATTTTTTTACATATATTAAGGTACAGCAGAATTCAGCCCGAGAAAATCGATGACAAAAAAATTACAATAAAATGAGCAGAAAAACACTTCACAGATGATTCATCTTTCTTCTAGATTTTTACAAAATTCCATCGAAAATTTCAAAATTTCCCGACTTTTATAGATTTTCCAGAAAGCGGACACCCCGATTTGACGAAAAATCGCCCACAAACTCGATCAAAATCCAACCAACCATGCTCAAACATTGATTACAACTCCATACTCATTTGCATTTTCACCACCCAAATAATCTCGCTACTCGCTCGAATGGCAGTCAATCAAAAAAATTAAACCAGTAAAGCTTAGGTCCCAGCACATAAAAGACGCTGAAATTCTGGACCTGGGAAATAAAAAAAGGGAAAAAGAGCAGGTTATATGGAGTGAGAATACCAAACGAACGAAATTTTCTGTATTTCATTTTGAAACAACATCGAGAAATGTACCGTATAATTTCGGTTTTCGAAAGCGGCGTGAATAATGAACAAAGGCTATAAACCTTTTAGCAAGTTTTAAGGACGGCATCGTCGAATCCATCTTAATACGTTCGCAAATGCGAACTGAATTCGTACATTACTTTTATTCCGCTTGACGTCGATGAATTTCGATTAGTTTTCCGTTTTACGAGCCACTGTAATCGCATACCATTTTCATAATTCACATAACTTTTCCTGTTGCCTAACCATATAATCTTTTCGTTCTTCTGTGGATGTTTTTTTCAATTCTGCGGCTCCGCGAGAAGTATCTGGGTAAAAATTCGAAACCTCGTGACTTGCGAGCATGGACATCGCCGGCGAGATGACAATTCGTTAATACGAATAGTTTTTTTCAACCCTACGAGGAAATTTCGCTCAAGGGTTAAATCACATTTACCCGAGCAGTTAATAAATTGCCGACGAAATATTACACCGAAACATAGACGGGGAAGAGGAGAAGACAAACACGCTGCGTGAAGCAGTTTTTCAAAAAAAAAAAAAAAGGAACACACGCGTTCGCGACTTATTTAAATGAAAAAAATAACCGCGTCGTATATGGGCGAGCTAATATAGCAGTAAAAAATGTCACCAGCATTCGTTTTTAAGAAAATGAACGTAATCTTGGGTTAATGCTTTTTCCCAGCTATTTTTACTATAATATACATTCGCGGCCATTTATTTTACACGAAACCGTATATCAGGTTTTTCGCCGAGTATATTTTCCAGCCTGTTTCCTCCTTCCATCCTTGCATTTATCATTTTCGCCATAATTGATAATCTGTTTACTCGCGAAAGGAATTCGAAGCTCGAAAGCCGAGTAATTAATTCTCGCATTAGAGGGACGCCTACGGTTTCGAATTTATTTCCTAAATATTTTGGACAGTCGTGTTTTTCATCGTCGGTTGGTAACAAAGTTCCATTTGTTTATTTGCGGATGCTTCTTTGGCCAGCTAAAAGCCGATTGTCCTTTGTGGACCGTTACACAGTAACCCGACTCGTAATCGAACCTTATTATTCGCGTGAAGACGTTTTAACTACGTTTGTGGGGTTTTATCACGTGATCAATACGAGTCAAGTATTTCCAGTATTTGGACTGTATGAAGGGAGGCTACGTATAAATCTTACGATGGTAGTCTTCTTTCGAATGTATTGTCTGTTGAGGGCAGGGTTGGGCAAAATCTAGGACAAAAGGATTTCAAAATCTGAAATCCAAAATCCTGTGCAAAAATGGATTTCCAATTCAAAATCATCCGTATAATAGGATTTAAAATCCAAAATTCGTTCAGAAAGCAGATTTGAAATCCAAATTCCAAAATCCAAATTGAAAATATGATAAATATAATGAAAAAAATTGTTCTTTATTTTATCTACAAACTGAAGGAGCCACATGCCACAACGCCACAACTATCCATCTGACAAATGCCCCCTTCTGGTCTGCATACAGAATAGGAAGCAATTTTTTATTTTTTGAAATTGTGTAATTTTGTTTTATTTTAATTTATAACACAGGATGTTCCATGAATCGTCGCTAAACGTATTTTTTGGGATATAACCAGCCACTTTAAAAAAAACTTGAGATTACAAGTTGCCTATGTTGAAAATTGAAAGAGCAAATGCTGCTTCTAAAAAAATTGCTCCATCTATGAGGATGCATCTTTGAAAACCGAACAAATTTTCACTGTATGACTTTTTGCCTAACTTTGAAATTGAAGGGGCTATTAAAAAATCGTTTAAAAAAAATTCGAAAAAAATAAACTAATCAACGCCTCAACGGTATGAATAGTACATTAAAAACTAAAAAAATTTTGTTCTGTAGACTTTTTGCTCAACATCTAAAATGAAGGCATGTCGTTTGCAATATTTTTTAGGGTTCTGAGCTCAAATTTCAAATTAGTTTCAAGATTAGACCTCTCTCGTACCCTCAGATTTAGGTCGTGACTCTTCCTTGGCCTCCACACGCCCATATCCTCTCATTTTCCAAAAAATTTGAGGGTAAGGGGACTAAGACAGGTCAAATCTCAAAACTGAGTTGAAGCAGCACTTTCGAAAACATTATAAATGATAGATTATGCGGTTTTGTTGTCATTTTTTAAGGTTTTGATCAAAATTGGAGGAGGGGGACGGGAACGGGTACTGGGAGGTCAAAACGAAAAAATAATCGAAATTCGGAATCAGTGCTCCGAAATCATAACAAAATGATGAATTGATAAGTCGCACAGTATTTCTGGATTTGGACCCTTGGAGAAATTTTTAGCCCCCTCATTGGGCCCCTTGAGAGGTGGGAAAATTATTGGTGATTGTGTCACCGTCAGAGCAAAAGCAATTTGTTCAGTCCCAACTGACAGTACTTTTAGAACTCCCTTAGCATAGAGTAAGAATACTACAGGGTGTTCCACGAATTGTCTGTCAAGCATTTTTTTGGGGATATAACCGGGTACCACTAAAAAAAACTCGAGATGAATATCTATGTTGCCTATTTTGAAAATTGAAGGGGGAAATGCTGCTTCTAAAAAAAATCACGTTAAATTTTTTTTCAACCATGGGAATGGATAGTAGGTACTTTGCAAAGTGAGCAAATTTTCATTTTATGACTTTTTGCCTATCTTTAAAATTGAAGGGGCTACAAAAAAATTGTTCGCAAGAAAAATGCTCAAAGAATTAACTGATCAAGGGAATGGATAGCACGTTGAAAACTGAAGAAATTTTGTCCTCAAATTTTTTGCCTAACATCGAAAATGAAGGGGCTACGGGTCACTTAAAATAAATGGACTTCAAAAAATTTTCAAATTTTCCCAAGTTTTAATGACTCTCAGTCCCTTCATTTTCGATGTTAGGCAAAAAATATACAGAACAAAATTTCTTCAGTTTTCAACGTACTTACCTCCCTTGATCAGTTCATTTTAAAGATTTTTTTAAACAATTTTTTTTGTAGCCCCTTCAATTTTAAACATAGGCAAAAAGTCATAAAGTGAAAATTTATTCAGTTTTCAAAGTGCTATCCATTCCCATGGTTGAAAAAAATGATTGGGGTGATTTTTTGGAAGCAGATTTGCCTCTTCAACTTTCAAAATAGGCAACATGTTCAATGTTCATCTCAAGTTTTTTTTAGTGGTATCCAGTTATATTTAAAAAAAATACGTTTGCCAGACGATTAATGCAACACCCTGTACGTATAATTATGTATAGCCCAGGAATTATAGCAAAATTTTTACGCGAACCTCGGAATCGTTGGGGGAAAGCTGAATTTTACATTATTTGTACATAACAGCCTACCAAACATACTCCTAAAAGTTGCACCCCCCAACTCGCCGGCTACCCCCGCAAGAGGTCAATAACCTTTGCGAATATACGATTTTTGACTGTAGCGCTGAAAGGAAGGGTCGGAGAGGGAAAAGTGGTGAAATAAAAAATGTTCTACGTGAAATTTCCTACAAACTTGACCGGTTCAGTTGTTCTCAAAATTGCAACATTCGACTTACAGTGGGGGTTAAACTTTTTCAACTTGGAAAAAAAATGTTGAAAAAATCATTTTTTTTTTGTAATTTGAAGTTAGGAGGGGCTCAAAAATATATTGTCAAAAGTTTCATTCGGCAACTTGTGAGCCATCCCCTTATGAGGTCAATAACCCCTGCGGATATACGTTTTTTGACTGTAGCGCCAAAAGGAAGGGTCGGGGAGGGAAAAGTGGTGAAATAAAAAATGTTGTACGTAAAATTTCCTACAAACTTGACCGGTTCAGTTGTTCTCAAAATTGCGACATTCAACTTACAGTGGGGGTTAAACTTTTTCAATTTTGAAAAAATTTGAAAAAATTGATAATTTCCCGTGTAATTTTAAATTAGAATGGGCTCAAAAATATAATGTCAAAAGTTGCACCCGGCAATTACACGAGAAATTATCAATTTTTTCAAGTTTTTTCAAAGTTGAAAAAGTTAAACCCCCACTGTAAGTGCAATGTCGCAATTTTGAGAACAACTGAACTGATCAAGTTTGTAGGAAATTTTACGTAGAAAAATTTTTATTTCACCATTTTTCCCTCTCTGACCCTTCCATTTGGCGCTACAGTCAAAAAACGTATATCCGCCAAGGTTATTGACCTCATACGGGGGAAGCTCGTAAGTTGCGGGGTGCAACTTTTGACATTATATTTTTGAGCCCATTCTAATTTAAAATTACACGGGAAATTATCAATTTTTTCAAATTTTTTCAAAATTGAAAAAGTTTAACCCCCACTGTAAGTTGAATGTCGCAATTTTGAGAACAACTGAACCGGTCAAGTTTGTAGGAAATTTTACGTACAACATTTTTTATTTCACCACTTTTCCCTCCCCGACCCTTCCTTTTGGCGCTACAGTCAAAAAACGTATATCCGCAGGGGTTATTGACCTCATACGGGGATGGCTCACAAGTTGCCGAATGAAACTTTTGACAATATATTTTTGAGCCCCTCCTAACTTCAAATTACAAAAAAAAAATTAATTTTTTCAACATTTTTTTTCCAAGTTGAAAAAGTTTAACCCCCACTGTAAGTCGAATGTTGCAATTTTGAGAACAACTGAACCGGTCAAGTTTGTAGGAAATTTCACGTAGAACATTTTTTATTTCACCACTTTTCCCTCTCCGACCCTTCCTTTCAGCGCTACAGTCAAAAATCGTATATTCGCAAAGGTTATTGACCTCTTGCGGGGGTAGCCGGCGAGTTGGGGGGTGCAACTTTTAGGAGTATGTTTGGTAGGCTGTTATGTACAAATAATGTAAAATTCAGCTTTCCCCAACGATTCCGAGGTTCGCGTAAAAATTTTGCTATAATTTCTGGGCTAGTAACGAAATTAAGCAAAATTACATTTTTGTAAACATCAAAACAATAAAAAATGTTGTTTCTCGTTCTGTATACAAATTGGTGTAACTAGGAGCTAGAATTTCTCGAACTCCGGCATAATTTGATACGGTATGACGACATGATTACGAAACGAAATGTGATGTATGAACCTGAAGCCTGAACATTCATCACCAGATAAAATTTTTGGATTTCAAAATAAAGGATTTTGAAAAAATAGAATTTCAAATCCAGGAGGATTTAAATCCTGCCCAACTCTAGTTGAGGGAAGATTGGAGAAGTTGATGTAAAATTTTCCAAACAGATGGTCTACTTTCAAAATTATTCCTACCTTTGTAAAAAAAAATTTCAAATCAAATATTAATACAGTGTGATTAACTGATTAAGACTAGAAGTAAAATTTTTTTTCATGTTCATAAATTAATTTTGAACAAGAACAAATCCACACAGGTAATACCAATGCAATCTGGTTATTGCAAAAGATCCTTAGAGATGTCTACCAAACGAAGAACAAATTTGAAATGATCTAACAGCGTTAATAAAAAATGAAAGACTGATATCTATTGTAATTTTCTCAATTGTTTTCCAATGAGAAACTCCATTAAAAATGTGGGGAAAATGACGAAAAGTTTGAATTGCTCGAATCTCAAATCGATACGTAAGTAAATTATTGCAAAAAGTATCCAAAAGGCCGACCAATTCAAACCTGTCGTCATTTTTTCCATATTTTTAATAGAGTTTCTCATCAGAACAAAATTATGGAAACTTACAAAATATCAGTCTCTAATTTCTGAACGCCGTCTGAGCATTTTAAGTCGATTGTCGCGTGTGATACTTGTAGGAAAATACATCACGTCTCCCACACTTTCGCGTTTTATTCAGATAGATGCGATATGCAACTTAATTCGTGAGGTGCTAAACTTTAACCTTACATCTCAAATATTTATAAAATTCCATTTTCTCAAAATTATTGAAAGTTTAATATTTCAAATTAATTTTTTTCAAGTTCAGAATTTTTATAGAAAATTTTCTAAGCAAGTAAGTTTTCCTACTATCAACTGTTCGTAGTAAGTTTTTTCTGTAGTTTAGAGACGGAATTTTGTATTTTTTATGATGTTTTACATTTTTGTAAGAAAATTTCAAATATTTCATCGAAAAGGTAGATAGGTACATCTTATTCCAAAAGTAGTTTTCCCACTGCGTTCTGAAAACCTACCTCACACTACCCTGTACATTTGTCCAAGTAGGTCATGTATTTTGAACACTGACAAACGCGTTAAAAAAATTACCAATTTTCATTACCTATTCTGAATTCCCTATTCAATAACAATTCAGAACATAGTGTTACGTCGCCGTAAGAAGTACAAAATTATTTCCACTTATTTCTGGTATTTCATAATTTTAGGGGGATTTTTCGAATTTTTAAACACATTTTCCTCGACCTGATATGCAGATACCTTTGAAAATCCATGGGAATATTTACAACCCTGATTCAGTCTTGAATTCAAAGAATATTAACATTCAACTGATCCCAATTCATTTTTTTTTTAGCAGTGTTCCAACTCTTACAACCTTTTTCTGCACAAGAACTTGCACAAATGGGCATAGATTATCAAAATTTCAAAGTACACTTATTTGTTTCTCGAATTCCACCACTACTGATTTTTCAAACGAATTCAAAATTTTCCCCTCCCAACTTGGAATACTTGGTGAAATTTTAACATTCCTATTGATGGAGCTCTGAACAGCTTCAGAATATATGTACAATTCTGATCTTTCGTAACTGGTAAAACTTGGCGGATGAATTTGTTCTCCTGTTTACCAACTGAATACAAAAATTTCTAAAAATTTACATTTTCTAATACCAAGTAAATTCATTTTTAGATAAAAACATGCAGTATATCAAAGGTCATTAATTTCCTCCCATGAACTTCTATTAATCTGCAAAGTAAGTACTTCACTCGTACTTAAAATGCAGATTAACGTACTTATTCAGCTTTTTCCAAGCTCCGCCCTGTACAAAATACATATAAATCCAACCCTTCCGAAACTTCTGGTGATTTTAGGGCAACTAAGCACACCCTATTAAGAAACTGCTAGAAAATACATTTAAAAAGTACACGAAAACGTTGACTCAAGATACGAAATTTTTATGGATTTGTTACACAGTTGGTAAAAGGTAAACAGATTATAAGTTCCAAGCTTGACAATGAAAGTGAATTATGAATATTATGCGATATCTTATTTTATTAAATCCTGTAATAGAGAAGACTTGGGTCGATTCAATGAAAAAATCCAAACACCTCGGTGATTCGAATAAAGCGATATCAAAAATAATGAATATTTTGAAGATGGAAGACAAAAAAAGAGAGCATAACATTTTTCACAATTTCATTTCGATTCTTTTTTGAAAAAGCCTAAATACAAAAGCTCACCTAGAAATTATGTAAAAGGGTGGTTGAATTAAAAGAAAAAGATGGGCGGTTAAAATTCAATGAAAAAAATCGAGTAATCTGTTATTTCAGTCATGGGCGGATCTAGTGGGAGAGCTCAGCTGCTCGAGCACCCTTAGTTCTCCAAGGGAATTTTTAATCACAGAAATGCCAAAAAGAAGTGAATTTTTTGTTTTTTAAACATAAAATTTACAAAAAATTTAGCCTTCACTTCGCCCAGGCAGTAGTTGACTTACTCTATTTGTTGAATGAAATCTGTGAGTACCTATCAGCCAAATTGGGTAAAATTTATGTATTTTGGAATCAGTGAAATAAATTTTACTGAAAACTACTGATTTATCATCCAATTTCCAATTTGTTGGAAAAAATCAATTATGACTGAAAAATCAGCGAAAAATTACTCGCTAAAATTCCCTGATTCAAGATTAGAAAGCACCAGTGGCGTCGTCAGAATCGAAAATGGGGGGGGGCACAAAAGGGGCCGTGTGTTGGACATTTTTTTTTGCTTTTTCGAAGTGGAAAAGAGGGACTGTACTTTTTCACCTGCTAAAAATGGTGAGGGGGTAAAAAGGGAGCCTTCTTCCGCACTTTCGTTTTAGATAGATTATAAAATTGTAATTTCGTTTATGCCCCAGCGAAGCGAGGGCGAAACTTTGAAAAAATTGAATTTTTAACGCCCGAAAAAGACGTTTTTCCATGTTTTAATGCTTTGAAAATCTATCTGATGTAAGCGTAATGTAAATTTATAAATACAACATAAGTTTTTTTGGAGGGGGCGAGCGGGGGCCAGAAAATTTACCAGGGGGCCTGCCCCCCGGCCCCTTGACGACGCCTCTGGAAAGCACCCATGTACCTATATGGATTATTGTCCCAAATATCCCGTATTTTAAAAGTTTTTTCCATTGCTAAAATCTGTACACGTATCATCTGTCAAGTGGAAATACCAAATACCTTGACTTTACAACCAGTGAAGGCAAATTAGCATCATTTGAAAGAAAAAAATTTTGCCTAGCAAAGCTTTTATTCCGGAAAATTGTCGAGGGTGGTTCCCTGAATAACCCCAAACAGTTACCACCCCACAGACCTCAGGCTAACTTTTATCACATTATCTCCTCGGGGGTTGATTTTAGGATAAAAATAGTGCAGTACTTTTTTGTTCTACACTCAATTTCCAACATTTTTTGTATGAAAAATTTTTCAGTAGGACAGTAAGCAAAGGAGATGGAGAGTTCTAAAGGAGGGGGGTTGGGGAAATATACTATTATTTGAAAACGTGATAATACGTATAAAATCGTACTAAACTGTATGTTTTTTGGATGAAAATAGTAGTATTATGTAAATTGGTAGTGTAAATACTATCTCACCCTCTCCCCTTTATATGTGCCAGGGCTGCAATAACGGTAACGGAACGGAACGGACAATTTTGTCATTTTAAGAACGGAACGTAACGGAACGGATCCATTTTTGTTAGCGTTCCGTTATATTACATTGTTTATTTTTTTCATTTTTCTAATACTGGTAAATTGCTCCTATCCTCGGGAACGGCAATTTTAGAGCCCTGGTTTTTGAGAGAGAACTACTTTTGGTGTAAAAATCAACAAAAAGCAAAAAAAATAGCTGGAAATTGATTTTAAAAAATGAAAATTTTGGATTTTCGTAATCAGCGCCCCAAAAACTCCAAAATTTAAATTAGTCAAAAAACCGTAAACCAGATGAGAAATAATTCAATTGAAAATTTCTTTCAAAAGTGCTGAATTTTTTAGTGAATTTTGCCAAAAAAAAATGAGGTAGAAAAGAACGGAACGAAACAACCAAACCAGGAACGGAACGGAACGGGAACGGAACGCAATCCGTTATTGCAGCCCTGATTATGTGCCCCCTCCACATCCATTTGTTTTTATTTAGCAATAGCAATATTATTGAGGGGTGAGGTGAGATGGACACATGGGAAGGGGTAAAAAGTCAAAATGTTTCTTGACCCTGTACCTCTCCTATGTGTCCACCTCACCTCACCCCTCAATCACATTGCTATTGCAAAATAAAATGGGAGGAGGGTCAAATAGTATCAACACCACCAATTTACACAATATACTATTATTTTCATGCCAAGAACGTACAGTTTAGTACGATTTTATACGTATTGTCACGTTTTCAAATAATATTTTCCCAATCCCCCCTCCTTCAGGACTCTCTATTTCCTCTTCTTACGGTCCCACTGAAAAATGTTTTATACAAAAAATGTTGGAAATTGAGTTTAGAACAAAAAAGTACTGCACTATTTTCATCATAAAATCAACCCCCGAGGAGATAATGCGAAAAAACGGATTTTTGGTGGGGTTAACCCCATCTAAGAAAGTTAGCCTGAGGTCTGTGGGGTGGTAACTCTTCGGGGTTATTCAGGGGACCACTCTCTACAATTTTCCGAAATAAAAGCGTTGCTAGGCAAAAATGTTTTTTTATTTTCTAATTTGCCTCCACTAACTGAAATAATAGATTTTTCAATTTTTCAATGAATTTGGATTCCCTTTCCCTTTTTTTTCTCCAATTTATCCCTCTCTTACATAATTTCTGAGTACGCTTATGATTTTAGTAACATATACCGGGTATTTTCAATAGGCGGATGAAACATATACCTGCTTATAGATTTGAAGAAAAAAAAGTTGGAAAATTGCGGTTTTTTTGGAACATACAATAAATACTTGGGTACCTACTCTTTAAATCTGTCTGTATCAGTCGAATTTGGGGAAATCCGGCCTTTTCGAAAAAAAAAACCAGTGATTATTGAACTTTCAGTCCAAATTTACCTGCTGATTTCTTTCTCACAAATTGGTAATTGACTGAGAAATCAGTGATTTTTAACTGAAGGATAGTCGAAAAATCACAGTTTTTCTTCAAAAAAGCAGAATTTTCCCAAATTTAACTGATTCAGATTAACAGAATAATTTCATTCAAGAAAGATATTGGTAAAAATATTTCCCGAACGAAGCGAGGACGAACATTTTCAGAAAAATTTCGTTTGAAAAGCCAAAAAATTGGCATTATTTTTAACATTTTACAAGCCATTTTCGACCTTTTCCGGAAAAATATTTGAAACAACTAATCATCCATTATGCCTTTTCCTAAATCCGCGTCAGGGTAAGAGGATATTATTTTTAAAATGAAAAAATTAATTAAAGAACTAATTCACCGCCCCAATTACATTTGCAGCAACCTTTAAGCATACACATCGACACATCCCTCGGATCAAGAGAGTTAGCCCATTTCAGGCCACAATCACACTCGGTTATCGCCCACCTCCACACCCTCGACTTCAAAAACACTTGGAATAATTACGCGGCAATTATCCGCAAAAACGACAAACGTTATTGAGAAACGGCGGCAAACGGAGGCTCTCCAACCATGAAAACTTTCATCGTTTGTTATTATTTGTTCTTGTAACGTTTGCTCGAATCAAAAGTTACCGCTCAGTTTTCGCGTGCCAAAATAACCTCGTAAAAGATTTTTCTTCGACAAAAGTTGTAACAAAATAATGACATTTCTAGGCGAAACTTTATTTTTGGAAACGTTTCAGCCAAGACGAAGCGATATATTATAGTTTCAAAAACGTAGCACGCCGTACGGTAGGTATCAAATTATGCTCGGTTGTTTTTCAATCACGACAAAAGCCTACTTTGGCATGGCTACGTCTCGCGGCCGAGTTCACTTAACGTGAAACAGCTTAAAACTGATCCTCGGGCCCGGTACAACACGCAGCATTACAATTAGTACGCTTACCATACACAATCTTTTCGCCGTCAATTGATGGATTCTGATCAATTTAATCCGGCCACATAACATGTACCTATTCGGTAGCCGGTTAACCGACCGTACAGCGGACAGTTTACCAGCACGGGCAATCAATTCGACGTTATTCGAAGCCGCTAGTCCGAGCATTATTCGTCGGCGTTCTCTTTATTACCTTCCTCGATCTGGTACACGAAGGCGATTACATCGACAATTTTTTCCAATATATGTCGCACGAAAAAACTTTCAACTTTGGTTAAACTCGTCAAAGTTTATTAATTTTGAACGCCTATGAAAGCTAAATGGTGAAAAATAACAAAACGAAGCAATTTGTGTGCTCGAAGTGAAAATACCGGAATTCCTATAGCTCAATGTTAATTGACCAGGGGATTCCAGCCAATGGTCATTGGCTTTTGGCTATACTAATTCCTAGAGGCCGAGTTACCAAAACGGGATCGAGAGCTCTCGGCTACTTCCGAAGGTGTTCGTTCGACTTCATTGAATTTATTCATCATTTTTTTACGTACTTACACGATGTTTAATGAAATGAGAATACAAAAATTGAACTTTTTTTGAAATCAATAAGTATAAAAATTAAACACGTCAAGTCATAAGTCAAACAAAGTTGGATTTTTTTAGTTCCAGTAAGTTGTGTCAATTTTATTTTCATTTTATTTTTCCTTTTTTTAGTTTCACTGATTTACTGTTAAATTAAAAAAAATTACCGTTTTTTTACAAAAAGTGTCTTGAAAAAAAATTTATTTGTAACATAAATTATTAATATCTACCTAGGTAGTAGGCACTATTGGATTCTGATTTGTCAATTTTTAAATTGAAATTTTTAATTTTTTATATTAGGTAAAGAAATGTTATAAAATTGAAATAATTGAATAGAAGAATTTAAAGATTTTTTTAAATGAAATACTTATGAAAAAAACGTGATATTGTTTAACCTAACAGCTAATCAGTGATTCAGTGACACTAAAATATAATAAAAATGAGATATTCCAAAATTAATACAAAAAAGTAAAAAAAAAAATTAAATTGGCACGAATACGATTTTACTTACAGAAATCAAAAACTTTCAATAATATTTGATTCAATAAAATGACATGTATAATTTTTATATTTAAATGCTAAAAAAAGATTAATTTTCGTACCTATAAGTATTTGTTTAATTAAAATTGTATTTTTAATTTCAGCTAATTAAACTGCATTTATAAGTAGATACAGTATTTATATTATGCAAAAGTACGTAAAAATCACGAAAAAATTCAAACAAGTCGAACGAACACCTTCGGAAGTAGCCGAGAGCTCTCGATCCCGTTTTGGTAACTCGGCGTCTAGGAATTAGTTTTGGCAATCGGCTATTGCTGAATTTTTTCATTGGCTGAAATAAAGCTGGCTATCGGCTGCCGGAATTTCATTAGCTGACGTTCAGCTGGCTATCGGCTGAATAACCATGTGACCCCTCAAAATACTTGTCACGATACGTAGGTGACTGTAGTTACGTTTTTGTCATCTTTTTTTTTGTTGGAAAACTGGGAGCAAAAAAGAAACCCAAAACCAACAATTTTGAAAAAAAAAATCAAAACTATTCATTTCTACATCGACATATTCATTTATTTCAAAAAAAAGAAAAAGAAAAATCATTGGCTGACCATTGGCTGGCTATTGGCTGGTGACTTCGCAATTAGCTGGCTATCAGCTTTCAGCTATCAGCTGGATGGAATTACCCGTAATCGACTCTTTGTCGTTTTCAAAACATTAAAAAGGGATCAGAAGTTATGAAAGAAAAAATGAAGAAACGAAAAAATAAAGAAACCGCAGGTGCGATCAATCGTCAAGCATATTACTTCACTGGTAACACTGAAGAAGTAACAAATCCATAATCAACAAATACATTTACTTATTAATACCATCAATCATGTATGTACATAATTATTTTAATCGCTCAGGGAAAAAAACATCGACTAGCCGGTGATATAGGTATATTTCATTGAAGATTTGGTTACCCCTTCCTCCAACTACCCTCAAATACCATTTGCAAGTTTCGATTAAAATCAATCGCCAAATTTTGATTGCTTCATATGTAACTAATGAAAGGAAAAATAATTTTTTGACCGAAGTTTGATTTTGGTGGTAGGGGGGTCGAAAAATAAAGTTTTTCGAGAACAATAAACACAGCCTTACAACGGAGGTATCCCAACTCAAAGTAAAATTTTGAGTCCAAAAAAAAAAAATCGAAAGTACATTTTAACAGGACCCCGTATCCAAAATTTCAGGTGCTGTAGTTCATTTCTCGATTTTTGGCGAATTTTTGAAATTTCAAAATTACCTTCGCCCTGCGAAATATGAAAAATTGATATAATAAACGAAAAAATCTGAAATTTGGTATATAGCCTATTTTCGACATCCTGAATCGATTGGAAGCGGTTTCGAGACGTTTCGGAGCCACCAGAACATTTTGGGATTTTCCAGCGCTGGAGAAAAGCCCATAAAAATGGCCCATATGCACCTCAGCACCGTTAATCGCGGATTATCCATATTGGTGTCCTATTTGATCGATTAAAGCACAATTTACGAAAATTCACAACTTGGAATTCAAATTAATTTTTTTAAGCTGACTATTTTTCCCGGAATCACACCCTTAGAATGAAAATATTCATGATATGACTATTTCTTTTTTGATGTGCTTGAAAATTTCAAAAATTTGTGATTACTCCGGAACGTCTCGAAACCACTTGCCATCGATTTGGGTGGTCCAAAATAGGGGATACGCCAAGTTCCAGCTTTTTACTCAATTAGGTACCTACGTGTGCAAGGGGGATATTTTTAAATTTTTTCCAGAAAAATATCCTGCCCAAAGATGCAAATTTGAACTCAAAGTTACGAATTTTCCTAAATTGTGCTGTAATCGATCGAGTAGGTCACCAAAATGAGTAATCCGCGATTATAGGTGCTGAAGTGCATATGGACCATTTTTATAGGTTTTTTTCCAGCGCAGTGCTGGAAAATTCCAAAGTTTTCTGGTCGCTCCGAAACGTCACGAAGCCGCTTCTACTCTATTTGGGAGGTCGAAAAGAGGATATCTACCAAGTTTCAACTTTTTACCTCAATGCATGCGCATTAGGCGAATTATTAAATTTTTTCCCAAGAAAATTTCTTGCCCAGCAATGCGAATTTGAACTCAAAATTACAAATTTTGGAAAATTGTGTTTTAATCGATCAAATAGGTCACCAATATGGATAATCCGCGATTATAGGTGCTGAAGTGCATACGAACCATTTTTATGGGCTTTTCTCCAGCGCTGATAGATTCCAAAATTTTCTGGTGGCTCCGAAACGTCTCGAAACCGCTTCCAATCGATTCGGGAGGTCGAAAATAGGGTGTATACCAAATTTCAGCTTTTTTCGTTGATTATATCAATTTTTCATATTTCGCAGGGCGGAGGTAAATTTGAAATTTCAAAAATTCGCCAAAAATCGAGAAATGAACTTCAGCACCTGAAATTTTGGATACAGGGTCTTGTTAATATGTACTTTCGATTTTTTTTTGTTTGGGCTCAAAATTTTACTTTGAGTTGGGATAACTCCCATTTGTTAGGAAGAAAAATGCTCAGAAAAAATTTTGGCCTACTCTTATGAGAAATTTTACGGCGAATCGAATAGAACAAACAGCAAACCTCTATCTCATTTAGAAAAAAAGTTGCAGTTTAAACGTTCCTAAATTCTGTGAAAAGATTACATTTTTTTGTACCTTACACACCAAAAAGTGACATTTCTGAAAAAACTAAGCGTCCTACGACAAAAATGATGAGAACCAAAATTGTAGAAAATAAAATTTCCTATCTGGTAGAAGTAGCTAGATTTTTCTCGAAGCCATAATTTTCGAAATATTTTGTGTAAACTAAACATTAGTAATTTTTGGCAGCCAAAAATTGATCTATTATTTTTTTTTTCTTAATTACCTCTACTAATGTTCAACTTTGTTCAAAAAAAATTTTGAAAACTATGCCTCCCAGAAAAACTTAACAACTTCTAACAGATAGAAAATTTAACCCTCTACAACTTTGGTTCTGATCATTTTTGTCGCAGGACGCTTAGTTTGCTCAAAAATATCACTTTTTGGTAGGCATGGTACAAAAATATGAGATTTTCTCACAGAATTTAGGAAAGCCTAAACTGTAACTTTTTTTCAAAATGAGATAGAGGTTTTCGGATTGTTCCATTCGATTCGTCGTAAAATTTTCTTATAAAACTAGGCCAAAAAGAATTTTTGAATTTTTTCCCTCAAGCTCGTGTTTATTGTTTTTGAAACACCTTATTTTTCGACCACCTTCCAAAGCAAACTTTGAAAGCTACGAATGAGCATATTGGTGTATTTCGATGCCTAGAATCAGAATTTAGGCATTAGAACTGATACACGGAACAACAATTTTTTTTTGTTGACTAGTGTAATTCATGGAATACAATTTGCAGGGCCGAACAGAGAAAACCGGGGCTGCTCGGGAAAAAATGTTCGAGCAAGTCTTTAGAACATCGATACGACGTTTTCATTTGTTTTAGGACCCTTGCAGTGAAAAGACACCTTTTTCTTCGCCCTAGCGAGTCTCCTGAAACCACAGGTCTAGGGAAAACTCCCTTCTCCGCCCTCCTCTGCACAGGTTTGACAATCTGATCCCACCTATGACCCCAAAAATCACAAAACTGGGATCAGTATTAAATTGGGGATATTGAATTTTACATTCCATCAAATGAGGCAGTAATGAAATGTGTTTCAATCGGTACGATGGTATGTCCTATGGATTGAGGTAAAAAAAAAATTCAAAAAAAACTTCTTCAGTGAAACCACTGATTGAGTATTACAGTAAAATGCCCCACCCAAGGATTTTTTTTCAGTGAGTGACCAACAATGATCCAACAGGTACTTTTTAAATAAAAAAGTGACCTTTTGCCTTTTTTAGCTCAAAATAAATCACCAAAGATCATACTTTCTTGAAATACTTCCTCAGATATGAAAAATGAAATGATTCGTCTGAAGGCAAACCCAACACAGTTTTTTATTTTTGTACACTATTTTAATAAATGCGAACTGCATGCGCATAGTCGATAAGGAAACTTGAAAAACTAATTCGAGATTTTTTCGTACCACTTTTCCACTTCATCTGAAAATGTAGTTCCATTTCAACTTTCCCCTCCAATCAAATTTTCCAAGTTTGTGTTTTGTGATTTGAACGACAAAATCAACCCATGACAAACTACCAACAACCCTCAAGGTATTTTTACTTATTTGGGTAAGGTTTCTTTCGGCAATTTCAATTTTTTTTATATATGGCTATTTTTCTACGTCACTGTTGTTTTAAGCGGATTAATTATTTTTTTGATAGTTTCGCAATTGAAGCGTACATTTTGATATTGCAATTACTTGGGCTCCGTTATTCGTCCATGTTGTGGATCAATATTTGTCGTTGGGAGTAGACAACAATAAACAAGGTTGTACGTATTTCGATATGGTGGTGGAAATTGAATATCGAATCTGTTGGAAATTTTGCTGAGCGAGTTTTCTTTTCGGTTGAAAGAATATTCGATTTCGATTTCGATTTCAGATTATCTGATTCATACACAGATTCATTTTTCAAAATTTGAATTAAAAATAAAAACTGATTTCTTTGTAAAGAATACTTTCTCAATTATAAATCAGTGAAAATTATCAAAAATCACTGAGAAACAGTCAGAATTGCAGCACAGGAGAAAATCAGTGAACAATTATTTACTGAAAACAAATCAGTGAGAAAAATCACTGGAAAATCAGTAACAATTCACTACAGGCAGTGAAATTTATGAAATTTGCTAAAAAAAATAAGTGAAAATTTTTAAAAATCCGCGAAAATTCGCTTTTCCGGTGCTGCAATTCCAATTACTTATCAGTGACTTTTCACTGATTCAGAGGTACGTGAATACGAATTACTTTAACAGAAAGAACTAGACATAGGTAACGTGATATAGATATACATATACTTATTACACAAAGTGATACATATAGACACTGGACCTAGGATAAGACACCCAACTGGCAGCCATATTGGCAAATTTTCATGAGTTATTCCAATTTCTCCCGCTGGGTGCTCTTGGCTGCGCTGCAGTCGATTTTTTGTTTCAACTCGTTCTTAAAGTCTAACAATATTTTTTTTAGAGCAGAATCGAGTAATTCCTAAACTCCAACATTTGACTACGTTGAATTTTTGAATTTTCTGATAAAATTTTCATGCAATATTTTGAATTGAAAATGAAAACTTTAATTGAAATGTAATATACATTTTATTAAAATCAATCAATACCAATACGTTTGAAATTCGAATTCAAAAATATTGTTGTTATCCGTGTTATCAGTACAGAAAATCGACTGCAGCGCAGCCAAGAGCACCCAGCGGGAGAAATTGGAATAACTCATCCAGCCGCTATTCCCGTCTTACCCTTCTGCCTGCAGTTGGGTGTCTTATCCTAGGTCCAGTGTCTATAGTGATACATTACACTGAATAACTGACACTTATTAACTAATTATTTTTAAAAATTGAAATTGAATTGATTAATTTCATTTAATTATACCTAATCTAAGTAATAAGTATGCCGATAAAAAAAATCGTAAAATTAAAAGGAATTTTTTTTTTTAGATAATTTCAATTGTATTTCATCGTTTTCCCCAAAATTATTGCTGACACTCTTGTCGGGAAGAAGCTGGATTTCACAACGTAATATTACATCCCCCCGCCTTTTTATCAAAAAAACGAAATTTCGCAAATTTTTTTACATTATTTCTCTCGCAATCCATCTGTTGTTTTGCTGTTTGTTTTAATGAGTACCTACAAATGTAAACCTTTTTGAACGCAATGATGCCAAAATTTTGAAAAAACCAAGAATTTACGTCCTTACTCCTTTAGAATGTTTTTCAATGTTGAAATAACTTTTAAAAATCGTGTTGATATAAATTTGTTTCATTGCGACGAATTCAATTTTATTGTTTACACCTCATCGAATGAATCAAAATAATTTTTTTTAAATTTATTTAGGTACTTACACCAAGAAAATTTTACCAATTTTATATTTTTTACTTCCCCTTCACAGGACCAATTTTGGGTCTTTGGGTATAATAATGGTCAAAATTGGTATCCACGATTTTCAAACTCAATATTTTGACGCTAATATAGTAATTATGTACTAATTATATGTAATTTTGACCAGAGTTTGAGTTTATTCCTCCCCTTTCAAGAGCTCACTTTGAATTCGCGAGAAAAATAATGAATAATCTACGTAAGGTGCAGTGGGGTAATTGCAAAATCGGGGTATTTGCAAAATCAGCTTCTGGAGGTCAGTTAACATAATTTTTGAGCGAGCCATCTTTTGGTAGGTCAAGGCACATCTATTACCTATATACTCACTCAGTTTGAACGAAATCGGTGCACGCATTTGCTTTGTGGAAATGTTTTTATCAACATGTGTCAAAATCACTCATAAGTAAAGTTGAATCAAATTTTTTCAAAATGGACAAAAACATACAAAGTAAAATTTTTTTGAACTGATTTTTGTTGATTAATTATACTAATAGATCTAAGTTAAAGCTAAGACTATCATTTTTGAAAAATTTTCATTACATTAGCGGAAAAATGCGTTTTTGCATTTACCCCGAAAAAGGTCATGCGGGGGCAATTGCAAAATCGAAAATATCTATCATTTTATTTATACTCTCAGAATTTTTTAAACCATTTTTAGATGTAAAATGGGTCGAAAATACAAAAAAAAGAATATTAGTCCTTCAAAAGTGTGAAAATTTATATTAAATTTTTGATATTTACTTACAAAATTTTGCCATTTTTTGCGTTTTTGGGAGTTCTTATCAAAATATTGTTCAAATTTCATCAAAATTTTGTGTTTTCCAATAAAATACGTCATACTTATCACAAGTGATCATTTGTTTTCAATTTTTAGCTCATTTAAAAAAAATAAAAATAAAAAATGAGATTTTTTCACTTCTTTAAAAAATTCTTTCTTTCGCGGATATCTCCGACAAATTTTGATCAAACGAAGGTAATGAGTATATTAAAAGGTAGTAAATTTTACGTAGATTCCGATTTGACCATCAAAACTGAAAAAAAATGAGCACCTTAAGATATAATTTACGATTTGGCATTTGCCCCATGGCGGGGTAAATGCGAAAACACAATTGAAAAATTTTTAAATTTTATTTTCTCATAAATTTATAAACTAAATGATACGAAATTTTTCCCACCAATAGAGAACCCCTTGAAGTTTGTGTGACAGAAATTTTAGGTTGATTGGTGCCATAGAGCCGGCACAGTGAACCGGCAAAGTGTCACTAATCAAAAAGTGGTTTGCAATTGCCCCACTGCACCTTAAGCGTGTTTGAAAACCGTTAGAAAGTAATTTTTAACCACGATAAATAGATTAGGTACTTGCCAAAATTGTTTGAAATTTTTCACAAATTTTCAAGAAAAAAAGGCGAGAAGAAAATGTTGCAAATTTTGACCCGATTAAATCAAGAGTGGTCGATAGTTTTTTTTTAGAAATCACAAGTGAAATACAAAAGTTTGCTAGGCCTGAATTTACCTAGGTGTGTGTGTGATACCTTGATTACCTATACCTGTTTGTAACGTACAATAATAATTTCTCAGCTTTTACCTCGGAGAGGAGAAATTTTTAGGATATTTAGAAATGGTTCTCTAAATAATCGGGCGTGAATCGCCGTGACGTCAATTATATCGCGAGTGAGCATGCTTTCTTGATTTCTTCTCCCCAGTAATGGTCACTTGAACGGTTCTAGGATCGTCACGATGGTCACGATAAGTAGTGAATTCTTTAACCCGCTGGAGGAATAGTTTGGTGTCATTTAGGTCCTCTGGTGTAATTCTATTCTGGAGCTCGGGGGGAAGTTCTTCGTACATGATTCTGATTATCGATGAATCGGTGAGATACAAATCCTTCATACTCTGCAGCCTTGGATGCCAGTTCAAGAGCATCATTGCGACATACCGAGGTTTACTTAATTTCGCGGCCTTTTGCCGAAAATACTCCAAGGCCTCCTCCTGCTCTTCTGAAGACCAGTACAAAGAAAGGAAAGTACTCTTGAGCTCGGCGTAATCGTCGATGAAGGTAATTACTTCTCTCCGATCGTCATAAATCTCGATGAGTGCGCAGAAGAGAAGGCATTTTCGGCTATCCGAGATGCCCTTGCCGTCGATATACCTTTCGAATTGCCGTATGTACAGATCAGGGCAATATTTTGTTTCCTCATCGTAGACGATACCGACTGCCTTCATATTCTTCATTTCGAGCACTGGGTCTGTGTAGAGCATATTTTCTTCAAGTTCCGAGACTTTGTTCGTCAAAGTGTATAATACCTGATTTTGCATCGCAATTTTTTGAACGCATATCGCGTATTCATCTTCGATCCGCTTTTCCAAATCGGAGGTGGTGCTGGCTCCTTCTTTAACGCGCTTTTCTTTGATAGCAGTAACCCATGCATGCACGTCCGTAGTTATCGTAATCATTTTTTCAAACGTTAGCTCTCCGAGCTGGATGGGTAGGGATGCTGTTGGGTCTTCGAGCTTCATCTTTTCAACCCAGGCGCGTAGAGTCGCCGTGTTTTGTTCGGAGGTCTTTTCCGTTTTTACGCTGAGCAGGTCTTTTTTCCAGTCGTTCATGACGCTGGGTTCGATATATTCGATTGAATTCTCCACGAGCGGTGTACTCGAACTACCGGTGTACAGAGAGGGATTTGTTTAACGTCTTCACACGATACTCAGATTTCCGATGGCTGCAATAGCTTATGACGCCACTGAACGTCGCAAACGTGTCGGAGAGGTCTGTGAATTGGTCCGGTTCGCAAGTATTACTCGGTGTCTTCTGAAATGCGTCGGTGATGAAATCCTTGAATGAATTCGGAGAAATCGCGAGTAAATTCAGCGGTGGTGTTAGCCGATGTCGTGATACGAGTGCTACCGAACTTCGAAACTACCGAAAATTCAGTAAAAATCGATTAGAGATTAGCGAAAACACGTAAAAATAACAGGCAATCGAAAAGATCGCCAGAGAAGCACACGTTATACGAATTTTTTAAGTTGACTAAAAAATGGTGAAATATTATATGCATTGACAACGCAAACGAGCGTAAAGACAGTACGTTACGGACGACTCAAACATACGAACTGGAAGTGGAATTTGTAGAAACATGGAACTGAAATATAGACGATTACCCTACTGACGTCACGGACATGCGCAGTTGGTGAAATGGAACATTTTCACTTTTATCACTGCGTTTACGGCCCAAACAAACAAAAAATACACAGGAAAGATTCGTTTTTTTCAAATTTTGAAAAAAAATCACATATTAGAAAAAAATAATATATTTATCTATATTCTACGTAAAAAATTCTATCGTTTCGTACCATCAAGTTCGAATTTAAAGATTATATTTCGTAAAAAATTGAGATTTTTATGCCCGGTCTTGGATTAATTCTGGCTCCATCCAGTTTGTTTAGTGCTTCGTAGACAAAGTTCATTGCTTAAAATTTTATAAATTTTGCTTTATTTTGAAAAATTATGCTATTGGAAATTGAAATACAGCAAATTTACACAATTTTCAATAATGAACAATAAAAAAATGCTTTTTGATTTTGTCTACGAAGCACCAAACAAACTGGATGGAGCCAGAATTTATCCAAGACCGGGCATAAAAATCTCAATTTTTTACGAAATATAATCTTTAAATTCGAACTTGATGGTACGAAACGATAGAATTTTTTACGTAGAATATAGATAAATACATGATTTTTTTCTAATATGTGATTTTTTTTCAAAATTTGAAAAAAAACGAATCTTTCCTGTGTATTTTTTGTTTGTTTGGGCCGTAAACGCAGTGATAACAGTGAAAATGTTCCATTTCACCAACTGCGCATGTCCGTGACGTCAGTAGGGTAATCGTCTATAGAAAAAGCATAACGGTTATAACGCGGCTGAAATGTTGGAGACACAACAGATTTGTTGGGAGGGGGAAGCGTTGATGTAATGCATAGCCGGTTTAGATGCGCGCTGAACAGCTCAAGGGTGCTTCAAGGTTAAGATATCAGGACTTCACTGTTCGAGAAATACTGAAAATAATGAAATAATAGTTAAAAATTTTCTGGAGACGAAACTTGCCATACCGATTGCACCCCTACCAGGATCCACGACAGTAAAATTACGCAGAGACGTTGCGACGTTGCCGAGTTTGATTGCTGGTACACAGATTTACACTTGAAAAGTTTACGTTAACTTAACATTCTGGGGAAAATATTACATTTCAGCATAAAAAATACGTTAAATACGGTAGGCATACGCGCCTTCATGTTAATTTTAATTGGAATTTGGAAAGGTTAGAAAAATTCACTGTAACAGAAAGAACTAGATGATATTCAACGTCTCAACGTGATTTACATTTATGTAGGTGCAGTACATTAGGGTGGATCGAAAAAAAAAACATATCTTGGATTTTGACCAAATTTGGTGGGAAAAAAATTGGTCCAATCATTTGACGAAAAAATAATTCATTCCAGTTCATAATATCAGAATATCACAATTAGCAACTGGCTGCACTGACGTACAAAATTTTCAAGGAAAATTATAAATTTTTTATTTCTGATGATTGAAAACAATATTATTATGAATTTTTCAAACGATAAAAAAATTAATTCGAGGTCAACGTAAATTCCATGTGTAGTGTGTCACGAATTGTAACTGGCTGCACTGACACACAAAATTTTCGATAATTTTTTTCAAAATATACTTTCAGTGATTGAAAATAATATTTTCAGGCGAAAAAATACTCAATTCAGAGTCGATATAAATTCGGTATTTTGGAACCCTGTTGGCTACACTGGTGTATAAAATTTTCTGCGCTACGGTCCATAAGACGTATGTTGTTACGGTGCGGAAAATGATCTAAAAACGAACTCGAGTCATTTGATTTCGCTCTAATTGTTTCTATGAGTCTCCATTGATAGTACAAATTGTTTGACTACCGATTTTCCAAATTTCGTTTGCAGCAATGGTCCCAATTCACGCGAATAAATACTGGGTCCACGGCGGAAAATACGATCAAAGCGCCGAACTTGAACCAAAAGTGAAGTCGTATCCTCGTATCCTCTCATTTCGCTCTAATTTTTTTTTATGATTGGTGCAAATTGTCTGACTGCTGATATGGTATAATTTCTCTTGATTTTTCCCGCAGAAATGGGCCCAATTTATGCAAAATAATTAAAAAAATATTGTTGGAACTCGCCGCTTATCAGTATCGCGGTCTATGTTAATACTATATGGTCTAAGAAAATTTTCAATTTTTTTCTCAAAATTCACTTCCAGTGTTAAAAAAAAATTTTTGTTCACTTACTCGACTCGATGAAAAAAAATCATTCCACCTTGGTGAAAATTTCATATTATTGAAATTGCAATCTGCAACTTTTCAACCCCCTGGTAGCAGTCTGAGTTTTGATCGGAAAAGGATGGCGATGGTTTAGGGAGATGTAGAAACTCAAATCGCATCTTTGAAGTGCTAAGAAGGCTTCTCACACAAGTTTGATTGGCTAAAAAACGCAAAAAACTTGTTTTTTTAACAGGAGGTGCACTTTGAGCACCTCTTGCTCCCCTCCCCTTGCTCCTCGGGAGCTCACATTTTTTGCGAAGCTTCCCACTCAAAGTAAACCACCCTACCAAATTTGATCAAAATCCAAGATATGTTTTTTTTTTCGATCCAGCCTAATGTACTTATTTATAATACACGTACTTAGAACTACGCACATCACACCAACTCGAATTAACACCTCGACGTCTCGACCTCGCGATTGCTGGACTGCGACAGTGCAACTGTCCACTGCAGGGACGTACCGATGGAGGGAGGGGGGGGGGGACTTCCCCCTGACAGAATTTTTCACTCGTGAGTTGGGAAAATTGAACATTTCAATACATTAGTTGGGAAAATTTGTCATTTTTCCAACTAATGAAAAAGGCCTTTTTTGAGCATTGAACACAATTTTTTCAAATTTTCGCCCTCGCTTCGCTCGGGCATTAACAGAATTACAATTATATGAATTATTTCAGTCAACAATGCAAAAAAAAAGTTTCCAATATCATTGTATCTACTTGATGAATCAAGTCGGTAAATTTTAAGCTTAAAAATTAAAATCAGGGGTAACGAGAAACCCTCATTCTAAATCCTCGAAAAAATTTTTGGTGGAGAACATCCCTTTTCAGAAATCCGATCCATCCGTGAAATCACCTCTCAAATCTAATTTTTTTTTAAACTTTGGCCTCGCTGCGCTCGGCCTGATTATACTCATATTTTTCATTTTTACCTTTTCATAATTTAGAAATAATCTAAATTCTAGAGAAGTCATTTTTTCGTATTTTTCCTCAAAATTATTACAACTAATATTCATTATATTTTTTCTCCATAGAACTTATTTTTGATGTTTAAAAACCAATTTTTCAAAATCTTTGGCCTCGCTGCGCTCGGCCTCTTTGTATTTATTCTTAAATAGTTTCAAAGTAAATGTGACCAATTTTTTATTCAAGTTTGTTAATCTAAAGCACAGTTTTATTGCACTTCGAAATTGGGAGTTTTAAACGATTCTCGCCCTCGCTTCGCTCGGGCCAAATTAATTTTTCTCGTATTCACATTATTTTTTTCCCCACTTTTTGAAACGGAGTAGTAAATAAAAAATCTGTAGACTTTTTGTTTTTTGCTCAACTCTACGATTTTTCTCCAACTTTTGAGAATTTTTATTTTAAAAATCGAGTTGAATTCCAAAAAATTTCAACGCCTGGGATGAACGTTTTTTTAAAATTTCATTTAACGAAAAAGGCTCTGCGTACTATAGAAGAACAAGAAAAAATTTTGAAGCCGAAAAAATTTGAGAAAAATTTCGGGGTAGAAAAAAATTGAGAAAAATTGTAGAGTTGAAAAAGAAATAGTTTTAAAAATTTCAAGGTTAAAAAAATTGAAAAAATTTAGAGTAGGAAAAATTTTAGAAAAAGATTTCAGATTGGATGAAATTTTGAGAAAAAATTTCAAAGTCAAAAGTCAATGAAATTTATGGTTGAATTGAAAGAGAACAAAAAAATTAGAAAAATTGAAGGATTAGAAAAATTAAGAAAAAATTAGTTTGGATGAAAATTGAAATCGCGAGAAAAAATTCATAATTCAAAGTCGAAAAAATTTACAGTGGGAAAAAATTTTAGGAAAAACGTTGAGGTTGGAAAAAATTTGGAAAAAATTTCAAATTCAAACTACGTGTTACGTGATGAAAATTTTTGATTGACGATGTGATCATCGGATCTCCGCGAACGGCGTTTCTGATTGGCGGATTACCGTAAAGTGGCGCATCGTTAATGTATCTCACAAAATCGCCAATAGGATCAATCAACACACAATGGTAAGTTTTTTTATCCTCTCACATTCCAATTTTACAGTGATGGGAAACTGAAACTAAAACTGAAATAAATTTCAGTTAGGTTTCAGTTTTTTTAAAATTTGTTTTGTTACACTTGTTTACTCGTTTGCTCGAATTTTTTACAATTTTTTCTCAAGTTCGAATTTGTTTTGGTATGATGGTATGCCCGTTGCTCGAATTTCTTTCAATCAAGTACAATAAACACTCAGCATTTTCTTTCAAGTATTCTTTTCCAATGAGGGCATTACAATACAACGAAATTCTACTTTCGCGCGAGATAGTTGGGAACTTGTGAAAACTAGCTCCTAAATCATTTTGACGCAAATGGGATTTCGACGAATCAAGTCCAAAATTTATTCCAAGTTGCAAGTTCAAATTTTTTCAACCCCAAATTTTTTCAATTACATGAGGTAATTCTAAATTTAAAAAAAATTGTATCGAAAATAAAAAATTTTCCATCAGTTTAAACTTCAATTTTCTAATTTTTTTTAATTTAATGTTTTTAAAAATGTATTCTAATTATTAAGCTGGAAATCCTTTTGAAAAACAGAAGTTGACTTTTTGAAAAAATTTTGAATTGAAAAAATGTTGAGAAAACTTGAATTAAAAAAATTACAGTGGAAAAAATTTGAGAATGGTGAAAATTTTAGTCGACTTAAATTTTTTCTTTTTTTTCAACTTCATAGTTTTAATAGTATATTACTATACAAGCAGCGAAAATGCTCACTATTGTAAGATATTTTTCATTTGTACTTCTCAAAATCATCAATTAGTACTTTTACGTAAAGCGTACGCGTTCGTGCGGTTCGTATACCGGGTCACGGAAGTTTACTTCCGCGTCCTAGTACGCGGAAGTAAACACGAAAAACACTAAAAACCGTGTTAACAGCTCAACAACGAATAGACGAACTTCCGATCTGCAAATTAGCAATGAAAAAACGTACTTTCGATATCTAAAAATCTAACCCATCCATATGAAACAAGAAAAAAAGAAAATCTAATTATTTCACAGTTCAAATCCCAAATATTTCATTCCAATATTGACACACAGGCAGCTAAAATCTATAATAAATTACCTAACCAATTCAAAACATTGCCCCTTAAAAAATTTCGCCCAACATTGAAGAAGTGGCTTGTAGCTAATGTAATATATTCCATACCCTTGTTCTTGTCCTCTCCTATAGAAAATCACCCATCCCTCCAATTAACCAATGATCCCCTCCGCCTAGTATAATGTAAGAATAGTACTTAAGACATTGTAAAAATGGCTATGCCATATATTACAAATAAACTATTGATTGATTGATTGATTGATTGAGTACAAATGAAAAAGATTTTTCCAACTCCAACATTGCTTCGGATAATTTTAAAATTTTCTTCAATTTTCTTTTCAATCAGGTATATGAAATTTTTCCAATTGAAAATTTATTAAACATTTTTTCAACTTACGTTTTCAAAGAATTTTCAACTTTGAGTTCTCGAAGAATTTTCAACTTTGTGTTTTATAAAATTTTTGCGTTGGGTTATTTATGTTTGGGGTATTTTGGAAATGTTCGGAAGCCTAATATAGCTTCAGAAGCAACTTTTTTCAAATTCAGTGAATTTCTCATCAGATTTTTAAAAAATCAAAAATTTTACCCATAATATATTCTTTATTGAAAATTTTCACTCCAAAATTCCAATTTTGAGCGCGTTTTTTCAACATTAAATTACAAATTCCTACAATGAAATCGTCAATTTTGCATGAAAACCCCCAAAAACGGTCACTAATAGCTCATTTGAAACGTAATTTTATATAGATTCAGAATTCAGGAAATACTTTTGTGACCAAGTATCACTTTTTCTAAAAAAAAAAAACACCTCAAATAAATAATAAACTTTCAGAAAATGCAAAGGAAAAAAATTGAAAAACCAAAAACCAAAACTGAAATTTTGAAAACTGAAAACTGATATAATTTCAGTTTCCCATCACTGCAATTCTACCAAACTATCCACACTCACATTCAAACCAGCAGTCATCCACCTCCTCTAAAAACACCCACACTTTTGCATCTGTACGCCAAAAAATACCCACCTGTTAAATATACTGCAACACACTTCGCATCGGGTCTCAAACACAGGCATCTACAGAAAAACACGACAACCGAGAGGAAATAACTCCGCGAGCAAAAACTACAAAATCGAATTAAATTAAGTTGAAAGATTGATTTTGTAAAGAGAGAAAAAAAGCTCGTAATAAAGCGTAGTTTTACATTAGGTAGTTTTTTAACCTCTCTTTTTTTTTATTCTCTTCAAAATCTATTTCTGCAGTTCAATTTAGGTTTTCGGTTTACTCAAGGTTTCTCCCTTACTTTTTTTCATCTCTCTGCTGCTTTATTTTAAAACGGACCTCGCATTTTGTTTTTATCCATTTCGCATGCATTGCCTTCACCTGAGTACTTTTCTATCCGGGTCGATTTCAGTTTCAAATGGAAATAAAGATTTTATTGTTAGCAAGGGATTCCTAAATTGAAACGGCACCTTCGGTCTTTTCACGTCAACGACGAAATGTTCCCATCTCGGTCGCTACCCCCTTCTGCCCTTTGTCCGAATTCTAGGCGCTTTTGTCGCACGCGTTCGCGAAAATACAACAATAATCGGTTTAAAAAGTAAATTAAAAATTTAATAGATACTGAAAGCGATGATATTTTATTTAGTTAATGGAAAAAGATATTTTCTTAATTAAGTAAAACGTTTTGAAGCTTTTTAAAGATTATTTCATTAAATCTCGATAAAATTTTATTCTTATCAAAACGTAATGGCCTTTTCGAACAAAAAAATACCCATTTTTCGCAACTTTTTCGCGGGCAAAAAAAAGACTAAAATAGTTTTTATATCGTCGCGCGATAACAATAATGAGATTTTTAAAACATTAAAGTATATAACTAAAGAGTACAGAAGAGAAAAAAAAATCATACGGAGAAGAAAGGTCCCCCTAGTACTTTCCACTATACACGTGAATGTGATAACTATAGCAAAACAGCTCTACAAACTGAATAATGAGTAGAACAAAAAAAAAAAGACTGGCGGATAATTTCTCTTATCGTGTCAGAATAATCGCGTATAAATTACATTACAGCAACAGTTTTTACATTCATAACCAATCCTATGCTCTTACCGTTTTACTTATTTTCCTCTCGCCGTTTTACGAGCGCAAATATGACCAGAATTTTGAAAATTTTCTCGCATTACCATTTTATCGCACCGGGTACTTGTACCCAACGAATACACTTAGATATACTATTTTCTATACAATATAAATTTCAACGTTTTTTCCTTTTCTTTTGACCGCCCTTTCTGCTCGTTCGTTTTCTTAACCGATACCGCATACTCATTTGAATAATACGAATACGACCAAAGCGGCTAAATTTGAATACATTTCTGCCAGCGGTTCCGGCTCACTAAATTTTTACCGTGCGTCTGACTCGCGCAAAAGAACCCAGAATACACATACACATTTCGCCGTGAAACAAATACCCGCACGTTGCAAAAGAAAGGAAATTATTTCGACGTACGTAATTCGTATTCATTCCTTTGCGAAAGGTGCGCGATGCTTTCCTCGCCGACATCGACATTTCCTCCATATAGATGAAATGTGCACTACATAGTATTGCTATGCGGAGTGATTTCTACCATCACGAAGCAATATGCTGGGCTACCTGGCTCATATGGAGGCAGCTTTTCTTTTTCTCGAGTCTTTGTTCGGAGCGTCTGCCTTGTTAGACGTAGCTAGGTATTTTTTTCTCTTTTATCTTTCCCAGTTTTCGTATCTCTTTTATTTACTTCTTTGATAATTTTCGAGAACGTAAATTCGTCTCGTTTTTTTTCTCCTCCATTTACGTAGTAGGTACTTTTGTTTTAATAGAGGCTTGTTTATTAACTAAATAAAGTTTTCTGCGCCGAAGATATAGAACAGCTCGTTAGAAAAAATCAAAAAGAAAACAATATAGCAATTTGCCTCCTCGTTTTATGAGCAGCAATTTTTTCGTTTGTTTTTCTTCTTTGTTTCTTTCTGTTTTTTTTTTTTTGATAGAGGAATAACAATTTGTAATTTGTTAGTACTTACAGTTGTATTGGAAAGTAGAATGTAAATCAGAAGAAGAATAGATTCATTTGCATCTGATATTTTTTCGTTTGATTTAGGTAAGTTTAAGGAAATTTTCAATATTGGGAATGTCATTGCAGATTGCACCCGCTAATTGGGTACCCTTAAGATAGACGAGCCTTCGATTGAGGATTTTAATCGAAAAATGATCCAAATGGTAACCATTGACCAGAATTCCACACCATCAAAATTTGATAACCATTTTTCACTTTCGGCCTCTCAAAGAGAATATTAAGATCGAAAATGTTCAAAATTGCGATTGCAAAATGTTTACAATTAGAAACTGTGTTCCTGTGATCTCTGAGTCAAAACAAACACAAAATATCGCATGCAATTTTGGCATATTATTAATTATTTTAGAGGTGAAGAATAATGGTAACTTCAAATGTTTTCTTTGTAAAGTTTTTCAAAAAAAATCATCCATAAATCTTCCAAGTTTTGATTCTTCAAGATTATATACCTACATACATGGTGTTCACTGGATCTAAAGTATTAAATTCTTGATATTTACAGGATTTTTCTTGCCATTTTCATGTCAGTTCTTTTGCTTCAGGTAGATTTTCCAGAAAAAGAATCCCCTTTCTTATACTCAGATTAAAATATTCAAAGAAAAAATAAAATGTTGAAAATTATTATTTTTTTCAGTACCTAAAATCCCAAATAATATATTAAAGTAAAATTCTCGATATTTTCTTGTTTTTCTGGCCGCTAGACACCATGGCATGGTGTTTCACAAAAGTTCATAAATCAATCTGACAGAAGAAGAACATATCCAGATATCCTGTTGATAAATTTTTTAGTATTGAATTGATGATAGGTAAAATGATGTCATTTTCTCATCATTCAATTAAACCAGGTGAAATGGACGAGGTCTCGCAGGCTAGTTTTCTAGTCTGTACAGGAATGACCTGTACTGTTTTTCTAGCATGTACAAATTGTACAGGTAAAACAGTTGGTACAGGAATGGCCTGTACCATTTTTCTAGGCTGTTCAAACTGTATAGGTAAAATTATTTGTACAGGAATAACCGGTACCATTTTTCCAGACTGTACAAATTGTACAGGTAAACTAGTCGGTACAGGAATGACCTGTCTGGGTTTTCTAGCCTGTTCAAACTGTACAGGTAAAATCGCCTGTACAGGACTGACCTGTACTGTTTTTTTTTTAGACTGTACAACTGTACAGGTGAAATTGTTTGTACTGGAATGACCTGTACTGTTTTTCTAGCTTGTACAATTGATACAGGTAAACTAGTCGGTACAGGAATGACCTGTACTGTTTTTCTAGCCTGTGCAATTGGTACAGGTAAACTAGTCGGTACAGGAAGTACCTGTGCTGTTTTTCTAGCCTGTACAAATTGTACAGGTGAAACAGCCTGTACAGGAATGGCCTGTACAGTTTTCCCAGACTGTACAAATCGTATAGGTAAACTAGTCGGTACAGGAATGACCTGTACTGTTTTTCTAGCTTGTACAATTGATACAGGTAAACTAGTCGGTACAGGAATGACCTGTACTGTTTTTCTAGCCTGTGCAATTGGTACAGGTAAAATTGTTTGTACAGGAATGGCCTGTACTGTTTTTCTAGCCTGTACAATTGGTACAGGTAAACTAGTCGGTACAGGAAGAACCTGTACTGTTTTTCTAGCCTGTACAAATTGTACAGGTGAAACAGCCTGTACAGGAATGGCCTGTACAGTTTTCCCAGACTGTACAAATCGTATAGGTAAACTAGTCGGTACAGGAATGACCTGTACAGTTTTTCTGGCCTGTTCAAACTGTACAGGTAAAATCGCCTGTACAGGAATGACCTGTACTGTTTTTCTAGCCTGTACAAACTGTACAGGTAAAATTGTTTGTACAGGAATAACCTGTACTGTTTTTCTAGCCTGTACAATTGGTACAGGTAAACTAGTCGGTACAGGAAGAACCTGTACTGTTTTTCTAGCCTGTACAAATTGTACAGGTAAAACCGTCTTTTACAGAAATGACCTGTTTGGTTTTTCTAGCCTGTACAAATCGTACAGGTAAAAAAGGCTGTACAGGAATGACCTGTACCATTTTTCTAGACTGTACAAATTGTACAGGTAATTAGTCGGTACAGGAATAACCTGTACTGTTTTTCTAGTCTGTACAAATTGTACAGGTAAAACCGTATATACAGGAATGACCTGTACTGTTTTTCTAGCCTGTACAATTGGTACAGGTAAACTAGTCGGTACAGGAATGGCCTGTACTGTTTTTCAAGCCTGTACAAATCATACAGGTAAAACGGTCTGTACACGAATGGCCTGTACTGTTTTTCCAGCCTGTTCAATCTGTACGAGTTAAATCGTCTGTACAGGACTAACTTCAAAATCACATTTCCTTCATTTTTAACGAAAACTTTCGGAGATACGGCGAAATTTGTAACCACGGAAATTATTCAGGATTAAATTTCCTTTTCTTTGAGCTATATTACGACCATGTCCCCAACCTTTTCGGACAAGGTGGACCTCGCCCCCTCCCTCTTATCTCCAAAGTTAGACCCATGAAAAAAATTTGCTCCATCCGGTAAATTAGATATCGAAGAACAAAAATCGTTCAATTTTTGTCCTGAATCCAACTTATGAGATGAAGGAGAGAGGGGAGGTACACCCTGTCCGACAAATTAGGTTAAATGGTCGTGATATAGCTCATTGAAAAGGATATTCAATTCTTAATACTTTTTGTGGTTATAAATTAACATGAATATGTTTTTCCGCTGGGGTAATTCCAAAATTCCGCGAACCATATCTTGGTCGACGCTGACTTTTAAAAACATAAATTTTTATATTTTCGAAATTAACTTATACTTAATATCAGAAAGTCAAAAATATCGCTGACTTTTAAAAACATTGGTAACATGGATATGTTTTTTCCAGTCAAAAGTGGTGGAGGAAGCTCAATGATTAATATTTTTGACTTTATAATATTAATTTAATTTCGATTTTTTTTTTTTTTTGGAATTACCCCTAGATAAATTTTTATATTTTCGAAATTAACTTAATATCAGAAAGTCAAAAATATGTCATACAGCTTCCTCCACCAATTTTGACTGGAAAAAACATATCCATGTTACCAACATTTCCTTTCAGAGGAAACGTTACGCATTTTTTGCCGTATCTTCGAAACTTTTCGTTGAAAATGAAGAAAACGTGATTTTGAAGTTTTCTCAAAACGTATTTCATTTACAAATTTGGGAGGCAGGAGTTGCTCCAAAATGGATTTTGATAAGGAATGAAAATTTACATCAGGTGTTGAGGAATACTTTTGTTCGAAAATTTTTTCATTATGACCCATAGATTAGGCGATACACGCTTTTGAAATGGGGGGGGGATTACCCTGAGAAAAGGAGGGATAGGGAAAAAACACATAGGAGCGAAATTTATTTGTTTTAGTGTTTAGAACAAGAATCAATCATAAAATCAATTTTAACGGAAACTTGCGCGGAAGCCTTTTATTGTACAATAGGAGCTTGACTAATTAATGCGATTTCAATAAAACTATGGCCGATTTTCGTAACCGAGGCTATGAACAACTTATTCAGGCTATTCAATTCAAAATTCAAATGAGGCATCAAAATTGCTTCATCGGCATTCCCCTATCACTTTAAAATGAAGAAAATTGATTATTAAAGAAAAATACCATCTTTCAAGTCGGGAAAATAACTTATGTACTTAATTGAACAAAATGTAGGTAACCAATAGTAATTTGTAGGGCTGAGATTTTTATGATATCGCATATTTGATAGCGTGATAGTAGATACCGCATACCATGGTTTCTTTTGCGATTCATGCATTTCTACGCCGAATTATGCAATTTGATATCGCATATTTTTGCTTATTTCGACGTAATTGCTTGAAAATGCTTATTTTAGCCAAAAAAAGGTCCTTAAACCGCTTATTTAACGCTTATTTCGACCGTTCTCGCATATTTGAAAAAAAATCACTAAAAAACAGCATAAAAGTTGAAATTTTGAGCTTAAAAAAAATCAACTCTTCAAAATTAAAAAAAAAATTCAAGATTTTGTCTGTGACTTGTCGAATGAGTTTTCGATTTGTAGTCGCATCGTTTTCACGAAAATTTTAAAATAAAAAGTTTGATGTTTTTTCTTCTCATAATTCATAATTTTATAAAAGTTCGATTTTTTTTCTTCTCATAATTCATAATTTTATAAAAGTTCGATGATTTTCTCATTTTACTTCTTTCCTTATTCTAATTTAGTAATTTTGAAAGCATTTCCGCATTCAGATTAAAAATACCTACATTTTGATATGCTGCATGGTGGGGTTTGATAGCGCATATAAATGCTTTTTTAGGCAATTTTAATCGCTTTTTATAAGCGCTTATAATCGATTTGATAGCGCATAAAAATCTCAGCCCTAGTAATTTGATAAATTAGGTACCTACTCGTATACAATCAAAAGTACCCAATTTTCTTTGAAAAAGTTGGCAAAATTACTTTTCACAAGTACCAAGTAAGATGTCTGAAATAAAAATTCCCAAAAACATTCAAATTTCACTCAGCAACATTAATTTCCTCGCTGTCGAACACGTAATTTTCGAAAATTGAAATTTCCCATACCATCTCATGCAAAACTCGAGTAATGAACTCGATTGCAATATCGTCGATCACATCTACGCCAATATTTCCATCAGCCCAGCCAAGCGTTCTGGCCACTTTCCAAACATCTTGCCCTATCGTGGCGAAACGTCGTTGATGTATAACGATTCCCCCTACAGGATAGGGGCCACAGAGCAAAGAGCAAGAAGCGAACCTAAACCGTCGGCTTTTCAAAAACCGTTCTGGCAAAATTCGTTAAAAACTTGTCAAAACTTTCATACTGCATCATACAAAAACGAAAACTTCTATCATATTTTTCACAGCTTCTATTATCATGTAAAACGCTTTGTAAAAAAAAGATATCCAGCACCGGATCCGCATATAGCGGCGGAATCCGACATCCAACATCTCTGACACATAACACTTCACTATTTAAACTCGCCATTAACATTCGCTGCAGGTAGCAAACGTCGTAGCGTCGTCGGGACGCGTATAAAACGAATTACCATCACGCCGAGTACGACTACGTATATACCTACCGGAGCAAAATCAATTCGACGAAAAAACTTTTTTCCATAAGTAAAATAATGACTGTCGGGATGAAAAATTGTCAAAACTTTTAAAAAATATTTTCTCGATTATGATTTTTATTGAATTCTCGCTCCGGTGTGCTGAAGCGAGAGAACGAGCTAGGAGGGAAAAAACGCGAGCAACTCTTCGAATAAAAGTTGATAAAAATCAAAAATAAAATACTATCTCGCTCGTATTTCTGCCGTCTCGCAGCGCAGTAACTTTAAATTGACTCGTACATCGTACCCGGTGACCCTACTTTCAACTTCATTTAGAACCAAATTTAATACTCGACTTCACGTTCAAGTGACTCCGAGCGAGCGTTTCCACTTCGACCAAATCATTTCCACCTTAATTACCGAAAACGAAAAACAATTTAGTTCCATAGATATACATACGAATCGGAATCGTCAGCGTGGCCAACTGACGAGGAAAACCATCGTCGACTAAAAACGGATGCTTAATGAAAACCTCGCGTTTTTCGAATAAATTGCCATCATCGTTCGGAGTGATTTTTCTCATCATCGTAGAGTACCCGCCGAAAATACATCTAAATGCATACCCGATCTCCACCATTCGCTCACCTTGCTACGAAAAAATAATCAACTCGATAACATTTCCAAATGAATTTCCATTAATGATTTCGTCTCGCTCGTATAGTTTTCCACAGTGGGGAAAAAACCCTTATCTGGAGTATTTTTTTAAATGAGAAAAAAACTTTTCGATTACGTGCCTTCTCTTTAACGACGATCTAATAAATGACGCCGGAGACCGCATTAAGTATATCATTTGGCCACCCACAGCCTCGGCAGCAGTTTATGAAATGTTTCACTTTCGGTGCTCGTCGGCTTGGCTCAAGGACGATGAGATTTTTTTCTCGGTCAAATTAAACGTCGGCGGTTTCGCCACCGAATTTTACGCGGTTGCGGTAATTGCGAACCAGCGGATGAAATTTTTTAATTGCACGGAAAATTGCTGTTATTCGAGTTGGAAAAAAGTATGTAAATCGTGGCCAGCGAATGCGTAACGTTTACGTATCTTGGAGCGTTCCACACACCCACACGTAATGTTCGCAACTTCGAACCATTTGACTGCAGCCTTTTTTTTCGGTCTGATATAGCGGGGTAAACCTCCCGGTAATTTACGACCGCCGAGAAAATTACTATACGTTGTCACGTATATAGCTCCGTCCTCCGTCTTTGCCATACCGCCTCCCATCCTTTCGCAGCATTTTTAATGCGGAACTGAACTCGGCATTTGGATTATAAAACATGCGCTTAACGAAGACGTAAAAATCTCGTTGCAGTATTTTTTAGCTGTGAAGTAATTGTTGTCATTGTCGATGCAGACTATTCGGATGTACTAGTTAAAAATCCAGCCGATTTTAAGAAGAACCTGCTGAAAATTAGAGCTTTTCACATTTTTCTCCAAAATAGAAAAGGATTTGAAAATTTTCAAATGGGTATGATTGAAATTGTCATAATGCGGATATATTAGACAAAAAAATCATTTGCAGGGGTTTCAAATTTTCGGAGATTCAAAAACGTTAATCATGTAACGGTAGGTATTTGCGCCACCTACCTATCTGGTGGACTTGTGAGTCGCCCAGATAGCGCAGTTGTTGACTGAGAATGTTGTCAGTAGTGCACTACGCGAATGTAATTACGTTGTAGGTAGGGCACTACGTAGGTATTGTTTATTATGTTTTAAATCGTAGTAACGCGAAGTTGATTGTTATTACGTCTGGTACAAATTACGTTTAATTATTGTGCATTAGTAATAAGTGCAATAAAGGATCATTTTCACCACTAGACTTGGTGTACGTTGAGTTATTTCGTTATATCAAGTACTGGTACATCTTTAATCTTATATTGGCGCCCGGAACTGGTCCGTTGCCCAGAATTACGATCAGACTACATTTCACCTTTGTGCTTCAGTGCCAGGTAAAATTACGTTTGATTTTCGTGTGTTTTTGGTCTTGGACCCTTAAAACATAAATAATTCGCGTATATTTCGCATATATCACGCATTCGTGCCTAATCGCGGATTAATTACGAAGTGAACTACGAAATACATCGCGAATTACGAAAATGGCAAACTCACAGCCACACCACCTAGAAAACCCAGCGGCCGGCGACAAAGTCAAGCCTAACAAGCTCAGACGTGACGCGAAAACATAGGCTGCAGACAAAATCGGAATTGTGTTTCAATCACACAAATTCGTAAATAACCACCATAGGAGTACAAAAAAGCAGCAGCCTAAACCCCTTACGTTTGAAGAAGAATTCCTAGAACAAAGGAATAAAGTTGCTGCAAGCACTCCGAAAATTACGACTCAAACTTAGCCAAGCATGTCGCGACTAGGCACAAAGCAAGAGCCTAGGTCGAATGATGCGCGAGGATCAAACCTTATTACCCAGCCGATTTTTGCAAATAGCTCAGTTTTGGACACCTGGGAATGCTCTCAGAATACGAATCTGAAATTACGCGAAAATCCGGAAGACTTGATCGAGATTATCAAAGAGGAGGAAATATCAGATCATGAGCAGCAAGGTGGCAGGAATGGACTGGACCAAGATGCTGAATTCTGCTATAATGACGACTATGAACTCTTCCAAGATGAAGAAGATCTACTTAATCAGACGTCTAAACAAAATTATTACGCCAAAAACTTGGATAATAATGATTACAAATTCTTCCAACATGATAAAAATCTGCTAGACGAATCATTCAAGCCATACATGTCAGTGGAGATTACGCCTGAGGTATTAATACACACAGAACACGTCGAGCTGTTTAATATGCCTAATTTTACACCAAAACCCAAGGTGGAAGCTCAGCTGATAAATACGACCACAAAGATAAATCATAGACTGCGGAGATTATCTACCACAACTGATAAGCCGAAAAATACGTTTGCTGTGTCAAAAATTACATCCCAGTCTACTACAGACATGAATAATCAGCCGTATTTATGTGGGCCAATTAAGTTGCATACCTCACCGATTGAAGGCAGTAAATTGAACCTAGATGTATCCAAAAATACTTGGAAAGTGAATAATATGGCAAATTACGATTTATTCAAGTTTAATGACCAGAATACAACTATACCAACTTCACAAAATGCCGAAGTGATTCCCAGTGGTTTCCATTCCATGGCTCAGGCGAAAAATTTGCCAAATATGCCTGTGTTTTTGAATAAAATAGATCCAAATTGTGAATTTTTAAAAAGTGGCAATATGTATAACTCAATCGCAGTGAGATCGCAAAAATCGCCTCGAATTCAGAATTATGAGCAAGTAGAAAATCAAGATCAGAAGTATACTACCCAGAATTTTGAGAATGGCTGTTTTTTTATGAAAAGTGAAGAATACGATCATCATGTGGAGAAAAGAACTCAACCAAGTTTAAATAAATCGCCAAACAACATTCCAGAGATATTTAATACCTGGGAAAATTTACCATGTGAGAATTTTGAATTAAGAAAAATTTATGAAAAGCAGGAATTGGAAAATGGCGACGAATACTTTGACTTTGAGAAGGAGTATTATGGACAGGAATTCCACTTACAAAGTAGTGATAAAAGTGTGCTGGGTGTTTTTATCAATTCGGACCAATTTGACTTGTGCAACTCGCCTAATTTTAATCCTAGTTTTAGCAGAGCTCAAAGACCAACTAGTGCCGAAAATACGTTGGAAAATGATACCAGTGCAGCAGATATACAGAAAATTACATCAAATTGGGTCCAAGATGATAAAATTACGACATCGTTGAAAAATATGCTGACTACTCCTGTGATAAATCCTAGTTTGAATCAAAATGCTACAGAGGTCACCCAAGAAGAGTTCAATGATATGTTTCAAAGGCTGATGAAACTCGATAAGGCGACTAAAAATACCCAGAATGCCGATAAACAGTCTGATGAAAGAATTATGAATCAAGCACAACTTAGTATATCTATACCTAGTCCAAAAAGTAAACCAAGACAAGATGAGGTGCAAGTAGCTTCACTTTTCCAACGTCAAACAAATATGCAAGATAACCTAGAGTTTAATTCATGGAAATTTCCATCAAGTGAAAATTATGAAACACAAAAAATTGGTGGAAATTCTGGACTTGAAAATTATGATGAATGTTTAGGTAGTTATGATGAGCAAAATGAGCATGTTTTTTACCAGCAAAGCAGTGATAAAAACGTTATGAATCACCCTATAACAGCAAATCAATTTAAATTGTTCAAATCACCAGAAGTTACACCAGTATTTAAAAAGAATAAATATGTAGGCATCACAAATACGTCCAGAGCGATCAGAGTGCCTAAGATGCCGCTAAATACCCACCTAGCTATTCAAGAAACATCTACTACGAAAAATATGACTGAATATGATATAAATACGAATAAAAGGCGGCAAGTTGCACCAAATTCCATCCAAAATGCTGAAAAAATGCCTATGGGTAAAAATACGACTCAAAATGATATTGTGCTTCGAGATAGTTACGAAAAAATGGCGAGTACAGGCCTAGGCCCAGGAAAACATGTCGGTACCCGAAAAGTCTCTCCAACACCTCCCTGGGTAACCCCTGAAATGGGGCAACAGGTGATAATGGATGTAATTATACCTAAGAAAGAAGAAAAGTCAACTATAGGCATGTCAAAAAATAGAAACTTTACCCCACCAGAATTTGTGAAATTTGATAAATATGAGAGGTGTATTGTACCTCATACTTCAATAACTACTCAAAATATGACTCAATCTCAGCCGAGTATACCTCTGGAAGGCCAAAAACTTGAGCCTATACCAGATATTATGCAAGGAGTGTCAAATATATTAACCCAGCCGAGTATGTCTCTGGGAGGTCAAAAACCTAAGCCTAGACCAGATGACATGCAAGGAGCAAACAATACGCCATCACAGCCGAGCACGTCTCAACTTGGCACCAAACAGGAGCCAAGGCCAATTGATGTGCAAGGAGCAACATTTACCTTAACCCAGCCGTTTTTTCAAAATAATTTGGCGTTAAATACGTGGGAATGCTCAGCAAACACAAACGTCGAATTACGTGAAAATCCGGAAGACTATATTGGAGTAATTGAGGAAGGGATTTCTGACCATGAACAGGGGGATGACATGAATGGACAAGACCAATATGCCAAAAACCTGGATTATGAGGACAACAAACTCTTCCGAGATTACGACAATTTATTTGACCAATCACTCAAACCACATACATCAGTGGAAATAACACTAAATGTCTCAATAAGATTTGAGCAATTTGATATGTTCAACACACCGAATTTCACTCCGAAATTGGAAATGAAAGCTCAACCTGTGATTACGATAGCACAGGCCTATCAAGTCATAAAAGAGAGTAATACTGAGGCAATAAAACACATAGGCCTAGTGGTAAATAAGATGCCTAAAATGAAGAAACAAGTGAAAATGGCTTCAAATATTACGTCAGAATTCAACAGAACAAGTCAATTCATGAGCCCACAGACAGAAGAAAACCAACACCCAGTAGATGCCAAACATATGGAGAGAGACACAGGCCTAATGTTGAATAAGATACCAAAAATTACAACAGAGGTGAATATGCAACCCATCACGCAAAATATGCTACAAAAACAAAATTTTGTGAATAAAATACGATTAAAGGAGCAAACTAAATGGTTCAAGGGGCATGTTGAAGCGAGATTTGCCGAAAATTGCCTAGAAAAAATGGCCAATATACAGAAATGCACGGAAATAGGTAAAAAAGGCATCCTATGCATAGGTAATCAGAATATGACCTTGAGGTCAGAACCAAGGAGAAAGGTGATTTCAAGTGCATTGGAGCTGGTTAATACAATGTGGAATAATGTTGAGCATCCTCAAAAAAATCCTGACCCAACTGGGGCACGTGATATCACAGAATTTATGAAGAAAATGTGTAAAAATATGAAATCCACCTCAAAAACCGTCACTTTTGAAACAAGGAATAGAGAAGAACTACTTGTAGGCGAAGATGATGATTCCTACTTAATTACTGATGTGTTAGAAATTGCTGGCAAAAGTTGGAATAATTTGGTTCAATCAGGAAAATTTCTAAATGTAACTGGGGCACTTACTATTGCAGAATTTGTTGAGCAACCTCAGAAAGGTCCTAACACAACTGGGGCACTTACTATTGCAGAATTTGTTGAGCAACCTCAGATAGGTCTTAACACAACTGGGGCACTTGATATTACGGAATTTGCAGCAAAAATGTGCCAAAATACGAAGTCTATTGAGATAATTCCTACTCAAGTTGGTAATGGGGCAGAATGTCATGAGATGTTTCAGAAGATAGCAAACTTCTATACTCAAAATCATGCTGACGATATTAGATACCTGTGTCAAAATAAGTCAATCCAGATAAAAATGGTTATTATGGCAGCTAATTTGGAGAGAATGAATCTGTGGATAAAAACGAACCAAAATACTAGAGTTAGAAGTATTAACCAGTTACTGCAAATAAAACGAAGAGGAAAAAAGAAAAAATTAATGGATGTGAATACTCAGAGAAATCTGAATAATTGCTAACAAAACTTCGTTAATTAATCAAGAAATATCCAAATAGAATTGAAATTACGTGTATCCATTATTTATTTGCCTCCCATCATTCCACATGTCGATAATTGAATACAAAAATAAGGTAAATAGCCAGGAAGCAGAAATACGCTCCATAACTAGTGAAAAATTATTTACAAGGAGAGGGTGGATGGAACCGATGGAGTAGAAGTGTGAAAAATACGTCAATCGGCCAAAACATTGTCCAGAATCAACTTCTGTACCGTTGCAGTTCTATACCCTACTCTAGCCCTGCTATGAGAAAGCACCATTCTCGACTGTTTTAGAGTCAAAGGCGGGACAGAGAAATAATTATGCTTTGTTGATTACGAAAATACGATACAATTTAGATTTTGTGTTATTTATTCAGTGTATTTTGAATTATGTCAACTTGAACTTTCATCCTTTTAAATTATAAAATAGCAATAGTACTCTTGATAGCAGTTTTCATAGTTTAATTTAGATATATAAAAGTACTACAGCGGACTGGTCGAATGGTACTGGGTACTACGGCGGGCCAGTCAAATTGGTACTTCATTCCAAATTTGTAAACAATAGCCCAATGACAGCAGAGCGGATTGGCCAGTGTGTCTTCTGAAACGAGAATTTATGGGAGAAATGGTTGGTACGAGAGCACTTTTCTACGGGGATTGGTTCAGCGATCTATTTGCTCATGATTTTCTTCCATAGGCCAACACAGCAAATATAGCAAAATATAGTGGTATTTAAATTATGTTTATGTAACGGCAGCTGCGCTAATGATTATGTTTAGTCACTGTGTCCTGGGCTACTCACGTCTCCGAGGGGCAAGGGGCGCGTACCTCCGTTGCGGTAGCTTGTGGGTCACTCTGTCGAAGTCCTTCGGGTGCTTGGACCCTGTGACCTTCGAGGGGCAATGTAACGGTAGGTATTTGCGCCACCTACCTATCTGGTGGACTTGTGAGTCGCCCAGATAGCGCAGTTGTTGACTGAGAATGTTGTCAGTAGTGCACTACGCGAATGTAATTACGTTGTAGGTAGGGCACTACGTAGGTATTGTTTATTATGTTTTAAATCGTAGTAACGCGAAGTTGATTGTTATTACGTCTGGTACAAATTACGTTTAATTATTGTGCATTAGTAATAAGTGCAATAAAGGATCATTTTCACCACTAGACTTGGTGTACGTTGAGTTATTTCGTTATATCAAGTACTGGTACATCTTTAATCTTATAATCATATTTTTAAAAACTCAAAAGTTGAACTTTGATGATGAAAGCTCAACTTTCATGATAAGAGCAAAATATGAAAGCTATCATTTAAAAATCTGAAAAAATTATAGTAAGTAGACTTTTTACCCTTTTTTTCGAACAAACAAATTTTCAAGATGGGATCTCCAGACCCCTAGGGGTACAGGAGTTCACAATTTTGACCAAAATTTTAAAAAAATTGAAAAAGTAAAGTAACACATTGATTAATATCAATTTGAAGACGTTGATTTTGAATATGTACTCAGTTTTTTCACCCGACCCCTCTGAACCCTCCTCGTAACCTCCAAGATAGACCCAAAATTCAAAAATATGAAAAATAACGTGTGACCTGTCGTTTGTCAGGTTTTTAAGGGCATTGAGTTCGAATAATTGTTCCTTTTTTCGGATTTGACCCATCAGTGCCCATCTATTCTCCTAATTTTGGGGAAAAGTATGTCAAGAAATGAAAATATCTGGTGGCATATCAATTCCAACTAATTTGAGGGCGTAGAATTCGAATATCTACTTACTTTTTGATCCAACCCCTCGCCGTACTTTTTTGAAAACTCAATTCCGTGTTGATCACTTAAGACCGGAGAAGGGGGTCGATTAGAGCACGGAAAGGGGGTCGGATCAAAAAGTAAGTCGATATTCGAATTTTACGCCCTCAAATTAGTTGGATTCGATATGCCACCAGATATTTTCATTTCCCAACATATTTTTTCCCAAAATGGGGGGAGGGGCAGAGGGGCACAAATGGGTCAAATCCAAAGAATTAGCGAATATTCGAATTCAATGCTCTCAATAACCTAACCAACAACAGGTCACACGTTATTATTGAATTTTGGCCCCATCAAGGAGGCTACTAGGGCTATTTAGAGGAGTCAGATGAAAAAAACTGAGTACATATTCGAAATCAGGGTCTTCGAATTAGTAGCAATCGATGTGTTACTTTACTTTTTCGATATTTTTGAATTTTGGTCAAAATTGTGGGCCCCTGTACCCCCAGGACATTCAGGGATCTAGAGATCCCATCTTGAAAATTTGTTTGTTGAAAAAAGGGTGAAAAGGTCTACTCACTTTGATTTTTCAGATTTTTAGAATAGTAGCTTTCATCTTTTGTTCTTATCATGAAAGTTGAGCTTTCACCACCAAAGTTCAACTTTGAGCTTTTAAAAATATGATCACAGTTTTTGAATCTCCTATAAATTCTCTTTCAGACCCTGCAAACAGTTTTCGCCCAACTAGTACGGACTTTTTAGCTGAAATAAAGCCCAAACCCAAAATAAATTAGCAGAAAGGGGAAGTTTCGTATATAAGCTCAGTAAAACATGTATTTCATTATTCCCGAACTTCCCTAAAATTGGTGAATATTTTGACCCCTTTTTGGGGGGTGAGGGGGTTCAAATTTTGGTTTTTCGGCCATAACTTTCGAAATTACGCATTTACGAAAAATAAGTTGAAACAAAAGTTGTAGAGAATTAAAAAACAAATAATTTTGTTATTTACAATTTTTTCCTAAGACGTCATGGAAGGGAGCTGGGATTTTCCGAAAAAAATCAATTTTGAAAATTTCCTATTATCAGAAATAATTATCAAAAATCGGATTGATCGACTTTTGGAAGCGGTTTCCTGCATAGTATATCCCATTACTATGTAGAACAAGAAAAATGTATAACCGATCCCTCATCTCAGAGTAGGGGGGTGGACCCTCCGTAGAAAAAGTCGAGTTTTCCCCCAAGCATAGCTCAGCTACAGTGAAAAATTCGAAAAATTGGTTCAAACAAACATTGTAGAGCGTTAAAAGACGAACATTTTACTTTTTTTACTTTTTTTCTACGTAGTCTTTGGGGCGAGTTATCGCAAAAAGAAAAAAAATCGGCGCAGCGTTCAAAAATGTTTTACAAATTTTATGCCTTGTCTTTTGGGGTCCAATTTAGGTTCAAGGGTTAAATGATAATAAAAATCGAGTTAAGTGATCACAAAAACCCCAGAAATTCACTTTTGGGGCTATTGGTTCGCTACATTTTATACCAGATCTACTTTTGCGTAATTTATTGAGTTGATGAAAAATTTTTGAACGCCGCGTCGCTTGTTTTCTTTTTGCGATAACTCGCCCCCAAGACCACGTAGAAAAAAAGTAAAAAAAGTAAAATGTTCGTCTTTAAACGCTCTACAATGTTTGTTTGAACCAATTTTTCGAATTTTTCACTGTAGCTGAGCTATGCTTGGGGGAAAACGCGACTTTTTCTACGGAGGGTCCACCCCCCCTACTCCGAGATGAGGGGTCGGCTATACATTTTTCTTGTTCTACATAGTAATGGGATATACTATGCAAAAAAACCGCTTCCAAAAGTCGATCAATCCGATTTTTGATAATTATTTCTGATAATAGGAAATTTTCAAAATTGATTCTTTTCGGAAAACCCCAGCTCCCTTCCATGACGTTCTAGGAAAAAACTGTAAATAACAAAATTATTTGTTTTTTATTTCTCTACAACTTTTGTTTCAACTTATTTTTCGTAAATGCGTAATTTCGAAAGTTATGGCCGAAAAGCCAAAATTTGAACCCCCTCATCCCCCAAAAAGGGGTCAAAATATTCACCAATTTTAGGGAAGTTCGGGAATATTGAAATAGATGTCTTACTGAGTTTATATACGAAACTTCCCCTTTCTGCTAATTTTTTTTGGGTCAAAACCTAAAAAGCCTGTATTAAACTATATACAACTTATTTAGAGATATGAGCCGTCAAAGTTGGGTAATTTGGGTTAAATTCGCAATTGCATAAAAATTACGAGGCCCCCTTCACCCCCCCTCCCCCATTCAGGGTTAGAAAATAAATGATCGTGGTTTTGTGAATAGATTACCAAGTTGACTCGTAAAAAAAAATTTTGAGTGAAATCGGAAGACCCGACTTCATTTTTAGTGTTTTAGTATGATACAGCTTTATTGTTTTTTTACAACAATTTTATGGTATTTTTCGAGAGTAATTCAAAAAATACTAAGAACCGACTCTTCGGGGTCCTGTTTTCCCAAAGGAAAGTTGAAGTGAAAAATCGGCACCAATGTTTTGAGATGAAATGCTGGCGGGAAAAATTATTCCTCCAACAAAACAGCATACAGCTCCTTGGATAACGCCAAAACGTGAGTCTGACACGTCCCCCACACCATAGTTTTCCTCTCTTTCCCTCTCCCAAAGAAGTCAAAAAATCCTCTATTAATCCATTCGCAACATTGAGCTGTTTAAAGAACACCCACTTGGTGAAATAAACGTACAAGCATATCAATATTCTCCATTATTTAGGACTAGAAAAATTCCTCTGCAGCAAACAGCAATCAAGTCTTCAGCAATCAATAAAAAAATCAAAGATACCGATGTTTATTACCTCTTCTAATATTCTCCCACCGTTGTGCCTGTGAAATCAATGCAAATCACCCGAAGTTGAAAATCTCCCGAAATTTCGAAAAGAAACCTCAAATTTAGTGAAATACCTTGACATTTATCAATGATGGAAAATCATTTCTCAAGTTACTAAAAATGACAGATCCTGTAATATCTCGAAAAAACACATTAATGAAATGAATACGTTGATTAAGTACATATAATCGATAAAATGAATGAATGAACAGAATGATTCAATATCTACGACTATACAATATACATACGTAAGGTGTATGGAAAAAGTAAATAACCATATTAAGTATACAACAGATCCTCTGTAATTACGAGTAAGTTTTTTTTTTACAATTTTATTGTATTTTTTAAGAGTAATTCAAAAAACACGAAGAACCGACTCTAGTGTCCTCTACCGTCCTCTTACCAAAGGAAAGATGAGGTGAAAAATCTGTACTAACATTTCAAGATAAGCTAACTGGAAAAATGATCCCTCCAACACGACAGCAAACCCCATAAAGGTTTTTCAAAAGAGCAATAAGTTTTTTTTACAACAATTTTACTGCGGTTTCTGAGATTAATTCAAAAAAACATGAAGAACTAACTCTTCAGCGTTCTCTTTTCCCAAAAGAAAGATGAGGTAAAAAATCTGTACTAATATATTGAGATGAAACGTAAACTGGAAAAATTATTCCTTCAATAAAAATGCAAACAGCTCCTTCGATAACGCCAAAACGCGAGTTTGATTCAACATATCTTCCATCATAGTTTCCTCCTCTTCCTTTCCCTCCTCAAAGAAGTCAAGAAATCTTTTATTAATCTATTCGCTACATTGTGCTGCGTAAAGAACAGTGGCCCTGCCAAATATATGTAAATTCAATCATAATTGATCGATGTGGTAAATGCAGGGTTGTCCAGAGTCTGCACTGAAAAAGGACTCGCAGAAGACTCGGAGTCGACTCGGAATAAGACTCCAAGTCTTTTTTCTTAGAGACTCGTTCCTTGAAGACTCGGAGTCTCTCTTTTGAACGACTCAAAACTATGCGAGCGAGTCTTTTTGCGAGTCTATTGCGAGTCACGGTTTTTTTTTTTTAAATAATTGTATCTGTGATTAACTGTGAAAGTAAAAAAAAAGTGAATTTTTCTCGTTTTTTTTGCGGTTCTCTCAACGTTTTTTTCCCTTGTGAAGCCGCGATGCCATGAACAGAGAACAGAGAGACGCAGTGAAGTCGCATGATTTTCAATTTACAATTTTATATGAAACAAACATCTTTTAGAAAAATTATTATAAGTGAAACATGAAAGTTGGAGAATGAGAATTCGAAAACTAACTGGGACTACGTGACTACGACATTTAACCCACACATCAAATGACCAAAAAAACTCGGAAAAAAGACCCTGAATAAGACTCGAGACTCGCTGAAGACTCCGAGTCTTCTTTCGAGTCTTTTCATGAAAGACTCGCTTAATGTCGACTCGGAGCCGGAATTTGTAAGGACTCGCGCCTTTCGACTCCGAGTCGCAATTTTTAAGGACTCGCGTCAACCCTGAGTAAATGGCAATCAGAAGGGGCAACAATTTTCTGTAGCAAATAGTAAGTAAGTTTTTAGTTATCATTAAAAAATTAAATATACCTACCAATGTTTATTATTTCTTCTAACATTTTTTCAATTCTGTGCCTAGTACCTATAAAATCAATGTAAATTATTCAAAGTTAAAAAATTCAAAAATTTCGGGAAAACCTCCCAATTCGCCGAAATACATTGACATTCGTCGAAGATAATTTTATTGAAGACGGATTCTTCGTAATTATTTTTGTACCCACGCTGCACCAGATGAAACACATGATACTTCAAGGGATTTCTTTGATCGTTTGTATCATAGATTGTACAAAATAAAATTAGCCTAGATCTGAATTATAAATTTTTTGAAACAGTTTGCATGAAATGTGTTAGTTCCTGCGAACAGGCTCAAAAGAAGTTCATAACATAACTCAAAGTCGACTGAATTTGATTCAGTGCAATCCAAAATCAGGCTTAGACCCCAAAAAGGCTTTCTGAGAGGGAGAAGAAGAACCTGAAAACGGATGCATTTTTTTCATTTTTTCACTACTTTTAGGTTAAAATTTCCAAAAAAAATCACCAATTTTCAACTACCTACTTTCACAGTTTTACGACATGCCAGACACTCTGTATGACTTCTTCATTTGGGGAGAATTTATAGCTGAAATTTACGACTTTTTCAACCTTATCAAACTCAAAATATTTTCAAAAGTCATTTAACTGCGACTATACAAAATCACAACTGAAAGCTGAAATAATTATCTGTGATGAGTGATAATAAAACCGGCATTAAAAATACGCAAGGTGAAATTTAGTAAAAATCAATTCCAGCAAAAAAATGTTTTCGTGAGATGAGAAGAAAGTGCATAGAAAACTTTCGGCTCGACAGCAGAAAATGATTTCAAATTTCCACTTGAAGTAAGCAATAAATTTTTAATAACGAGATTTTTTCAGATTTTATAGGAATACCTCGTCGAGGAAAAAATCTGCGCATAATATGTGTCATTCCGCTAGCAAAGGGCCCATATGGTCGAAAAAAACCGATTCCAGCCCAAAAGGTCCAAAATTCGCCGAGATATCGCATTTTGAATTTCGAAAATGCGAGTAGTCAAAATTTTAAAAAGTCGAGAAAATTGAGTTTAAAGTTTTTCGAAGTGAAAAAGTGAAATATTTTTTCCGCATATGAACCGATCGTCTTGAGGTTTGGAACTATTGTTCTTCATATCATTTCTCATCATTTCGCTGAAAAAGCGATGCCCCCCCCCAGGGCCTGTACACAGCCTACGGTCATATGGGCCCTTTATAAAAAATGTTTCAATTCATGAGAGAACATCTAGAAAAACGTGCAGAATTGTTCTTCATGTCATTTCTCATCATTTGGCTGAGGTAACGATGTGCCCCCTCCCCTTTCAGAGCCCGTACACAGCCTACGGCCATATGGGCCCTTTATAAAAACTGTTTCAATCCATGAGAGAGCATCAATGTTTAAGTTAGAAAAACGTGCAGAAGAATGAAATTCAGTCAGATGAATGTTTATTACGAATCAGAATGGAAAAATTATTTTGAAAAAATAGCGATTCCTTGAATTCTGTACTTTTACTTCAGAAAAAATACGCAATTGACCAAAGGAACAGAAATTCGCAAAAAAAGAAAAAAATGATAATTTTGACCACTTTTGCTAAAAACGCGATTTACTCGAAAACTGTGATCGACCAAATGGGCCCTTTTCTAGCGGAATGACACATAAACAAAATTCTGGTCATTTTGAAACTTTTCTGTCAGAACCAGTAAACTGCAGAATTCTAATTTTGCACTAAATTTCTACACATGAAAAAATTCTGCCACTGGTTAATATTTATAAAATCCTACAACAACAAATGAATTGTTCATTTACGATGGATTCACGTCCGCATGAAATTCTTCAATTAATATTTTAAAAAAATTCCAAGGTAATTTGCTACAAATTACTGCTACAGAATTTTCACTATGTCCAGAAATCTCGTACAGAATTTCGTAAAAATTATTCTGTAGTCTACTGACTCTTCTGACAATAAATTTTCAAAATTACGTGCAGGTTTCAACAGATCTCGTTTGATAAAAATTGTGTTTTCATCATGCAATTGCAGGGAATGTAAGTAGTTTTTATAAAATTTCAAACTCTTTGACAATGACATGAAATCCCACATGATAGCTGCATTGGAATATTCAATTACTCGACAAAAACTGATCTCTTATCAAAATCCAATTGATAAAAATCGAACAACCCATCTCGCTCTCTTTCATTAAAATTTACAACCCTTCGGTATCATCATCGGTCGGCTCAACGGCGACACCAGTTTCCCCACCTTGAGCTGCATCGCGTAAAAAAACACCAACAGCCGAGAGGATGCTTTCAAAGAAAAATGCAAAATAGCGAAACACGTCAACGTCGATGATAAATGTAATAGGTTAAAGAGAGAAATTCGCTCGTACCAGGGGGAAAAAATTCCGCGTTTTCATAACAACATTTTTCCATTTAAAACCTAATCGCTCAATAATTTCACGTGTTTCCGAGTGTATTACCATTAATGCGTCCCGTTCTTTACGATTTTTTCTACTCGGCAACAAATCTAATTTGAACGGTAGTCCTTCCCTCCGAATACGTACACCTTTCCTAAACATTATTGTATCCCAGTGTACCATAAAATAGCACCTTGGCTATATACGTACACGGACGATCGAATTACACAGAAAAACTATATAGCCAATTACACTCGACAAAGCTACACAAGCCCATAAGAAACCCCCGGCTGTTCTTTCTACTTGAAACAACTTCAAACAAATTTCTACCTAGATGGCATTTCTTCTCAGACTTTCAGTACACTTTTACAATTTATTATACGCATTCGGCCGAAAAGTCCGACCAACCAACAATTTTTCCTTCAGCACTAAAAACGTCTTCGCAATGCTGCGTTTATCTCTCGTCGTCGCTCGCGACTCGGATTCGTTTGAGTTTTTTTTTCTCTTCCCTGGTGCTGTTTTTCTGTTTGCCTCGCCATGCGAGACTCGACTTTTCGTATATTTAATTTGGCAGTTATTACGTATTTTTATACTTTTTTTTTCGTAACGAATTGTTTTTTTATCTCTACTTTAAAACGATCTTTCCCTGCCACCTGGCAGCTTTTCTTTGCAATTCTGCGGAATATTTTCTCGTTCCACTGACGTTATTAAACGAGGAAATATATTTCGTTATTATTTTTTAGTTTAATTTCAACTCACGCGAATGTTACGTATCGTGTTTCATTTTTTTAATTTTTTAAAATTAATTTAAAGGAGATTTTACGCAGCAAGAGAAACATGTTTTGCAGCTTTGGAAAAAAATTAATTTTGATTAAGTACAAAAATTATCTGTACCAAGAATATTAGGATGGGCCAAAAACCCAAAATTTTTGATTTTTGAGCTGTAATACCGCGCAAAAAACGGAGGCTGAGAAGATTAGAAAAATATTAAGAAAATTCGAAATCGATTAATATTTTCCGATCGCGCAAGAGCCTTCAATTCTTTAAAAATTGTCAAAAAAGCAACATTTTCAAAAATTTTCAAACATTCAAAATTGTATAAAATAAATTTTAGAGCTGATTTAGCAACTATCCAGACCAAAAAGTACATTGCTTTTAAAAAAATAGCTATTTTATAACATTTAAAAAATTTTCTTCATGGATGAAGTTTAGTAGGAGAAATTAAAAAAGTTATATAAAACATAGATTTTTTCAAAAAATGCTGTAAATTGTTGAAAAATATGTGTTTCTTACCCATAATTTTTGCTCAAGGAAGTGAGTGTTTTTGAAAAAACAAAAAAACCTTCTGATAGGTAATATATTCTCGCAGGCTTGGAAAAACTGAAATGCGAACGATTCAACTGCACCGCTCACCTTATCAACAGCATCTTAAAAGATGTTTTTGACGACGACTTTTTGAAAAAAATTGCACTGCAGTACATTCTTTACTATCCGCTTGTAAGGATTTGGTGAGGTACCTCAAAAAATCAGGCGAAGTTAAAAAATTACAAACTACTGTGGAACAACAATGTGACACCAGGTGGTCAACAACGGTCTCCATGCTGTTATGCAAAGATACAAAAATGGAACCAACTATAGACTCCATCGATTCGAAACTGCTGAAACAGATCATTGAATTTCTGGAACCATTTCAAAAGGCTACTCTCAAATTTAAAACCTCCAAAACTCCAGCTTTTGACATCGTTGCTCTTGAAATAGAAGTCCTAATGAGCAATTTACTGGCCATGTCGAATGAAAACAGCAACGACAACCCTGGTGAAGAGGAAGCCACGAGTAATTCCAGGGATAGAAGAAGAAGAAGAAGAAGAGGAAGAAGAAGAACGCAGTACTCAGCGTAAGGTAATGCATACCTTGGCAGAAAAGGCGTACAAACGTATGGGAGCATTATTCTTTCTTGACGAGAAACATTACGCTGCTCAGCTGCTGCATTTCTGCAGCCAAAATTCAATGAACTGAATTGGTCAACTAAGGAATCTCGAAAACGAACAATTTCATTTGTTCAATTCTATGTTCGAACATCTGGTCTGTCTACTGATTTAGCTTCTGAGAACTCCCAGGACGTCCTTCCCAGCCACGGAGATGAAGAATTTGCACAGTTCGCGAACAAAAAGAAATCCAAAGCTTCTAAGGAAATCGCCGAATATCAGAAAATAAAAAAGCACAGTGGCCCAATTTTGGATTTTTGGAAGGCGAAGTCAAAACGCCAAGTTAGCAAGATACCTTTTTGACATCCAAGCGTCAAGTGCAGCTTGCGAGAGAGTGTTCAGTTCGAGGGGAAGAGCAATTGAACAATGAAGAATACGATTAGAACCGGAAGCTGTGGACTCAGTTTTATTTCTTAATCATCTCCGTTAAATTTTCAAAATCTTCATCAATTTCAACTTCATTCGATTTTTATATAATGTTGCGATATATTTTTTTCATTTTTTCATCATGTGATATTTTTGTTTTGTTTTTCTTATTTTGTGATATTATTCTTTTTACTTTTTTTATCATGCGATGTTTTCTCCTCTTTTTATTTCTCTATTATGCGATGTTTTCTCCTTTTTTATTTTTTTACCATGTGATATTTTGGTAACCGCCCGTTTTCTCGAATCGAGATTCCCGAACGGACATTTTCCCGAATGGATTATTTCACGAATATATTTTTCACGAATACTTTTTCCCGAATGCTATTTTTCCGAATGCTATTTTTCCCCGAATGCTATTTTTCCGAATGCTATTAGAAAACGAATATGTTACAATATTTTTTAAAATTTTTTTTTGCTTTTCTGTTCAGTCATCAACATTGGAAATTTTTTCAAGATTTATTTACAAAACTACTTAAATTTATAACACAATAGTATGCGCCAGAGTTCGTAGGTACACAATTTCAGTTCCGTTTTGTTTATACTCCGGGTAGCTGCTGACGATTCCTTGGATACGATTATGTAGCTCGATCCAGTTTCGCCTTGGCGAAGCTTTTACCCGCCTGCCAAGGCTGAGTTCGGCTACAGATGCAAAATCAACCATTCGAGGAATCGACCATTCGTGAAATCGACCATTCGTGAAATCGACCATTCGTGAAATCGGCCATTCGTGATTTCTATTCGGGAAAATTGCATTCGGGAAAAAGTATTCGTGAAAAAAATATTCGTGAAATAATCCATTCGGGAAAATGTCCGTTCGGGAATCTCGATTCGGGAAAAAGACCTGTAACCTGATATTTTTGTTCTTTTTTCTATTTTGTGATATTCTTTTTACTATTTTTTATCATGAGATGTTTTCCCCTTTTTTTATTTTTTTTTTACCATGTGACATTTAAAATAAACTTATATGAGATATTCAATTTTTTTGTACTTATTTGGACATAATTTTTTTCATTTGACTTTTCTAATTACTTGATTCACGTTTTGCAGGTGTGAAATTATTGAAAATTCCATTGAGAATAGACAGAAAAAAATAATCAAAATTTTCAGTAGAATTTTAAAAGTTTTATGAAAAGAATTATTGCTTTATAAACTTATACACAAATTTGAAAAGAAATACAATTTTAGAGAGGAAATCTTTGAAAACTTCTGGAAAGTTTTAGAGAAAAATGTTTTCCCAATTTACACACTTTAAAAAATTTGATAATTTGTTAGAACAGAAAAAACATGTACGCAATTATGAAACCTAAGAATAGTAGTAAAACAATTTTAAGATTTAAAAAAATTTTAAATTTTGAAAATTTTTTGACGTGAAAAAATTTTGTTTGAAAGATTAACAAATATTGAAGTAAGTATTCAAAAATTTTCAGAATCCAAAACTTTTCCCATTTTTATATCATGAAAAATTTAAAATTTAATCAAATTTTAAAATTCATGGAAGTTCCAAACTTTTCAATACTGCAAAAGATTAAATTCTGGCAAGGTGAAATGTCGGTTACGTTTTCGGATATATCCGAATACGTAATCGGAATATCGGATGATTCATTCGAACTTCGGATAACGTATCTGGAATTTCTCGGATACAACCAAAACGTATCCGTGCTCATCTCTGGTATTACTTGACCCAAATTTCAGGTTTTTTTGGTTTATTGGATGCTGAGTTATTAATTTATCAAATTTCGACCATCCCACAAAATTACAGTAAAAATCAAATTTGATAAATTCTCATGATTCCTCATTATTATAAAAAAAATTCATTGTATTCTGAGGATGAAGACGATCTACCGTTTGTTAGTGCGAATGACTATGATTATCCTGAAAGTTGAATTTCGTTCGACTCGCACAATAGTTCTGAAAATTTAAGATATCGAAATTTTCAATTCCATGTACATAATACGTATACAACATATACGAATTGTTAGCTCAGTAAAATTTAATAGGTATACTAATACTGTCAAATTTTTTATCATGTCCCAACAATTTTAGGAGTCCACTGATTCTGAGAATGATGAATTCGAACAAACTTCGAACGAAAATGATTTTGTTATACCATGGATATCAGAACTTCCTGTCGAACGAGATATTGCAGCATGGAAATTATCTCACAAGGAGAGAGTAAATTTGATTTCAGTTATTTATATACTTCCATTGTTATAAAATTAATTTAGCAAAAACCAAATCGGAAAAATTGAAAATTTTCAACTTTATCGAGTAAGAAAGTCGAAGTCTGCATTTTTGACTTCCTTGAATTCATTTTTATGATTGAAAACTTTTCGATGATATATAAAACTAAAAAATCAGAGAAGTTTCCGAGGCCTTGATTTAAAAATTTTAAAAATGTGAAAGTTGTTTTTCGAAGTATCTAGGTTAGACTAGGTATAGGTTTTTTCGAATGTTTGGAATCTGAAAGCAATATCTGATTGATTTTGGACCAACACCTTGAAAGAAGTACCTGCATGGTGGAAATAATCACGAAAATGTGGCATAAAAACTCAAAATTTTTAATTTTCATTCCTTTAATATATCAAGGCATACCTATATATTTTTGGGGCGACTGGAATCCATTTTTGAAGTCATTTCTCTTGAAATAGTTCCCGAGGTGGTAGGGGATGGCTCAGCATTGTGAATATTTGTCATCATCTAAGTTGTTTGCGGATTGAAAAAATGTGCTTGAAAGAGTTGAAACATTTTCAATTTTGACCCACCATGCTACCTTTAAAGGTAGAATTTTGGGTATAGGGTTAAAATAATTCCAAAAATTAAGTCGAGGGTCAAGAACCCTAAATTTCGATACCTCTCACTTGATGAAGTTGAACATTTTTAATTTTGCTCTCTTCCTGCTGCACCTAACCGCGGATTTTTGGGTAAATTCCCTCAAAATCATTCAAATTATTTTTCGAGTCTTCCTTTATTTTCTGTCATTGTTTACAATTCTATTTAGCTCTCTTTCGCACGGGAGGGGTAGGTATGTGAACATTTTTTGAAAAAATTTGTGTCAATTTGAAAAACTCTGTATGAATTTTTATGCTTCGACGAATTCAGATGAAAAAAAGTTTACCTATAGATGAGTTAGATGAAAATATACAGTATGACACAGAAGTCTTGGTCACTTGGAACACTTCTCAATATCTCAGAACTGAAAAGAGATACCAAAACGGTTCAAACAGCAATGCATTCCTGGCATCGAGAACATTGAAAATCGGCAATTATACTTTCAGCCCAACGTACCTATAGAGTGTCCACAAATTGAGAAACCGGTTTTTGTCAAAAAAATGGGGGTCCGGTTTTTTCATTTAAATGAAGTCTACACACTGGCGCGATTAGAATGTGATATGTTTTTTTGAAACCGGTTCAGCAGTTTCGAACCAGTTGTCAATAATATCCAAAAAAGTGGAGATATGAAGAAAAGTTTGAGACAAAAGTTGTAGAAAATTGAAAATGAAACATTCTTTGTTCCATAACTTTTTTTCCATCTTGCAATGGAGAGAAGTTATGGTACAAAGAACTTTAGTATATTTTTTTCTTTTTTAAGTCATAACCTTTCTCCATAGATAGACGAGAAAAAAATTACAGAACATAAAATGTTCAGTTTTTAATTCTCTACAACTTTTATTTCAAACTTTTTTTGATATCTTCACTTTTTTAAACTGGTACAAAATTTATCCAATTTTTCAAGTTTTTTAGGTGGTTTTTTATTCCAAGTCGATAACCAGTTATAAAAACGTGGAGATAACAAAAAAAGTTTGAAATAAAAGTTGTAGCGAATTAAAAATTGAACATTTTTTGTTCTGTAATTTTTTTCTCATCCAGCAATGGAAAAGAGTTATGCTTTGAATAAGAAAAATTTACTTCAAACATTTTGTACAACTTCTTTCCATTGCAAGATGAAAGAAAAGTTATGTAACCAAAAATGATTGTCTTTTTATTCTCTACAACTTTTGTTTCAAACTTTTTTTCATATCTCCATTTTTTTGGATATTTTTGTCAACTAGTTCGAAACTGCTGAACTGGTTTCAAAAAAACATATCACATTTTAATCGTGTCAGTGTGTAGACTTCATTTCAATAAAAAAAACCTGACCCCCATTTTCTGACCCAAACCGGTTTCTCAATTTGTGGACACCCTATACGTCGGGCTGAAAGCTTGAATATCGATTTTCAATGTTCTCGACGCCAGGAACACATTACTTTTTGATCCGTCTTAGAATCTCTTTTCAGTTCTGAGATATTGAGAAGTGTTTCAAATGACCAAGACTTCTGTGTCATACTGTATACCTACTTATATATATTTAAGACAATTTTTTTTATTAATTTTTTTTTAAGATGAAAAATTAATAATTTTGAAAATTGATAGTTTAAAAATTTAACTTATAATATTATTTGCCGAAGCAACTCAAAACCAAATGAAATTAATATTTTTCTTATCACCAGTAGATAAATTTTCATCAAAATTTGGAAATGAATGACCAGTGTGATATTGTTAGTTGTTACTTTACTTATTTATCCCCCAAATTCAACCCGAATGAATCGTGTACACGCTAAATTGTATTGTTCTGTACAGTAATTTGAAAAAAAAGTGGTAGTTAAGTATTTTCTAAAAAAATACTTAACTACCACCTTTTTCATCAAAATCCCATTTAGAATGATGTAAGAAAGCGATTCCATAAAAAAAAATCGAAAAAATCTGGTGATAAGTCCAAGAAATTTGGTAGTTAAGTATTGGAAAAAGTTGATTCGAGGTGTATTTTTTAAAGAACTTAACTACTAAATTTCTCGGACTTGTCACCGGATTTTTTCGATTTTTTTTTTATGGAATCGCTTTCTTACATCGTTCTGAAGAGGGCTTCGATAAAAAAAGTGGTAGTTAAGTTCTAGACTACAACCAAGTCTACGAGGGAGGATGAAAAGTAAATAAAAACAAATTTAATCTCGTCGTTTTCATTGTGATCTTTGAAAATTAAACATAACCGACGATATAACCTACGCAGGCCTACATACTACTGTAGGTTAAAACTTCTTCGATGGATTGAGGTGAACGGCATCAATTAATCCTTCAGCTACAATGATAGTCACGTATTTTGATTGACAACGTTTGTAGCTTTACGCCTTCACTCCTGCTCCTCGTGCGTGTGCGTCTCACGCACACATACTCTCTACGCACAGGTGTGTAATACATAAACTTGCAAATACTACAACGCTGGGAATATTTTAAAATTTAATTTTCTCGCGCGAAACCGAGCTGCTTTGTGTTTCAAATTAGAAACGCTCTTTGAACACCTTTCGCCCGTCGTTTCATATTTTGAATAATTTTAATCTTTTATTTTTTCCTCCTCGGAAGTTTATGTCTTTTTTTCAGCCAAGTTTTCTCGTTGTCGTCGTTTTGGGAGCTTAGAAACCAAAGCAATTTTAACTCATTTCTACAAAACCAGGTGAAGTAATCGGATAACATTTCAAATTACAATAATCTTTTAGGAGAAAAAGATCCTGAAAATGGAAACTTCGCGGTAATCGAGAGTGAATGCATGACTAGTATGGTGGAGAGAAAATAAAAGTACTTCGATTTCGCATTTGAAATGTTGTACGTTTTGAATTGAAACATTCCCAGAAAAATTTTCAGCCTCCTTTGAGCCATTGGAAGTGAACTAGAGAGCCTAAAAATAAAGCCATTTTTTAAAAAAATCACTGTTTTTTGCGTTCAAATCGGTAAAATATTTATTAGATTTTAACATATACGCATTAAAAAGATGCGATTTAGGATACTGAATTTTGCGACATGTTTGATTTTCGTGCGATCATTTGACTCCTCAATTTTTGAGTTTGGTTATTTGAGAAGAGGTCAGTTGACCTCTCAGTTTTTTCCAAGTCACATATCAATTTTTTCTCGTAAAAAAAAATTATTCGAGACGAAATTCACCTTACCATTTCAAAGTTTCCTCAGAATTTCAAGGGAAGAAATGGTCAAAAGGAAAAAACAAACATCAGATTCGTGTTCACTCAGTTCAGCAGGTCACATTAAATTGAGCGATTTGAGCGATCATTTTGCTCAAAATCTCGAATTTCTTTTCACTTGGGGAAAAATATCGATTAGGGACTTCTAAGAAAAACTGAAGAGGTCAAATGACTTTCAATTGAAAAAATCAACATACCGCGATATAATAAGCATCTCAAATTGAATCTTTTTAACGCTCATTCAAATGAAATATTAGCGATTTTAAATGGTTTAGACACGAAAACCAGCGATTTTTTCGAAGTGGCTGGACTTTGTGACTCTCCAACCCACTGCCCATTGGTCGATGAGAACTGAAAATTTTTCTAAGAGTGATTGAACTTAGAATGTATATCATATTAAAAAATTGGCGAAATCAAAGAACCTGGTTGTTTCACTGCTCACTTCATCTCTAGGTACATACTTCTATGTGCCTCTGCCGAAGGACTGTAATTGAAGCAATAAATACCCATTTTACACAAAAACTGAAAAACAGATCAATTTTATTTCATTGCAAATTTGAATTTTTTTGAGAGAGAGAGAGTTTTTGCAGTTGTTAGTTGATGGTCGAATCGTCTGCTAACGGACATGAAAGTTTCAAAACATGATATAAAATACAACGAGAAAGATGTTGAACCAGTTACAAAAAGAAACACAATAATCTAAAAATTTTAATGATCCCAAAGCGTTAAAATTTTCTTCCGAAGGTTAAAGAACCACAGTTGATTAGACTATGATCTCATTCCTCCCCCGCTTCATTTGAATTATTTGTTCATGAAAATAAATTATCATGCGGCACATTGTTCTTGTCACATTTTTTAGGTAGCTGAGTTCGAATATGGACTCATTTTGGCACGCGGTAGCACCTAAACCTTGAACGTTTCTTTTTTCATAGGTAATTGCTTTGTATTTGCATTCCACTGTTTTCAGTTATTTAATTTTTTTTTCTCCTAAGTAATTATTTTATTTATAATTTTTTTTAATTATATTATTTTCTTTAAATAATTGATTTATATTATGAATTTTAATTTAAATTATATTTTTTCTTTAATTACAATTATCTCTATTATTAAAAATATTTGATCAAATATTTTATTAAAAGGGAAAAATGCTTACGTGCGCTCGTATTAAAAAAAGTCTATAATCGAGCGCAGCGATAGAAAAAAAAATTAACGGCATGCCACAGGATATTTAGTCCAGGCATTTTAGGAGTTGACCCCCAAAAATTAAAGCCTGATTTTTTTTTCGCGTTATACATTCGTAATGGTCCACTACACAACACACTAAAATGGACACCTCCACAACGATCCGCTACAAACCGGTTTTTCGTGAATATCTCCTCAAATAGGCCTCAAAATTGAAAAGTAGTTATGAACAATCTTGTTCTACGCGTAATTTCCTATCGGAAGGGTTTTTTTCTTTTTCAAAAACACTCACTTCCTTGACCAAAAATTAAGGGTAAAAATCACCTATTTTTCAACAATTTACAGCATTTTTGGAAAAAATCTAAACTTTTGAAAATATCTCCTCAAAAAAGCCTCAAAATGGAAAAATGGTTATGAACAATCATGTTCTACGTGTAATTTCCTATCAGACAGGTTCGTTTTTTTCGAAAACATCCACTTCTTTGCCTAAAAATTAAGGGTGGAAAACGCCTATTTTTCCAATATTCACAGTATTTTTGAAAATGATGGAAATACGAAGCTGAAAATATAGTTTTTGAATCCTTACGACACAAAGAAATGTTCGTATCACCAATAATCAGCATAACATTGCGTTTATAGTACTGATTCTTTCCACAATTTCGATTTTTTAAATGCAGTATTCAATTTCAATAACCTCCTTTATAATTAACGGTAGGGGTTGAAATTTTTGCGGTGACTTTTTTTTGAAGTAATCTACCAGAATGTATAAAAAAGATACTCATTTTGGGTACTTTTAGCTTCGTATTTCCATAATTTCCAAAAATACTGTGAATATTGGAAAAATAGGTGTTTTTCACCCTTAATTTTTGGGCAAAGAAACGGGTGTTTTCGAAAAAAAAAAAAAACGAACTTGTCTGATAGGAAATTACACGTAGAACATGATTTTGCATAACCATTTTTCCATTTTGAGGCTTTTTTGAGGAGATATTTTCAAAAGTTTCGATTTTTTCCAAAAATGCTGTAAATTGTTGAAAAATAGGTGATTTTTACCCTTAATTTTTGGTCAAGGAAGTAAGAATTTTTGAAAAATAAAACAGCCCTTCCGATAGGAAATTACGCGTAAAACAAGATTGTTCATAACTACTAATTCATTTCGGAACTCAGCGTCATCAAAAATATGACAAATAAGATGTCATCCGAATATTTCATGTTTTGGCCCAAATTCGAGCCTCGCGGAGGAGATAGAAAGAGGGTAAAATCTAAAAACCACGATAATATTGAACTCTAGGCGGAAGGATTTTTTTGCTAAGAAAAAGGTCATACGTAATAAAAGCTGAACTCTTATTGGCTATAGCGTTACTTAACCCGAGTTTACTCACCCTCGCGGAAGGACGATTTTGTTTTGTGTGGCGCATTCTTACAATTTTTCCAAGTCCGGAATTTTTTCCAAAAGTTAAAATATCCATAATTCTTTTAAAATGACACTTATTCGTAATTTCCCAGTTTAAATTTTCTTCAATTTTTTTCGTAAGTTTAATTTCCTTATGTTTTTTAAGGTGCAATTTTTTAAAAATTATGTACCTATAGTTTCTCAGTTCTTTCAACTTTAAAATTATACTTCAACTCGACAAACTCCCATTTAATCAGGAAAATACGTCAAGGTCAAAAAAATTGATATTACATCTATTAACTTTCTTCTAATGTCTTTTCATTTCCACTTGGAACGAGAGTGATTGTCAAATTAAAAACAATTTTAAAGCTTAAAAAACTTGCAGAAAAATACTGAAAAAATTTTAACTTGGAAAACATTTGGAGAAAATTGGAACCTGGAAATATTTTAAAGGAATGTGAAAAATTCAAGAACTTGAGAAAAATTCTGACCTCCACTTTTTCATTTTCCATTTTTATAATAAGCACGGCATGGCTTGAGAATTTTAGTTTTCATAGGTATGTATTACAAAAAAATCTGAAAATTTGTTCACAATTTTCAAAATGATTCGTATTATTGGGAATATATTATTTATTTATTATACTTGGGATCATCGCTGAATGATATTTTTGCGGTTTTATTCTTATTTAAAATTATTAATTTAATTATACATTTTTACTTTGTTGGACCCTGTTATAGAAATTAACCAATCACAGTGTAGTGTTTATTAGTCGGACCAATTTCGAAGTAAGGAATCCAAATGGACACCTCACTTTAATCACCTATATAACGTTTACCAACAAATAAAAAGGGAGACTAAATCTATAACAGAACCATGTATGGAGATTACGCCGAATAATCGTACCAAATCACAAGAAATTCACTTTAAAGAGTAAAGACATTATTCAACGTAAAAGCGCGTTACATTTCGATTAACGGTTAATACAAGGTAAATTTATTTTTTCTCAACTCTCAAGATAGAACACCGAAAAAAAATGAAATGAGTGCTTTCAAAACGGTTCTTTTCAGGACCAATTCAATTTCTTCTAAATGTGTTGGGTCATTCCACGTCACGTCAGTTCGTACGCAAAGTGGTGGGGGAGGGGGGTCAGCGATTTTTAAAATTTTTTAAATGTGGGTAGACCTCGATGAGAGATGACAAATGCCTCAAACCGCAGCTCTCAAAAAGTCTTTTTGGGGGGCTGCCACGAGCATTCAAAGTTTTGAAGTAAAGTTGGATATGGTAAATTTGGAGTTGAAAGTTGAAACTTATTCTAATGTGTAGGGCCTTTGAAGAGCTTTTTGACGATTTTTTGAAAATCAGCGTTTCCACTTCTTTTAACATGAAAAATTAGCTGTAAAAGTTGAATAATGACATTTCCCTATGATGTTAATCGCCAAAAATTCTGAAAAAAATTTGTGAAGTATAACTTTACATGCTGTGTTTTTTTTAAACTTTCTAAGTTAACTTTATTAACTCTGCATTTTCACACATATTAGGGGGTGTTGAATGGAGTTAAAATTAACAAAAAAAAAATCAATTTACACAATTTTGACCTTTGAAAAAAAATTGTATTTTCTTCCAATGTTTGGAATTTTTTTTCTCGAAAATACGAAATAACGTCACCTAAATTTCTTAATATATTAATCAGCATGTAAAGTTGTACTTCACAGATTTTTTTCAGAATTTTTGGCGATTGACATCATAAGGAAATGTCATTTTTCAACTTTTACAGCTAATTTTTCGTGTTAAAAAAAGTGACAACACTGATTTTCAAAAAATCGCTAAAAAGCTCTTCAAAGGCCCTACACATTAGAAAAAGTTTCAACTTTCGGCTCATCATGATTTTCGAGTTATCCACGCCCCAAATTTACCATATCCAACTTTACCTCAAAACTTTAAATGCTCGTGGCAGCCCTCCAAAAAGACGGTTTGCGGTATTCGTTATCTCTCATCGAGGTCTACCCACATTTAAAAAATGAAAAAAATCACTGACTCCCCCAACCATTTTGCGTACGAACTGCCGTGGAATGACCCTGTTGCATATTGATGGTTTGATATTTCAAGTTTATGCACTAGCAAAAAAAATTATTTTAGTGTTTCTTAAAATTTAAACTTCAGCTAATCATCTAATTTTAAAATTTCTCCAACTGTGAATTTTTCCAAAATCATATATTCTCAAAATTTTTTCAACTTGAATTTTAAACTTTTTAAAATTTTTCATTGTAGAGGGAGTAAAAGTCCACTTTTACTCCCTCTTGCGAATCGCTCGAGTGCTCAAACTCGACTTTTACTCCCTCTACAATGAAAAATATCGTATGCAACTCGGGAGATAAATGATTTTCGACGATTTTGAGTTATTTCCCTCGCTTCGCTCGGGCAATAAACCTCAAAATTCGTCGAAAATCACTTTATCTCCCTTGTTGCATAATATACTATTATACATTTTATTCGGGTGTTTTTATAAATCTAACAAATTCATCATGTTGGAAGAAATTTTGAAAAATTCAAAGTTGGAACTTCAAATTTTTTACAATTATTTTGATTTTTTTTCAATTGACCCCTGCTCCTGCTCATACGCTTGGACTTTCTATACATCTGTACTTCTTCAAAAAAAATTTCTAGCTCCATCAGTGCGATAACACAGATCGACATGGAAAATGCTGTTTGAGGTTTGATGGGTGATTTTTCAAAGTATTTTTCGCGCTGATCATGAGAAAACTAATGAAAAAATTTCATCACCCAAGGATTTTTCACAATTTGAATTTTTCGTTTAACGGGGTTTCTACTTTTTTTGATATTTTGACACTTCAAGTCGATTTTCTGAGAAAAGGAAAGGTTCTAAAAAAAAAATGAATCGAACATAAATTATAGAGCGTCAAATTTCCTATCTGTAGAGTCCAATTAGTTTTTTCTTAGCGGCTTAGCTTTCAAGATATTTTAGCTCAAAGTTCAAAGTTCATTTTTTCCCAAGAAAAACCTAATTGGGCTTTACAAAGGTAGGAAATTTGATGCTCTACAATTTATGTTCCATTCATTTTTTTCATAAAACCCTTCCTTTTCTCAGAAAATCGACTTTAAGGGTCAAAAATTACATCAAAAAGTGTAAAACAAATTTTCAACGAAAAATCTTCCAATTATGAAAAATCCTGACGTCCTGGAATTTTTCACCATTTTTCTCGTGATCAGTGTGAAAATTGATATAATAATTATCTATTAAATTTAAAACAGCATTTTCTTTTTCTTGTTTGATCTTTGTTTTTACGAGTAGTTTAAAATGTAGTGCTGATTTTAAAATTTCTCCAAAATTGGAAATTTTATATTAATTCAGATTTTTTTTATATACATAGTTTATTTATTAATATTAATATTGTAATTTTTATATTAAGATTTTTTGGAAATCACTCAAGTTTCACTGGTAAGTGATTACAGTTTTTCTCGATTACGCCAGGATTTTTTATAGGCAATTAGAAAATTTTTTGTTGAAAATTTGTTTTACACTTTTCTATGTAACTTATAACCCTTAAAGTCGATTTTCTGGGGAAAGAAAGGGTTCTACGAAAAAAATGAATAGGACATACATTGCAGAGCGTCAAATTCCCTACTAGAAAAGTCCGATTAGTTTTTTCTTAGGAGGCTTAGTTTCTGAGATGTTTTCAATTTTAAAAAAAGTTGAACTTTGAACTTGGAGCAAAAATATTTCGAAAGCTAAGCCTTCTGATAAAAATGAATTGGACTCTACAGATAGGAAATTTGACGCTCTACAATTTAAGTTCTATCCATTTTTTTCTTAGAACCCTTTCTTTTCTCAGAAAATTGACTTGAAGTGTCAAAAGTTATCAAAAAAAGTAAAAACCCCGTTAAACAAAAAATTCAAATTGTGAAAAGTCTTTGGATGATGAAATTATTTTACTGTTTTTTTCGCGATCAGCGCGAAAAATACTATAAAAATTACCCATCAAACCTTTTACAGCATTTCAAAAGTTTAAAAATGTCGACCAATTCCCTTCAAGAACATTTACGGGTATAAATTCATCGATGATAATGGTCTATCGCAGTTCCAAGTCGAAGGCGGAAATGAAGGTATTATGAAAGTGATGAAACAAATATTCGCAATCAGCCTGGTGTTAGGACATGTGTTAGTAAAGCACGTAACCGACACAGCGTTTTTCTGTAGCTCCTTCAATTTTGAAGTTCGGCAAAAAGTCATAAGATGAAAATTTGTTCAATTTTCAAAGTGCTGAAGTGCTGAAAGCAATGGTGACAACCTTCGTGTAGCACGTGGTGCCATGAAAAATTCCCTATTCTGTCTAAAATAAAACGAGTTATTTTATTATGAATGTGAATTTTTAAAGGTTGAAGTTATTTATATTTAATTATTATCCCTCACCAGCAGTGCCAACACTGGTCAAATGGTTACACTGTTTCACTGCTCAAGATAACAAATATTTTTTATTCTCGTCAATTTTGATAACAATTAGTTCAGTTTATTGCAGGTTCTATTTTCTCTTAGTGTTTCGGCTTATCGGCTGATTTTTCTCATACTTGCTTATTAGAAAACCAAATAATGAATATGTACAAGCAACTGAAAGAGGAGCTAGAGATAGAGAATTTGGAAAATGAATTACGGTATTCTCCAAAATTCGATTCAAATCCAGAACTTGGAAAAATAAAAAATATTATATGTACTTATTTTAGTATTAAATGACTTCGTTCCTTGCATCTTATTAAATAAAATGAAGTAAAATCATTAAAATTTTCATGGGGGGGGGGTCCCCCCTTGCACGGTTTCTCTTTTTAACAGTGTCAAATCTTCTATTTCACGAAGTTCTGCAGAGCTTTTAAATGAATTGAAAAAATTGTTTTTTCTTCATCATGGATGGCTGACGTCTGGGAAGTGGCTTTGCGAAAATATTGAGCACAAAAATTATAGATGACGATGGCTGAAAAATTCAGGTATCAAATCTCAAACAGCATCTCAAAAGCTGAAAAATGTCCACCTGTGTAATCGTTTGCCACCAGGCTCATCGTTATTTTCTCCCAAACGAGAATACAATTCGAAAAATCCACTTGTAAATTTCAAAACGACTCAAAAAAATCGCTCAAAACCACCACCTCGGCCCATCCGAATCTCGAATACCAGCCTTTAACTACACCAGGGTCGTTTAATTTCTCATTAATCGCACCTAACGAGACCTTATTTCACGCCACGTACCGAAATCAAACAGCCAGCGAGATATTTCGCTACGTCGTCGACATACCTACTAAGTACAAAAACACCGTATACATTACAAATCTACCTCTAACGAGAAATCCAAAGACGCTAAAGCCACATTCTACACCCTTGGAGCGAGACAGAGCCTATATTTAGAGGCGCGGCGGTCACCATCTTTGTCGAACGCACAGCCCGGTCGCCATTTACACTACAAAGTGCGACAACTTGGAAATTAAGTTAAATTAACGCAATACTAAACTAATACACAACTTAAAGGTGTGTTAATAAACTCTTGTAAGTTTGTGGCCGCCACAGCAGCGGCGTCTTCCATGAAAACTTTTATAATGGATTACGTGAGGTTCAGGCGAAGATTTCTGACCAATACGATAATCCAACTGTATAGGCTTCTCCGACAAACGCCCTATCATCTTATCCCTCTTCAACTTTTTACCACTTCCATTTCATCTGTTCAAACAATAATATTCAAACTTTGACGTACTATCTTGGTACACGAGGTCGCACAGCAACCCCCCCCCTCAGATTTTCACAGCCCCTGCCTTCGTAACTCGCGAGTGCTACGTGCTTTATCACGTAAATTATTATATTCTCGTAAATTACTGCAAGCTCGCATACAAAACAACCAGCAACACGGGCCCCGTTAATGTTTTGCAAATTGCACTTATGTGTACGTATCATTATTTTCGAAAAAACTACATCTTCCTTTTTTTTTATTTTCGTTTCGCGTCTCGTTATATAACGCGAAAATGATACGTATAAATCGCGATTCGTCGAGGATAAATTATTTTAATTCCCATCGGGTCACTTTGTACATGTACATTGTACGCAGATAACATTTATAATAATTCCGACTGATAAACGGAAATGAAAAGGCAAGGGTTGGCTGGAAGAGGTTCCATTTCAAATACCAGCATTTTGATTACACGTCAAGAGATCACAAATACAGGGTGTTTCAAAGTTGACCGCGCTCCTTCCAATCAGTGAGTGGGCCACTCATCCTGAGTCGAAGTATGTATGTTTGCCTAACCTTCGAACTGCAGGGGCTGAGTTATGCTCTTTGAATTTTTTTTTTTGAATTTCGTTTCGCACTTTCTACCGAGCGTTACTCGACAACCAAGATAGGTAGAAAGTTGCGCTTTGCGGCAACAGATAGCTCACTTTCTCTAGAATTTTTCTATGCGGTTGATAATTTTTGCAGGTGAACTAGGGTGGGTGTATCGCATCAAATATTCGAAAAAAATGTGTAAAAAAGTTGAAGATTTTTTCTATTTTTGTAAATAACTAAAAAAGTTGTTCTCTATTGAATGAATTATTATTAATGTTTCTAGAAGAAAAAACTTTGATCTTTCCAATGGAGCGAACCCCACTCTTCTATCTTGCTTAAATCAAAAGTTATAAGCGGTTAATTTTGTAAAAAATACAAGAAAAACCTCACTTTTTTGATTTTTCAAATTTCAAAAATTTCTATCTTTGCGAATGAATGAGATAGGGAGGTGGGGTTTGCAGCATTGAATTAACCATGTATAACACTACACAACATAGGAATGATATACCTCAATTTTTCAAATAAAATTTTTAATGAAAAATTTTTCGAATTTTTTATGACAAAAATTTTTTTTAATGAAGAACTTGAAGATATTATTTTGATTTTATGTAGTGCAATACTTGGTTAATTGAATGCTGCAAACCCCATATCCCGGTCTCATTTAGTTACGAAGATAGAAATTTTTGAAATTTGAAAAATCAAAAAAGTGAGGTTTTTCTTGTATTTTTCACAAAATTAACCGCTCATAACTTTTGATTTAAGCAAAATAGAGGAGTGGGGTTTGCTCCATTGAAAAGATCAAAGTTTTTTCTTCTAGAAACATTAATAATAATTCATTCAATAGAGGACAACTTTTTTAGTTATTTACAAAAATAGAAAAAATCTTCAACTTTTTTACAAATTTTTTTCGAATATTTGATGCGGTACACCCACCCTAGTTCACCTGCAAAAATTATCAACTGCATAGAAAAATTCTAGAGAAAGTGAGCTATCCGTTGCCGCAAAGCGCAACTTTCTACCTATCTTGGTTGTAGAGTAACGCTCGGTAGAAAGTGCGAAACGAAATTCAAAAAAAAAAAAATCAAAGAGCATAACTCAGCCTCTGCAGTTTGAAGGTTAGGCAAACATACATACTTCGACTCAGGATGAGTGGCCCACTCACTGGTTGGAAGGAGCGCGGTCAACTTTGAAACACCCTGTATAACGCCAGAGTTCGCAAAGGGTGAAATACGCAGTCACGAGTAGTTTAAAAATATTGCAATTTTTTTCCAACTCTTTGCCACGATTCATTCCCTGGAAAATACCCATCAAAAAATCCATCAATATAGGTAAACATCATTTTGCCATTAGGACTATTTTTCGTATTGATAATAAATTAGAAGCTTTTAAAAATGGAATCGGATTTTGGCGCGGAAATGCTATTACGCCGGTAAGAAAGCGGTAGACAAAATCAATATTACTTTTGTCAAGAGTAATCCATCAATTTGATTAAATAATGGAAATATATATAAATATCCCAATATTCTAGTAAATATATTTCGGCGGCATAATTTCAAATTTCCCAATAAACAAATCCGATATTAATTTTCGTATGCCGGATATCCGCATCATTTTTATACGTCGAAATTCATTTCGTTTCTACTCCGGGCCCATCGTTCGGCCGCGAAAAAGTACACAAACACCGCGATACTTTCGATAAATTGGATTTTAAACGATTCGATGAAAATAGAATAAATGATTTATTTCGTATTCCGTTCGTCCGTCCTTCGATTCGACTTCGTCTAAAAACTTCAATCCGCGAGAAGTTTTTGTTACGGAAATTTTTCGAAGGCGAATTCAACTCAATTTTCCAACCATCTGCGGTTATCAAATTTTTCGCCAATTCCCGAAGGATCGAGGGGCCTTGCGAGAGGTCAGATAGAAGTTCATATCAATCCGGAATATTTCCAATTTAAACTTGTGCAACGAGTTATACGAAAAAAAAGTAATCACTGAAAAGTAAGTAACCATTATTCTTTTTTGAAATTTCAGCGTTTCAGAAAGAAAAATATTAAAATATTAAATTTAGTCATTTTTATGTGTTATTTTTCACGAAGCCTACGAATTTCTAAAACTAATAAAACACAGTCAACTATTCATAAGCTTCAATTGGTTATTTTAGGTTACCTAATTAATTTTTTACGTGAATTTTATCTATTTTAATTAAATTAAATCGAGTTGCTTTTGAATTTTTGGAAGCTGAGTCGGAATTAATTTCTGGACTTATTTCAGAATTTTTGTGTAGGTATTAATTTTATAATTTTTTTAAAATTGAATATTTGGATAAATTTTTTTTTAGAATTGTGACGTTGGTTTTTTTGAGCTTGAATTTAATAGGTTTTTTATTTTTTCATCATTATATTTGGACTATGTACCTGTAATCGTCCAGGGCAGTAGACAAAAATGACATAACTGTCATTAATAGGTAGTGTAAGTAAGTACAGTTTCAATCCAATTTCGCGTTTTTATCAATTTTTTAACCAAATTCAATGATTTTTTTAAATTTCAACTCTCATTCTCCATCATTTTTGCGAAAATGATACCTTTACCAATATCAAAACCACCAGAATTTTGTAAAAACCGTTCTATTCCATCCAGAAAATCACCAAAAATTCAAATGGTAGAACATCCGAATGAAAATAAACGACAAAAATAACACTCGTTTTAATTTACATTTCCCCACAAAACCAATATCGAAAAAAACACTTCGACCACGAAAACTTTTTGTTTCGCGAATCTTTGAAAAAAATCGTGAATTACGAATCACTGCGCGTAAACGGCCCATTCAGCCAGATACGTTTACGATACGTAACAAAAATCACTTGTAAAGACTATTTTTCCCTCGATAAAGCGCATTTAAAAGCTCATAAAAAAATGGCAAACCTCTAACAAGCGAGTTTTCTCCATAATAAAAACCACCATTTGCGACTATCGCGTCACTCCAATATTCTCCATTTGTCATACACTTACCCCATAAACCCAACCCTTACAGATAGGCTAGCACTTGCAGACGTGGTGCGGCTTGCCAGTGGCATTCGTTCCACGACGCACATATTCAAATACCCGTTCGCACTTTTCGGAAAAGAATACCAGTAAAAAAATACATATAAAATTACAATAAAAACCGCACATCGTATTATACCTTACAAGTCGCTTAAACGGCGTCAAAAGGGAGAAAATCGGTGAAAAATTTACGATAGCGATTCCATATATATTAAATAAAGAATCCGCACTTCCGACCGACTCGACGTTCTATTTTTTTCCTCCATTCGTCTCTTTTTGCTATTATACCGATACGGGCGAGCTTATCGGTGCGGTGAATTATTAGAGCCTATTTTCTCTGACCAACGTCGAGACCATTGTCGAGTGCCATTGTGCCCATAAACGAGGGGGTCTTTAATCGCATTAATCGTATATGGCGCGTCGACGTCGCGATATTGTTTAAATAGGCTAATTTTCTTCTCATTTTCGCACAAACATATACGCGGACGAGTTCGGCCCGAAACAAAAGCACAACGAGGCCGCAGCGGCCGCTGTAATTGCAGTTTGAATTGATGTTAAATGAAGTTTAATTGCCGCCACCATAGTCCGCCCGGCACAGAATGCAAACGAATTCGTTGTATTTTTGCTGCTCATTTGATACGAGCGAGGGATGCCGGAATGTGCTACCCTCTTCCGATCTACTTTTGGCAGTTCGAAATCGAAACTGGCTGGCAGAAAGCCTAAAAAGCCTATTTTCTCGATATCGAACTCTGGTTAGGACGATTTCCTTCGTAGTGATGGAACTTCATCGCTGTATCGATGTACTATTTTTACTGAATTGAAAATTTATATTATTAAAATTTTGATTTATTTTAAGAATAAATGTGGTCAACATATGGAAAAGATATCACTGATGGTAGCACCACTACGAGTATAGCTTGTACTGGGGATAGGCCATATTTCGCATTATTTGATAAACTGGAGGTGGAGAATGAAATAAAGCTGTGAAATAACCTCAAAAGAACGCAGTAAAATTTGAAATCTTTCACATGAACCCCCATCACCGGGGGGGGGGGGGGGGGTGTTAAAAATATTAAATTATTTTGGATTTGAAAAATTTTCAAAATAGAAATTGATTCCCCTGTGTAAGAAAAGGTGGGGGTTGTCTGCTGAAAATTTTGAGATTTATTTTAAAAATAATAGATGTTCTGAAGTTTTTCCTCATACCGTCTACTAGGGCTAATATGTACGCTGGGGTAAAAATGTACACGTTACATTTTTTCGACTGTTTGACGTCCTACATCAAATTAGAATGATGATAGGATGTTAGAATATTTTTTTGGTGAAAGAGGAGTGTCTGACGAATCGATCCAAGTATAAACATCCATGGATAAGTTGTTTTTGAAGACCAAAAAAAATTACGATTACGAGAGAAAAAAAGTGACTTTTTAAAAATTTGCTCAGATTTTTTCGTTTTAAAAAAGTACGTTCAATTTTCGAAGTTTCCAAGTTGGTTTTGCATGTGGAGAAAACGGGCAGCAACAATTTAGTTTTTGATTCATCAAAAACGGTTCATATTAGGAGGAGTTTTGAATTTTTTTCTCAAAAAAAAACATGTCGAAATTTTTATCATTTTTTTCATTCCATGTATTTTGATGATTTTTCAGAATATATTCATGACTATTCGGCGATCAAGATGGTGCGTACTTATAAACGGTAGGTCGGGAGGCTCGGGGCTCGGCCATATAAGAATTATGATTTCGAAAAGTTGAAAAAAGCAGTGAACGAAGTTAGAATGAAAAGAATGTCGCTTAGATAGGCATCGAAACATTTTGGAATCCCAGTTATGACAATCCAAATTAGATCGTTAATGGCCAACTTGGATTCCATAAAGGATAAGATTATCATCGATCAGGCCTATATTAAGAAGATAATAACTACGAAGTTCCCGCAAGAATTGATCAAAGCAGCTATTCGAGATGTGTTTGCAACGAAGAATTAGCTAGATATTTACTTATGTACTCTATTTCGATAATTTTTTCGTAAAAATGCAATTATATATCCAGATTTTTAATGCTTTTTAGGGGTGTACATTTTTACCCCAACCTCTAATGTTCCGAGGCGCTGTTTTTGAAAAATCGTCAAAAATAGAGGCGGGGAGGTGGAATTTTTTAGGTGGAGGGGATTCGTAGCAGAAGGATGTAGAATTCAGGGGAAAAAACAATCAGCTCGTTATCTCAAAATCTCGATGAGTTATTCAAGAAAAACCCTCGAAATCGTACATATCTGCCCCAGTTTACGGTACATAAGTTTGTTATAGCCTTAATGCTTTAAGACTGACTAAAAGAATTAAAAAAAATTAATATAATTTGTCAATAAAGTATGTGGCAGGTACCTACCATGGACTTCAGGATGGAATGAAAAAAATCGTGAATTTTGACCAAATTTGGTGAGATGGTTTACTTTGAGTGGGAGACCTACCAAAAAAAAGTTGAGCACCCTAGGGACAAGAGGAGGGGAGCAGGAGGTGCTCAAAGTGCCTAGGTAGCACTTACCTAAATCATCGTCATCCTTCTCCAATCAAAACTCAGGCCGCTACCAGGAGGTTGTAAACTTGCAGATTACAAATATTCCAATAATATTAAATTTTCACTAAGCTGGAATGATTTTTTTTTTCATCGAGTAATTGAACAATCTGCTCCCCTCCCCTTACCCCTCGGGAGCTCAAATTTTTTTTGTGAAGTCTCCCACTTGTGATATAATGAGTAAGTAGGTACTGTAACGTATTTTTGATACAATACCTACGAACAGGTAATTTAAAAATAGATTCTGGCCAACGCCCAAGATGCACTCTCTCTTCCCCTTTTCGCCATCGTTAGGTTTGACTTGCATCGTAGCTATGCAACTTTTCATCATTTGTATTCTATTCGTAGGAACGAATCCATGTCAATTTATTTTTCGCCATGTGACTTTTATGTACAAGATGTAAAATGTCTAATTTTCGTGAACGGTTATTTGAACTAATTAATCAGCTTAGTGTCACTACGTATGTAGATGATATTTTATTTTCTCCGCCGATTAATTACGTTTATTATTTGAATCAGTGTCGAATCATTAGCTTACGTTATGTCGTTTTTGTACGGGTAATTGTGAACTATGAAAATGATGCGATTTCGATATCTACATTTGGCAGCGTTATTTAATAAACTATTATTTTCCGACTTTTTAATTTCGTGTGTTATTAGAATGCTGGTTAAAGAGGTAATTATCGAGTTCTTACATAGTTTCATTGGAATGATGTCTGGCTAAGCTAAGACAGGTAAAGGACCGACAATGTGGTAATGGACTGAAGTAGGTAGGTTAATCTTTTGTTGGTTACAGCTTCGCCCTTCGAGGCAATCGTGTCCTGGGCTTAAATATCTGACTGGTAATCTGATATATTCGCTGGTAGAGCCTATTCGTAAATGAATAGGTAGTCGCCTATCTACGGCCTAAAACCTTTCCGGTAGCCTAGTTATCACACGTTAATCTAGATAGGTAAATAGTTCATCCAGGGACCACGCCTACTCTCGTGCTACGTAGTTAGCTGTGTTATTTAGGTTTTTAGCATAGATATTTGGTATTATCCCAGTTTGTGTACAGATAGGTAACTTTCCGGTAGCCTATTTGTCTCGCCTAAATTAATCTTATTTTGATCTCCAAAGTTATCCATTTGCTTTCGTATTGTTTGATGTGGGTACATGTGTGTAATTCCCCCTCACGTTTCTGAGTTGTCTCTAGCCGGACAAATCCCCGGAGATAGATAGGTATCTATTTATCTCCACCCCAAAATTTTATTATCCCAGTACCTGGTTATCAGAACACATCACACACTCAAAGTAAACCACAAATTTGGTTAAAATCCAAGATTTTTTTTTCGATCCACCCTAGTGTATATTAGGGTGGATCGAAAAAAAAAAACATATATTGGATTTCAACAAAATTTGGTGGGGTGGTTTACTTTGAGTGGGAGACTTCACAAAAAAAATTTGAGCCCCCGAGGGGCAAGGGGAGGGGAGCAGGAGAGGCTCAAAGTGCACCTCCTTTTGAAAAAAAATCAGGTGGGTGTTTTCCACGTCGCGGTTATAATTACGATAGGCCTAGATCTTATTGCACCCGCTGCAGCAAGAAGGGTCATTCCTACAAAGTGTGCTTCAATACCCAGTGGCAGTGTTACAACTGTAAGCAGCTCACAGATTCCCATCCCCAACAAGAGCTCTCTCGAGGAGATCTCCCTTGCCGACATGATTCTATCAACACCCACGAGGGAGAATTCTCCCCCTTGTGATGACGTATTTTCCATCTTTCATAGTTATTATTCTAATGACATGTATTGTTCTGCACAGGCAAGCATGAGGTCAGTGCCCAGTATGCAGTGATTGTCACCAGCTTACACCCATACCAATCTACATGCGCTGAAGCAGCTTGAACCCGTGAGGTCCCACCTCCAACCGATTTAATTTAAAGTTATTTAAATTTGAAATTAAATATCTAAATAATATAAAAATTCTTTATGAAAAAATTATATAAATTATTATTATAATTAGGGAATTATTTATCATTATATTTATTATGAAAGATATTATTAATAAAATTTAATAAAAATTTAATATTAAGTAAACAAATTTTTTTGTAATAATTATATCAAAGTTAATCGACTGTACTGCCTAGCACCTTCTTCAACTGTTCGGCGAGGGGGTGCATGCGGGTAATTAATTACGCGCTCATGCGGGAATGTTTCCCAATGGGCACCAACATCCGCATGTATGCCGAGTACTTTGTCGAGCCTGCCGTTGTTCAACGACAGAGCCAGCAGATACAAGAGCAGACTCGAGCTATCGAAACCCTCCAGGGTGGCGCGAGAATTTGGAGCTCTCCGAATCCATCTCAACGCTGCACGGGTACCATGACGAAGACACGACGAAGATCCGCTCCCAAGCCGATCTCATCGATGATTTGTACAGCACCCCCGAAGCCAGGGGTCCCTGATTCAAGTGCGGTCAATTCATTCTGGACATGCTGGAGAATGAGGTTTTTCCAAGGTCGATACTTCTGGCAGATGAAGGGAACAACAACATCGATTTAAATCCGTTTTTCATGCAAGATAGGGCACCGGCTCATTTCGCGATTGTAGTGAGACAATGGTTGGATGATCAGTTCCCTGGAAAATTAATTGGTAGGGCGGGTCCCATCGAATGGCCTGCTCGATCATGTGACCTCACTCCGTTCGATTTTTTTCTATGGAGATTTCCCAAGAATAAAATCTATCCATGTGGCACCGTTGAAGAACTTCAAGCGGCAATTAAAGCCACTTTTGCTGCCATCACATTGCAGCAGCTTAGTCGAGTGCAGTATGAGTAGAGGCGAAGACTTGTGAAGTGCGTTGATGTAAATGGACTGCAATTGAGCCCATGGAGTACGATCCTGAGGCAAACAACGCGAATCAGGAAATCGACGATGAATTAGAAGATGATTGATAGGTAAGCTGATCTTTTCAGCCAAAAAAATTATTTTTATTCATTTTGTTAATTTATTTTTATTGTTAATTTTGTTTTCTTGTTCTTTTTTTCCTACCTAAAACTTTTTTAATATTATGATCAGTTCTTCCACATTTTTTTTTTTTGTAAATAAACTTACTCGTTAGAGCTGCCTATTATTGCCTTATTTCCGATACATTTTGAAATTTCCATTTTAAATTGAATTCATTGAGGTGATAAGAATAACCGGTTAACGATGAAGAGTTGGGCTAATGTACTAGAGGAGGGTGGTGGTGGCTACTGCTGATGTCTTCGCTGAAGGTCCACACAGCAGCCTGAAGCAGAGGTCAATAGCAGTGAGCAACCGGCTAGACTTCCTCGAGCCCCTCAGAACGGTCAACCACGCGGAAGGCGGGGACCACATGAATCATGAGAAAGCCATGAAGCAGTTTACGGGGAAGGAATCTGTATTTTGTCAGATGGGGGGGGGGAGACCAAATCGGGGGCCACTTTTGGAAGGGTTTTGGGCCAAAATCATACGATAAAGATTCGAGAATGATTCGCCAGGCAATTGTGAAGCTGGGGGGGGGGGCAGGTGTTGACCACCCTGGCAACCTGGCGGTATTGCAGAAACAAATCACCAGAAGGAAATTGTAGTGCGCCTCAAACAAACTAAAAATACTGCTCCTGGTACAGACCGCATCCGCATCCCTTACTGGGTCCTGAAGAAAAAGGATCCGAAGGGATACCTCCTTCAGGCCATTTTTAACCTAGAGGCCTGCGCTGATGACAGCTCCTTCGGCGGCGGCCATGAAGTTGAAAACTTCTTCAAAAATTAAAACTTGGAAAACTCTTTAAAATTATTCGAATTAATTTTAGAGTGGGAAAAAAATTGTAAAAATATGAAGTTGAAAAAATGAAGAAATTGAAGTTGAAAACATTCCCAATAGGCAAGTACTAATACTAAAATTTTTCACGTTTTGAAATTTTTTCCTACTTCAATTTTTTTTTTCAATTTCTTACTTTTTAAAATTTCTTACAACTCAAAATTATTTTCAATAATTTCAAATGAGTATATCCAATATCCACACAAGTAGTGAATTTAGTCCCCGATTTGATTTTCAAACTCCCCCCTGATGATGTCACTTATTGAAAAAATTTCTGGAAAAATTTCCCTCCCCCTCACCCCATCCCTCAAGAGTTTTTAATTTCAACGAAAGTGAAGAAAAATTTCTATTGTATCCTTCGTTTCATCGTAGTTTTGCAGTCGTAGTTGGTTTATCTGGTTTTATTGTCCAGCGATGGAAGCGATAAGGCAAAGAACCAGTCGCTTATGAGTGGTGCTTTTTCATTTTTCGTTCATTTATTCTCCTAACATTTGTGGAGAATAGATCGTCGAAAATAGTGCGTGTGCAAAGTTATGTCGTATCATTTATAGCCTGTTCTTTGGCACAAAGTTCCACCTGATAGAAAAAGGGAGGGGGGAATCAAAAATCGAAGTGGGCCAAATCTACCTCTTTTTCTATTGTAGGTACTCTTTTCCTCAATTTTTTTCAATATTGAATTTTTTTTTAATTTTCAACGTTCTTTAAATTTTCTTTCAACTCAATAATTAGAAGAAAATTTTATAAATTATGGAATTTCAAAACATTTAAAAAAAATCAAAATTTGTTAAATTTTGAGAAAGTTGGAGTTTGAAGTTTGAACTTGGAATAAAGGACTTGAATCATCGAAATCCCATTTGCATCAGAATGATTCAGAAGGTAGTGCATATTTCAAAATGCAAGTTTAAGTAAAAAAAATCGGCTACTTTATGTAAAATTTCAGGAAAAGAAACGCGATTTTCAAAACCTGATTCTTACTTTTCAGATGGAATTTACTCAGCGAAAAAAGCGACAAACGCTACGGAGTTAGATTTCTAACATTCGAAGTTTCTGTTAATTTGACTAAGTTCAAGGAATCGGCATGTGATAAAATTAATAGTAATTTGACAACGCAACAGCAACAGAAGGTTTTGCGAGTTATGAGAGGAATGTAAGAGAAGTTCATTTTACTTTAGTTGAAAACAGGTAAAATTAATGAAAATAAAGTCCCACAATCATTTCGAAATGAAAAATAAACAAAAAGTGTTGGAAAAATGCTAAATTTTATCCAAAAAGAGATGAATTTTATCCAAAAAAATAATAACGGAACATCATTCACAAAATTGGATTTATTCTAAAAAAAATAATAATATTCATCGCGAAATTTGGTAAAATTTATTGTATAAAAATAAATTTTACCCAATTTCGCGATAAATATTACTTTTTCAGAATAAATAGACATTTTAGAAAATGTTTGCCTGGCAACATTGGCTAGTTTATGAAGTCAGTGGCTTGGACGATTTAGGCAATGATGATAGGCAATGAAATAGAGGTGGGTAGTTACATTGTTACACATACTTGTGTTATAAAAATGTAACTAATCTTCCTATACTACTGTAGCACTGTAACGTGTGATAGCACATAAAGAACAATCTTACCGCCACCAAATGTGGAAAAATTTTGATAAAATTTAAATAGATGGGTGATTCTACGCAAAACACACATTTTGACGTACATGCAAAAATTTCGTGTACAGCACATTAATGAAATCTTTGAATATAGCTGGGTCAATCATAGTGACTCCCTCTACCAATTTCATAAATTGTGACGTATCCACCCCCTCCCCCTACTGATGTACAGTCCCTTTAGCAGGCAAAATTTCCATCATCATGCCTGTAGCACACCTCGTTTTTCAAAGTTATTTTTGCGACCAGCAAAGAGTAATGGAAGTTCCGTTCTCGCGACTTAGTTTCTTCTATTCCTCACACCTGTACACAGATCAAGGTCTAAACAAAATTCATTTTAGTGACAATCTCAAGCTCTGAGGCGGCCTTTAAGCTCTGTAGCACGAGTTTTGTTCCTTCACCGTGGTCAATTTTCATTTCTCATGTATGGCTTACTACTGTAAATATTTTTCGCGGATGCAGGAGTTGACATTTTTTTGGATGCTGGTCCAAAATCTCATCCACTGATAAAAAATCAAACCTGAGTTACCCTGTCCCTTATATCAAGATAAATCAATAAAAAAAATGCCAAAATCATTTTTTTTCGTTCCATCACCGTGGGTCATCAACTGAAGGAGATATGAGCTGATGAGATCAAAAAAATATTTAAAAAATATCGTTTGGCAAGTATTAGTTCTAATTATGTTGAAAACATTTTTATAAAAGTATGTTGAGTGATTATTAAAACCATTTATTCGACTTTTTTCCATCACCGTGACTAAAAATTTATTTTCCTTCACCGTAGTTACTCAACATGGCTTTTACATAAGGTTTTTTCTTATGTGAATATGAATTTGACCCAACATTATTAATGAGGTCTTGGATTCATATCCAAACAATTCCCACTAAAAAAAAAGAAGAAAAAAATTTTTTCAAAGAAAAAATCATTTTGAAAAAGTATGTTTTTGGTAGAATTGCCCAGATAAAAGAAAGTTGAACTGGAAAAATTCTAGTACCTATTAGGAATTTTTCCTACCTCGATCTTCAAATTTTTTCAACTTCATATTTTTCAACTCGACAATTTTTTCGATGATTTTAAAATTTTTCCTAAGAATTAAAAAAAAAATGACGTTATGTTCTTTGATTATATATACTATATAATCAAAGTTATGTTTCATCATTCCCTCTTCAACCGCGATACTGTCAACATCTAATTGCTAGGGAAATTAAACTTTCTCATCAATAAGTTAGGGATTGGTTAGAAAAAAAAAAAAAAAAAATACTTGATCAAAAAATTGAAAGAATCGAAGTTGAAAAATTTTGAAAAAATTTTGTAGCTGGAAAAATTTTTAAGTTGGATGTTGAAAAAACTTGAACTCTGAATAAATTTGGACTTAAATCGTGGAAATTCCATTTTAGCAAATTGGTAAATCTCTGTTTTAAAACTGTCATTAATAATGCAAATAAATAGGTATGTAATGTGGTTTCAAAAAGTGGTAGTCTTCATTGCCTAAGATAAGGCAGGCATTGATTCAATGCCTAGTCATTGATATCATTTGTCTTGCCTGTTTAGCCATTGACAACTTTGCATAGACAATGATATCGCTGACTAGATTGACAGCAGTGTCTGCTGTAACATAGACAAAAAAGAAGCAACTATCCATTCCCATATTTATAAATATCCGCAGTTTGGTAAGTTGATATTGAAATTCTCGATTATAAGAAAACATTTTTTATCCAGCACTGATAACTTTATTCCTAGATTAAATTTCACGAGTTTTTTTTTTTATCCAGGTACCTATATTTCGGTTTCAAGAATCATGATATCAAGGAAGCAAGTACACCTATTTAAATTGTAAAATATCTGCTCGTCTCTACCTTCCTCGAAAGAAACCCGTTCAGTAAAATTGAAACGACCTGAAGCTAGTTTTCACACATCGAATCATTTCAATATAAATCACACACTCGTACACATTTTTCCACCTCAAATCCCATACACCAAGTACATATACTTAGCTAATCAACCCCACAAAACCACCATCAACACACCTGGGTAAAAAACCACAACCATCCGAACCTTTCACTCCAATTCTTCGAAATCGTTGTAATTTCATTCGAAAAATTCCCCTGTGCGAAAAACACTCGATCTCATCGCATTGTTCGTGCATAGCAAAAGCTACACACCGCACATACGACACGCCATATCGAAGCATCGAAATCCTCGAGTTCATTTACACAGGAGGCTGGAAAGAAAACGTCAGATAGGCATTTTCTTTGGCTGGTGTAACCTCAATGTAAATATTTAAATCACCAAATTCGAAGCTAAGTTATCCAGTAAGATAGCTCATTAAGCCGTTCATTATTAAAAGCCAACACATTAACGCCTTCAGGTTACACTTTGCATACAACAGAGTAATTTTCCAACAACCTTCAAGATTTACAACTTAATTAAATAATTAAATTTAAATTCTAGCGAACGAGGCGGTATGGCGTGGCGTAATCATTAGACGCGAAATCTCCGTCGAACCTCTCGCTTTACTTAGCTGTACGACGAATAACCCGGGCTGCTTCTCTGCTATGTATCGCTTCGACACCTCCATCACGAATTTACTTTAAACCACGCTATATGCGAACTCTCCTACGTAACCGAACTTCATTTTTATCCTTCTGCGTGCGAGGCGAAGGCAGGAAAAAAAAACACCATATTCCGAAACCGATTACTGTACAGTGGAAAATCTACGGTGTACGTGGCTTTCTGCGAAAGTACTTTTGCGAAAATAACAATACGTCACTTTTTCGTATTACAATAAACGCAATGTCAAACGAAGTCACGTACTGGCATCACACAAGTAAAACTACTCGTGGCTCGGCCATCTGGCGGTAGAGCAAAAAGCTACAAAAGAAAACTTTATACTGTAGCACGATAAGTTCCACAAACACAATGGCTTTAAATATCAATACGGAGCCCGAACGTGAAGTATATTTTAATTTTCGTTAAGAAGAAGAAAAAAGAGAAAAATAATAAAACCAGACCGAGTTAACTTTCGCACGCGTATTTTTTCTACTTCTTTTCATACCTATTATTGTTTTCACTTTCTTAATTATTATAAAGCTAAACTTCTTAATAAAGTTTTTAATTACAACTGGAACTGTGCAGTACGGTATTTTTTCATCAAATTTTTCAATTTTTCCCCCTTTCGCAATGAAATTTTCAACGATGAAAATTTCAACTCGACCGAAACTTCGACATAAACTCTTGGCGAAAATCTGTCTTTCTCTCTCGCACCAACCAAATGGCAAGCAGACTGGTCGAATTAGCATACACGAGCCAGAACTGCGAGAAAGCCGAGACGAGAATTAAAATTACGCAAATGACTAAACAGAGTCAAGGAAGGAGGAAAAAAAAACCATGAAATCGCTCATTAAGCGGATCTTAAGACCGCAACAAAAGTTTCGCCAAGTTGTATAATTGCTCGGAAAACTTCGAATCGTCTTTCGTGTCTTTCGGTCATCCCGAGAATTATCTTGTTTGCGAATTAAAACACCCAGCGTTGAATAAACTGCTTCCTAATTTTTTACACATTTAAGTTTTAATAAGTAGGTTAATCTTTGATCGATCAATTTTATACTTATAAGTTTGAAGGTGAAGTTACGAGTATGTTCAACACCTGGTCACCGAATTTGAAATTACTTTTTCAGCGATACTTGGATATTTTAAGACAATTTTTATCAAAATTGTGAAAAGGAGATTTCATCAACTATCTTAATTTGAATCAGTCAAAAATTGAAGATTGACTGATTGAAATCGACAAAAATGAGTCACTGGATTAGCAGTGAAATTTCACTGATTCCACTGTCAATCTGTGAAATTTGACTGCCAATCAGTGAAAAATTGTTGATTCAGTAGGTAAATTTTCATTTTTGAATCAGTAATTTTTTTAAACTAATTTACTGATTGAATCAATAGTAAATTAAATTTTTTACTGATTCATTCCAGTAGTTGAGAAAAAAATTACTGATTCAAAGATGAAAATTCACTAATTTAATCGGTAAATTTTTCACTGATTTCATCAATGACTCAATTCTGTCTTTTTTAATCAGTCAATTTGACTGATTCAGATTACGAGAGATGATAAAAATTTTTCGCAGATTCAAATTTTGCGTAAACTTGTAAAAATCAACTTTGGAAGATCTACACTTTATTCGAGCCTGCTTCCAAATATTCTCGTCGGGATGCTTTACAATTCCAGCGAATTCTAGCTAGAGAGGCTGCAAGACTCGACGTTCCAGTTTCAAAATCAAGGTTAACTTGATAAATTGATGGTTTCAAATATAAAGATGATGGTCCAAATCCAAAAAAAATATTGCTGCGTTTACCACTAGGTAAGTGTTCTTTTTCCAATAGAAAATTACAAACAGGTTTTGCAATGAGAAAAACAAGGGAATTGTCACATTATCTTGAAAATTTAAACACCTTGTTTCTCAAAATTATAAGATATTTTTCAGAAAAAATTAATCTGAGGTGAAATTAATGAAAATAAAGTCCCACAATCATTTCCAACTATTCTAAAGACTTCAATGTGATTTTTTGCAGTATTTCCATTGGCAATTCTTCAGGAAACATGCAAATCAACTTGGGTAACTAAAAATGGAATTCTTGGTTTCTCAGGAAGGTATTAATTGAGTATAAAAGTAATGCTGACCGAAAAACACATTTTGAAGGAGTATCCGCCAAAAAATCCTGTCAAAGGTGAAATTTTTTTTTTAGATTTCTCAAAAAAAGACAACTTAATTTTTAGTACCTAGCTTATATGTATTAGAGCAAATTGAAATTGTTTTGGAGGCTCCAGAATGGCTGAAAAATGTGAAATATAGATTCAAAAAATCAATATTAATTAGAGAACTTATTTTTATCAATCCATCGCAACTTCTTCCAAAAATATCACATTATTTAAAAAAAAAAATTGATAATCTTAAAAATTCATTAAAAATTGAAAAATCAACTTGGATAGTAGCTGAAATAACCCTACTCCTATTTCGTTTGAATCAGAGTCGTACATCTTACACATCTCAAGAGATTTTCAGCTAAAGATTATGTCCAACATTAATATAGTATTCTCTCATTTATAAATCAGTGAAAATTATCGAAAATTACTGAGAAACAGTTAGAATTGCAGCACACGAGAAAATCAGTGAAAAAATGTTCAATGAAAACAAATCGGTGAGAAAAATCACGGAAGTCAGTGAAATTTATGAAATTCGCAGAAAAATTAGTGAAAATCTTCGAGAAATCAGCAAAAATTCGCTGTAAATCAGTGAATTTTGCTGATTTTTCCTGTGATGAGGTAATTCTGACTGTTTATCAGTGACTTTTCACTGATTCAGAATGAGAGAGTAAGATCTATTTTTTTGTAAGTGATTTTTATTCATTAATATTAGGTAATGTGAAAAAAAAACTTTTAACGATCATTAAAAAAATGATTGTAAAAGTTTTAAAAAGTTTTGATTTGAAAGCTGATCAAGTATACGCATTCGTTTCTGATAATGGGGCCAATATGTTACGAACGGTGAAGCTGTTTAATTCAACCTTCGAGTTAATCCAGTGCAAGTCCAAAATATTTAACATAAAATTTTTCAAGTGTTGAAAAAAAAACTATTGCCTAATATTAATTTTAACTCTGAATTTATCCAAATTTTATATTTTCCCAACTATAAAATTTTTCAGACTTCCATTCTCAAAATGTTTCCAATTTTGATTGTTTTAATTTCGTGATGTTTGAAAGTTCTTACAATTATTGATTTGGAAAAATTTTGAAATCCATGGGGTGATTTTTTAAAATTCAAAATCACGAAATATTTAATGAAAAATTTTTGAGTTATTGAAAAAATTTCAGTATTAATAATTAGGTAATATAATTTTGCTTGCTTCAAATCTTTCCCACTTCATATTTTTGTAATACTATCTTCTTACTTGAAAATTGTTTCTAATAGTTTTAAATTTTGTTCAATTGAAAATTAGTTGACATTTTTTTAATTTTTAATTTTCCCAGTTTCCAGAAGAATTTTAACTTTTTATTTTTCCAAATTTCTTTCAAACTCAAAAGTATTTATGTAGAAGAAATTAAGAAAAGGAATTGATAATATGGATTGATGGTTACTTAATTATAATTTTTTTCTTTATCTGTTCGATGTGCCGCACATACGCTGCAGTTGGCGACAAATGACTCGTGGAAATCTTATGAAAAATCCTCGAGTCAGAAGAATGAGGATGATTTTGAGGTTCGTGACAATATACATGATAAAGTTCGAAAAATTGTAAAAAAATTGAGGACTACGAAAGGAACAGTCCTCCAAAATCATCTGTCATCATCATTGCAGCCAATACTTGATAATGACACTAAGTCAGTAATTGACAATAATTAAGTACCATTATGTAGTTGAAGCTTGGTATTTTTTTTACTCGTATTCATATTGTAATTTAATTTATGCTTTATTTTAGGTGGTGTAGTACGTATGATATGTTGGAACGAGTGCCATCAATTAGAATGGGTAAAAAGGCAGAAGAAATTACAAAAATAGGTACACAGAATCGAATTCGAAGCTTCTATATTATTCTTCCCCCAAATGGGATTTCGATGATCCAAGTCCAAAATTCCAAGTTCAATTTTTTCAATTTCTTCAATCGTAATTCTTCTTCAAAATTTGTATCCAGTTTTAAAATTTTTCCATCAGTAAAATTTTTTAAATATACATTTTCTCAAAATTGTTCTCTTTCTAATTTTCAATTTCTTTCTGAATTCATATTATTTTTCAAAAATTTTCCCAATTACTCACCTCGAAAAAATTTTACAATAGAAAAAAATTGAAGAAGAATTTTAAAATTATTGAAAACAATTTTTGAGTTGGAAGAAATTTAAAAAAATATGAGGTTGAAAAAAATTGAAGGGATCAAAGTTGAAGAAATTCCTAATCCTAAAATTTTTTCCAATTTTAAAACTCTTACCACCAGTAACATTTTTTCCAACTCATATTGTTCAAAATTTCTTTCAACTCGAAAATCTTTTCAGTATCTAATTTAAAAAAATCTCCCTTAACTTTTTTTCAACATTGAATTTGAAAAAATTTCAACGGTAAGTTTTTCAACAATTTTTCCAACTCAGTAATTGGAAGAAATTTTTAAAAAAGTGAAATGGAAGAAAATTTGAAAAAATCAAAATTAGAAAAGTTGTTCGGAAATTGAAAATTAATTAGGTACAAAGTTGAAGACAATTTTGAAAAAATTTGGAATAAAATAAATAGAAAAAATTTAAAGATGAAAAAAATTGAACTTAGAATAAATTTTGAACTCGGATCTTATAAATTCCATTAGCAGAAAAAATAATTAAGCGCTAGTAATTCTACTCTCGTCCATCAAACCAGGGAGCTCGTTTTTCCTCCAATAATTCACACATAGCACTTACGTAGCTATCAAAAACGAGAATAACAGACAAACTGAAACCCTGGAATTTCTAGGCACTTGCCGAATGAACCCTACAAACGTAAATATACGCACAAAAGGAAGACGAAATGAGAGAGAAATCGGTTAAAGGAGAAAAATTTTCCTAAAATCAATAAGCGAGAAAACGAAAAACGAAAAAAAAGCAAACAGAATCAGGTATCAAAACCTCCCCAAAAATGAAATGAAACTTTCTCCACACGACTCTCCGTATACTTATATCCGTTGGTAAATTGATGATAAAAAGTTGGCGGCGATAGAATCGCGTACAAGAGGATGGCAGGCGAGTAGAGGACCCAGCACAGTGGTACACGCCAGTCGACTCGACGGGAGGAGAATAAAAATAATAATCTGATGAACGAAAGAGAGACGAAAAAAAGAGCTTTTTCGGGGCGATTTCCCAACTCGACGTTTCTTTTTTCCGCAGACGTTCCAATGGAAAATTTAAAAATTACCTGAGACTTCACGCTGACATTTCAATAAGGAAACGAGATTTTTTCCTCTCTATCGTGTCGCAATTAAATGGTTCTTCGAACTTTGTCACAAAAACGATTCAATCTAATTGAACGGAATTCCAATGGCGATTCCGATCGATTTCGAAGCAACTTCGAACTCCTTATGTATTAAATTTTGAACTTGACGAAAAATTCAATTAAGTAATCTTACCCTGGCATACGTCGCGTCTGCTCGTACTCCGCCGACAGCCGGGTCTCTAATCAATATTTCAATTTGTTTACGGTTTTTTTTTTTCACCATCGGGTTATTCCGTATTCATGGGTATTAGTAACGAGTGAAACATAACGTGTAATCCGGGGAGCAGTTTGTAAAATTACGTAATGATGATGTCTGCGCGAGATCCCGAGTGCTGACGTAGGCGTCATTAATCATTGCGAAAAAGTTTTTCCATTCTTATGAAATATTTAATAATCGAACGATGTATCGTTCCAAGAAAAGGTTAAAAGCGGACGCGAGCAGGAGGAAAGAAGAGAATTTATTCGATATATCTTTCTCGCAATACCGCGGAGTCTCGCTTTCACCATTCAATGTTTAAATTCGTTGTCGAGAAAGGTCGCGAGACGCGGAGAGGAGCGACAAGAAAATGAAACGTGTAAAATGAAATTTCGTTGTACGTTCGAATCGAATATATGTACGCGTATGTGCACTACATTTTTGGCAACTTTCATTCGACTTTTGTACGCCGGCGATAGAAAAGCTTGTAAATGTGTTTACGCTAAACTGCACAATTCCGGCCTGGTTCAAATGGTCTCGGCTAAATACGCTTTTCGTTATAAGGAAATACCTTCACTTCGTTTCGTTAATTGGCCACATTACTCTTGAAAAGTTCCACTAAACAATTTTAGATTAAACGAGACTTTAATCGCGTTCGTGTTAATCTATGGCAGCCTGGTTTATTCGTATTTTGATACGGTTTAGTCCGAATACCCAAGCAGAAAGTATAATGGAACGAAAACTGAAAGGATTCTCTTTGCAGGGAATGTCGAACAGGAAGTAATCTAAACTGAGAGGAAATTTGGAAAAACGAGCTAATTAGGAGATCACTCAACGACTTTACGAAATATTCTGAGAAATGATTTATTCGAAATGAAGATCATTGGATCGTTGCCTACATTCGGGAATAATAATGGGTTCATTGGCGTGACTGGACCTTCTGAGTAGAGTGTGCCAAAATAAAACTTTAAACGATTCTCCAAAAACTGAAAAACATTTATAAATTTGAACCAGTTTCTCAAAAATTGAAAAAATTTCCGGAATTTGAACAATTTTCTAAAAATTAGATGAATTTGGGATGAAAACTCGTTCCAACTTCATCTCAGCCTCAGAAAACAAAATCGTGGGATGAATTTTGAATGAAAATTCATCCCAGCCCAGGAAGGTAAAAAAAAATATGGGATGAATTTAGGATGAAAATTCATTACGAATTCATCCCTACAGTTGTCTAAAACTGTGATGATTTCCTCAGATTTTCTTGAAATCAAACAGTTTTCCAGAAATTTAAACAATTTTCCAAATACTGACCAATTTTCCAAAAATTGAAAAAATTTATAAAAATATTTTGAAATTAACTATAATACGTAGTACATACCTACATCTTGTATTTTGTTCGTCCGTTTGTTCATTCCTTCAATTTCTCAGAAATTTACAATTCTCTCAAAATTTGGATGTTTTCCAAAAATCTTGTAATAATTATTCAAAAAACTGAAAACCTTTCCAAAACTTTCTCTAGTTTTTCAAAAAATTGAGAATTTTCTAAAATTTGAACACATTTCTTACAATTTTACGATTGTCCGAAATTGGGACAATTTTCCCATGATTTGGACGATTGTTTAAAAATTGGGCCAGTTTTCCAAACTGCGACTGATTTTCTAAAAATATAAAAATTCAACGAAAATATTTTAAAATTGAATTTTTTTAATAATTTTGTTTATTCTGGCTGTTGATGAAAAAAATTAAAAAGAATATTGCCACCAGGAGACATTAGCAAATTTCGCCAAAAAAATTGTCTCCGGAAAAAAATTGAAAAATCTGGCTTGATGAACGTTTTATGTTTTTCAGGTAAGTAATTCTTTTCAATTTTTGGAGCTTTGTAACTCCTTCAATTTTGAATTAAATTAAAATATGAACACGACTTATTTTAATACAAATTTTATGATCTACAAAATAAGTTATATTCATTTTTTACCTAATGAATTTGAAAATTGGAAGAGATACGAAAGATTAAAGTTGAAAAAATAAAATCACGTAGGTACTCCCAATTTCACAAAAAAACAATGAAGTAATTTTTATGATTTAAATAGCAAATTTAAAAAAAAATTATTACCGACTCCAAAGAAAAATTTTCCCTAAGAAATTCCATGTTGGTCCATCCAGTGCAATTGAGATTTCTTTCAAGGTGATCCCTGTGATCCCTGTGTTATGTTATATTATATCTATTCAAGTTCACTTGTGGAAACTTATTTTTTTTGAGAAAAAAGGTATCCATTGAATGAGAATTCATTGCCTGCCCTTTACCCCTCAATTTTTTTGGATAATAGTAGTATAATTTCTTAAAACACTTAGCCTACATTACATTTTTCCTAGCTTCGCCTCTGCTGAGTTACTGGCAGAAATGTGCAATTGTGCAGCTACGTTTTCTTCCAAATTATAAACAATCGTGTTTAAAAATTTTTTCAAGTTCAAAATTTCTCATCTCTAAAATTTTGCGAGATTTGAAAAAAAATCTTCATCAACATTGAATGTTCTCGAGATCTTTCTCAATGCCAAATTTTTTCAATTTGACATTTTTACCAATTTGAATCTTTTCAAGATTTTTTGAATTTCAAAATTTTTTCAACTTTCAACTTCACTTCTTGAAAAGTTTTTCAACTCCGAAAATTTTTAATTTTAAATTACCTCGAGGTCTTTTCTGACCCCTTTTTTTCAGCTTTAAATTTTAAAGAATATTTCTTCCAGCCATTATTAAAACATTAGGTATATGGCGAATGCGGCACAACTGTGTAATTATTTATTAAATTATCAATTTTTTGAGTTTTTTTTGTCAGGTCGGAAAAAATTTTGAGGGCACAGGTCACATTTTTTTTGCCTAACCTCACACATGCCAATTTACATTGCGTTTATGTGAGGTCTTAAAGTTGAAAATGATTGAAAATGTAATTTATGAAAATGACTTAAATTTGAAATCTACATTTGTTCAGAGCGTCAAAATAATCTTACGAATGATTTTCTCATTATACTGAACAATTCTCGAGAAAAATGTGAAAGTTAGTGGATTTTTTTCGTAAAAAGGTAACCATTAATACCATATGTATATTGCGAAAATTTATAGAATTGAATAAGAACATAAAATTGGTAAGCTCATATTAAAAATTATTGGATAAGAACATAAAACTGGTAAGTTCGTATTAAAAATTCACGTTGACTAATCCTTTCAAACTGCAGTTTGAAAATTTTTCCATCACTTTCTTCGAACCGCCTCTCAACCAAATCCACATGGCTTAAAAAAGTAAAAAATTATGAAAAATGCATTCTACGATTTTCGCAACAAACTTTTCGCACTTTTAGTTCTTGAGAAAGTGGGCAAACGATTCAAAACAAAGAAACTGTTTAAAAAGCCACGCAAGTTATCAGAGGGCTTCTTGTTCAATAGTGATCTCCGGAAAATCTACAGTTGAGAATATCTAAGAAAATCATTTGAAAAATCGATAGCCTCCCTTCCTTAACCGATTTCCTGTAAAACTACACACTGATAGATACAATAAATACTTACACAATGTAATTGGAATCAAGGTCAAATTATGAAGACAATTTAAAAAAATACGTTTTCCCAATGTATCATATCTACATATACTACCTTTGTATACCAATTTTATTCTCAGGTCCCGAAATTTAAACGAGATTGAACAATAAAAAAATAGATTCGACTATTATCCCTATTTATGTATATGGGAGTTATTTTTCCGAACGTGATGTAAAATTCGAGTATAAATTTATCCATTTTTTTCGATTTAAATTTTACGCGTCAGTTACACTAAACTATGCAATCCTTTTCACAGCGTATGGCTACGGTATATGCTCATGTATATTAAAATAATACCATTTTCGAGCCGGCGGCGACACAGAAGAATGGGGGAGGGAGAGAAGAGAAAACCTCCAAGTTATATTTCTCGTTGACACATTTTCTATTCGAATTTTATTCCACATTGTTATGTATGTACCTCCACACTACTTGAAGAGTTGACAGAATCCGACACTTTGGTGTATATTTTCTATACCTGTTCTAGTAGGTATGCTACGTGTAGAGAAGCTAAAAACGCATTGAACACCATTTTAAAACGGAGTTCAAACAGATATGTGTAACAGGTTTAATACAGTATAGGTAATGAGAAACGAATGTTGGATACATGTTCAAAGGAGAGGGATAATTTTCAATCTAGCTCCCAATAATTTTTGCCAAAAATCAGATTTTGACGATTCTAGTCCAAATTAATTTCAAGTTCAAATTTCTTTCCATCTTTTTAATCCGACTTTTTAACAAAATAGTTTCAAAGTCAAACTCATAATTTTTCCAGCTGTAAAATCTTTTCGACTTTAAATTTTCTCAAAATGTTTCCAACTTTGAATTTTTAATTTTTTTTTTCAATTTCATAAATTTTTAAAATTTCTTTCAATTATTGAGTTGGGAGAAATTTTGAAAAACACGAAGTTGAATGTTTTTTGAAATACCTATGTCAAAGTTGGGAAAAATGTTAAGAAAATTTCAACTGGAAATCATCGTAAACGGAAAGGAAAAAAAATGTTTTTTTTATTCAAATTTTTTGAAAAAATAAAGAGGAATCACTCAATTTAATTATCAATAAATCGCAACAAAAACCAAACCCTAGAAAAAAGATAATTCTGAAACGTTTGTGATAAGCATTTCTAACCAGTTCTTCGGAGTGAAAACATCACATCAGTTTATTTTTTCTAAAATTTGTTCATAATCCGAGTAATTTGTTAAGGAATCACAGTTCCTTCCATAAAACTATAAATCATCCCAATTAGAATAATTTCCAAGCTGGTGGTTGAGGGTAAGGTCGAGGAGTAGAAGGGAGGAGTGTAAGTACATACCTTTTGTGTACCATTACCGAGACGATGTTTGTCATTTGAGGACACCTCACACCAGGGTTGTCATTCTGCATAAGTATGTAGTTGGTGTGAGTGAATTTTACAAAAGTGACTTCCATTTTTTAATTGAAAGTACCTAAAATCTAAATGTACTTATTCAAATGACTACAGCAAAGCGTCGCGTCGAGGGCTGTACCTCATTGGTGAATTGAAGTTTCAAATTATGGGATCAAAACTTCTGAGCTAAGGGGATGTGCCCAAAGTTCTTTTTTACAATGTTAGAATGCGAAAATTCTATATGGTGAATAATGTAGGTATCATTAGTTTGCGACGAACCTTGTAAAAACATTGATCCAGAGGAACTGATTGTGCCAAAAAACAAAAAGGAAAAATTCATCGATTCTCTCGACGACCTTTTCGACATCGCAGCCCAAAATGTGTTGGACTTTATGAAAATTATTGATGAAGACAGCCAGTTTCTGGAAAAACAAGGAGAAAAAGGATGACCAGGTTGTATGATCGGTGTGGATCGTAAGCTGGCTAATTTGGAAATCAGAAAAAAAATGGAAAATGAACAAAAAAGACTACAAAAAAGGAAAGCAGAACCAAGTATGTACATTAGGGTGGAGCGCGAAAAAAAAACCTACCTCGGATTTTGACCAAATTCGCTGGGGTTGTTGGATCACTATTGGAGACTACCCAAAAAAAATTGAGCCCCCCAGGTGAAGTGAGGGGGAGCTGGGGGTTCTCAAAGGGCACCGCATTTTGAAAAAAAAAGTGGTTTTCTGTGTTTTAAGGTCGAAAAAATGGCGTGAGATTCATGAAACAGCACTAAAAAGGTGCGATTTGAGTTTCTACATCTCTCAAGACCATCGCCGTGTCATCCTCCGATCAAAACTCAGACCTCTACCAGGGGGTCCAAAAGTTGCAGATCGCGAAATTTCTATGTTGTGAAATTTTTTCTGGTCCCAAATTGAATATTTTTACGCCACGCCGGGTAATTTCTTTTTTAAATATTTGAAAAGACATTTTTGAGAATTTTCTTTGATCAGTGCAGCCAACTGCAAATTGTGGTATTCAAATTTATGGAATTCGTCCTGATCTGATCATGACGTTGCTAACTATATGTTATGGCTAGAAAAATTTACATCCTTTTTCGTTTTTCAATCATCACGAAGAAATTATGGGTAAAATTTTTCCACCAGTGCAGCCAATTTTAATCCAAAAAACACCAATGTATGGAATTTACGTTAATTTTAAATCGAGATAACAAAAACCCCTAGAAAAAAATATTTGTTATTTTTTACTCACTGATCTTACTTCTAGAATTTGATTCTAAAAAAAATTATTCGCATTTTTTGCTCATTTATCTACTCACAAATTATCTATGTGAACGCAATACCTAAGTTCCCCAATAAAACTCAGGCCGTGGAACGTATGGTTAAAGTAGTCATCGAATCTTCGAAATCGGTGGGAGAAAAGGAGCGAGAAGGATACATCGCTAACAAACTAAAGAATCAAAAATTTTAAAAACAATTCGAATCAAAAAAAGATTTTTCTTCAAGCTCCTCATTTTAAACGAAATTTTACTCGTTTAGAATTTTATTCGTTTTAATTTTTTTATACTTTATTTGAAATATTATATTATTATAATTACTCGTACATTTGAATAAAATTTCCAATCCGGAGTATTGTGATTTACAATTGGCTGCACTGGTATAAGAAATTTTACCCATAATTTATTTGTGATGATTGAAAAACGAAAAAGAATGTAAATTTTTCTAGCCATAACATATAGTTAGCAACTTCATGATCAGATCAGGACGAATTCCATAAATTTGAATACCACAATTTGCAGTTGGCTGCACTGATCAAGGGAAATTCTCAAAAATTTCTTTTCAAATATTTAAAAAAGAAATTGCCCGGCGTGGGGTAAAAATATTCAATTTGGGACCAGAAAAAATTTCACAACATAGAAATTTCGCGATCTGCAACTTTTGGACCCCCTGGTAGAGGTCTGAGTTTTGATCGAAGGATGACGGCGATGGTCTTGGGAGATGTAGGAACTCAAATCGCACCTTTTTAGTGCTGTTTCATGAATCTCACGCTATTTTTTCGACCTTAAAAACACAGAAAACCACGTTTTTTTCAAAAGGCGGTGCTCTTTGAGAACCCCTAGCTCCCCCCCAACTTCACCTGGGGGGCTCAAATTTTTTTGGGTAGTCTCCGATAGTGACCCAACAACCCCAACGAATTTGGTCAAAATCCGAAATATGTTTTTTTTTCGCGCTCCACCCTAATGTACTACTTTTCAAGCTGATTTACGGCGAGTAAAATTAATTTACCTATGTATGTATACTCCTTTTAAAAGAATGAAAGCGTCATATTTTTACATTACTGTTTTTTTTTTGAACCCAGTTCTTCATAGTCAAAAATTTAACTAAGGTGGGTTTTATTCAATTTTCAACTTTTTTTTCAAGATAATTCAACATTAAGTAAGTGTTGAAAGCAGTGTTCAAAACTGATTGAAGTTCAATTGGTTGTGGTGGTTGTGGTTTTATGTTGCTTTGTAATAAAGTGGTTCTTGGTTCTGGTTTTTGAATTGGTTTTTAGTGATGGGCTGAAACGGTTCCATTTGGTTCTGATATTTTCTTTTTTTGTAATTATTGATTCTGGTCTTGAAATGGTTCTGGTTTTTAATTTTTCGCAAAATGTTCGGGTTTTTGGCTTCATTTTCAAGATTTTCATCATATTGTTCTGGTGGTGGTTCTCAAAATTGAAGATCGTTTCAATTGGTCCTGGTTCTCCCGGTTCCATTTGGTCTTTCAAATTTTTTTTTGAATTTGAATAAATTTTAAAAAAACACACAAAAATTACCAACACTGAGTATTCACAAGTAAAATGACGAAATAATGGATGAATATGTTATTAGTACGTAAAAAGAAGAAAATTAAAGTAGGTAATGAAAGGTTTCAATTGCCACCATAATTAATTAATTAATTATTATTTAATAAAACTTTGAAAAAATTTAAGATTTGATGACGGTTTGGGTTATTGCAAGAATTCTCTGAAACTACTGAATCAAATTTGTTGAAATTTGGATATGATATGTAAAAAAAAAGTATTTCGGGTAGGCTGATCGGGCCCTTTTTTTCATTTTTTTTCCAAATTATGAAAAATATTTTCATTCGGCATTTTTTTTTGGAAAATCAGAAAAACGAATAGCATCTATATTCAAATTCCATCAAATTTTATTCTGTAGTCTCAGAGAATTTTTGCAGAAACCGTCATCAAATCTTGCATTTTTTGAAAGTTTTATTAAAATAATTATAATGACAACTGAAACTTTTATTAGGTACTTTTATTTTCTTCTATTTACGTACTGGAATCATAATTATTCGTTCATTCTTTCATAATTTTACTCCTTTATAATCCCAAAGAAAGCTGCAGATTTGCAGTGCACGATAGACCCGAATTATTTTCTGCAATATGTAGAGCACCCTTGACTGTTAACTAATATTAAAAGTTACTTGGATTTTTTTTTTTGGAACCAATTGGAACCGATTCACAAGCTGGTGGTGGTGGTTCTGGTTTTGGTTTGAAATTAACTGAAATGGTTCCTGTTGGTGGTGGTTTTATCAGGAAATACATTTGCTGGTGCTGGTGGTTGTATTAATTTTCAAACTTTGAAATTTTTTCTGGTTCTTCCAATTGGGAATCTCACTTTTCCCCCTTTGAATCGGTTCTTTTTGGTCTTTTTTGGAAAATTTTCAACACACTTCTGAATCGGTTCCAATTGGTTATGGTTCCCAAATGAAAAATCTAAAAGAAAGTGGTTCTGGTGGGTTTTTAACACTGGTTGAAAGAATTGTTTTTTTAGTTTTCGTTTTTGAAGTAAGTAATTTTTTATTTTTTGAGTGGTTGGGAGGCTGTGATGAGATATCATGTATCATCGAATAATGATGATTACCTATTTAAATTTCAGGGCCCTTAACTTGACCCACCTTCCCCTCCCTATGTGCCTACCCCGCCTTACTCACTTGTTTTTATTTAGCCTTAGTAATATGACTGAAGGGTGGGGAGTGGTGGGCACATAGGAGGGGGAAAGATGATCAAGAAGCATTTTTACCCTCACCCTCTCCCATGTGCCCACCCCTCCCACCCTTCAGTCATATTACTAAGGCTAAATAATAACAAGTGGGTAAGGTGGGGTAGGCACATAGGGAGGGGCCTCCATTTTTTCTCCTACCCTCCCTCCTTCATTTCACCAATTTCATAGGGAGGTAGAAAAATTTTGAATACGCCATTTTTCTTCTCTCGTCGAGTACATTAAATATCGTCTTCATTTTTTAAAAAAAATTTCAATTTGCTCCCCCCCCCCCATTTGAATTTGGTAAAATGTGGGGTGGTGGAAGAGAAAATGGAGGGGGAATAAACAATTTTAAAACCGTCTTTTTGTTCAGTTTTTTGAGTACTATTAGAATCAATTTTTTATTGTTTTGCATCTCGTATTTTTCATCTGTGTACAGCGCCACCTAGGAGGAAAGGAGGGAGGGTCCAACATGCGCTTGAGAATTATCAAGCCCCAGGTTATACATCTGTGATATAAATGGTTCCAAAGCTTATGACAGGTTCCGCGGAATGGAGAGAGCGGCCTCAGCCCCACAACGTCGACCCCAAATTGATCAAATCCTGATACTTGGTCGCAACAACATAAACAAATGAGCATTCGCGGACATAGAAAATATAAATTTTCGGAATTTTTTCAATTTTTCAATTCGCCACAACTTGCAAACCCCAAAAACACCACTCTGCAAACACGTCATTTTTTCAACAGCAAGTTTCCAGTAGATAATCGTCGGAGCCGTTTACGGTTTAATTAAAACTTTTAAAGATACACGAATTCGTATACGTAAGCGTCACTAGTAGTCGCAACGTTTTTGTTAATTTCATTTGCACTCGTTCTAACACGCTTCTGACACCTAATTTACATAGGCGCATGTTTGTTCGCCTACCTTGCAAACTTGACATTTATATGCCGCATAAATCACGACGACGTGTGGAAAGTCCCTCTTCGCACTTGCTCCTTTCAACGTAGCCGTACCCTACGTGTTTAATTTTGTCATCGTGTCAAAGTAGCCTTTAAAATTATTACGCTATACCTCAACGCAGCGTTGGCGCTGGCGGTGTAACGAAAATGTTAATTTATTTACTTCGTATTCGGCGCGTATAAATACGTATGCAGGTATATCCTCAAGATATAGACATACTGTTTCAATCCGAGAGAAGAAATCCGGTAAAATGTCTACATAGGTGGGTGTAATAATTCTCCTGGCGCAGAACCCCCCTACCCTTATTCTCGTTCCTCGAAAACGTTAACTCGATAATTATTCATACGTAGGTGCTACAAAACACAATGTTTCCGTTACGTATTAACCGCAACTCATTTTCGTATATTTAATTTAATATTATATCTAGCTTTCGCGATAATACACATTTACCCCAATTCGTAATTAAACTTCTGCTTCTCTCTCTTCGTGAAATGGCATCAGTTCTCGAAAGCTTCGTAAAAACTTGCTCGAAAGGCGGTTAAATTCGCAACTGACATCGAGACCACGTCTTACCGAGTATATAAAACGTACCCGGCGACGTAAAAGGTTAAACGAATTTAGAACCAACTTCTTTAATACGGCTATTCTGTACACAATATTCATAGTTAGCCGGAATCGAGAATATCGTATTGTTTGTATAGAAATTTACCGTCTAAACTTTTACATTCGCACCTCTCGCTTTCAACTTTTCAAATTTAAAAAGCTCCAAGTTTTCGGTAACTTTTTTTATCGCTGAAAAAAAAAAGGTGTAAACTTGACAAATGTCATTTTGAACGGATACAAATTACATTACACATCGCGATGTTACTTTTATCGCGAAACGCTCTCAATTTTTATACCTTCGTCGAACAGTTCGTTTAAAATTTATTTACTCGGAAATTCGGCGTCGCAGACGCCATCGACGATAAATTCGATAAACCCAACGTCGGTGTAATATTTTAATTATAAAACATAGGAAGCGACGAGACCACGTTCCCCAGATACGATTTAGCGAGAATTCGTTCGCCGCGGTGGCCGGGTTAATCGAGGTGAAATGAAGTATAGATAATTTTTACGCCCCGTAATTTAGTATGGCTACGACTAAGAACTTACCCGTCGACCAGAGGTACCTCTTGTAGTATGGCTCGAACTATATCCAATCCACCTTCGGGGCCTAATGATGAAGATGACGGCGAATCCGAGTCCGAGTCCGATAAACAAGCGCTGATAACTAAGCAAATAATAATGATTACCATGGCAACTCCAATTCCGATCGCACAAGGACGTATTTGAAATTCGTAATCTGCGCAAAATTACGATAAAAAATTATTTAGATAATGTCGCGTCGTTGGCCGCTTCTGAAATATATTTTAATCCAAGCGTATTTATTATAGACGAAAAATTGTCATGTCGTATTGCAGGGTGCCCAACAAAATTTGTTGAGCAAAAAGCTTGACTTAGCTTGACTTTTTGAAATGACTGAAATTACTTTTTGCATGACTTTTCCGTGTACACCCCCCCCCCTTATGAGTTTGTACATCTTCAGAAAATGCCAAAAATTCAATACTTAAAAATTTCAAAAAATTACAAAAATTGATCAAAATTAATTTTAGGGCTTTTTAGTGACTAACTAGACCAAAAAACACATATGTGACCTTCCAGGAAGAAACCGACCTTCGGTCCGAAAAAAATTTTTAAATAAAAGTTTCTCAATCAATCCAAAACAATGATTATCATTTGTTTTGGATTGATTGAGAAACTTTTTTTTTAAATTTTTTTTCGGACCGAAGGTCGGTTTCTTCCTGGAAGGTCACATATTTAAAGAATTCATGTTTTATAGCTTTTTAATTCCTCTTGTTTCTTCACCAATGAAAAAATGACTGATTTTTTCGAACAAAATGTGCTTCTCGGTCTAGATAGTCACTGAATAAGTTCAAAAATTAATTTTGATCAATTTTGAAATTTTGAATTTTAGCAATTTCCGAAGAATTAATAGTCCAGGCAAATCCCCCAAAAACTAAAGCCAGATTTTTTTTCGCGTTTTACGTTCGTAATGGTCCACTACACAACATACTAAAATGGACACCCCCACAACCCTCCGCTACCCCCCGGGGAAGGATAAACGTCCGCTGAAAACCGGTTTTTCGTAAATATCTCCTCAAATAAGCCTCAAAATTGAAAAGTAGTTATGAACAATTTTGTTCTACGCGTAATTTCCTATCGGAAGAGTTTTTTTTTTTCAAAAACACTCACTTCCTTGACCAAAAATTAAGGGTAAAAAACACCTATTTTTCAACAATTTACAGCGTTTTTGGAAAAAATCGAAATTTTTGGGAAGATCTCCTCAAAAAAGCCTCAAAATGGAAAAATGGTTAATTGGTTATGAACAATCATGTTCTACGTGTAATTTCCTATCAGACAGGTTCGTTTTTTTCGAAAACATCCGCTTCTTCACCCAAAAATTAAGGGTGGAAAACGCCAATTTTTCCAATATTTACAGTAGTTTTGGAAATTATGGAAATACGAAGCTAAAAGTACCCAAAATGAGTATTTTTTTATACATGCTGGTAGGGTATTCCAGAAAAAGTCACCGCAAAAATTTCAACCCCTACCGTTAATTATAAGGGAGGTTATTAAAATTAAATACTACATTTAAAAAATCGAAGTTGTGGAAAGAAAAAGTACTATAAACGCGATGTTAATGCTGATTATTGGTGATACAAAATATTTCTTTGCGTCGTAAGGATTCAAAAACGATATTTTCAGCTTCGTATTTCCATCATTTCCAAAAATACTGTAAATATTGGAAAAATAGGCGTTTTCCACCCTATTTTTGGGCAAGGAAGCGGATGTTTTCGAAAAAAACGAACCTGTCTGATAGGAAATTACACGTAGAACATGATTGTTCATAACCATTTTTCCATTTTGAGGCTTTTTTGAGGAGATATTTTCAAAAGTTTCGATTTTTTCCAAAAATGCTGTAAATTGTTGAAAAATAGGTGTTTTTTACCCTTGATTTTTGGTCAAGGAAGTGAGTGTTTTTGAAAAAGAAAAAAACCCTTCCGATAGGAAATTACGCGTAGAACAAGATTGTTCATAACTACTTTTCAATTTTGAGGCTTATTTGAGGAGATATTCACGAAAAACCGGTTTTCAGCGGACGTTTACCCCTCCCCTGGGGGTAGCGGAGGGTTGTGGGGTGTCCATTTTAGTATGTTGTGTAGTGGACCATTATGAACGTAAAACGCGAAAAAAATCAGGCTTTAATTTTTGGGGTCAACTCCTAAAATGCCTGGACTATAAGGCTCTTGCGCGATCGGAAGATGCGAACCGATTTTAAATTTTTTAATTTTAATTTTTTAGTCCCCCAGCCAACAATTTTTGCGCGGGATATATTTTCAAAAATAGAAAATTTTGATTTTTCTACCCACCGTAATACTTATTCCAGTAATGGGCACAATTTGAATCGTGATTCGATTCAAAACATTTTATTCGTCAAAATAATTTGAATAAAAGGGCATAGCTGGGTAAGAGGTGAATTTAGCCCCCGCTCTGATTTTCGATCCAACCTCACCTCCAGATGTCTTATTGACGTAAGTAAAGAAAATTTTCCATTTTTTGGCACAAGTTACATCTCTTAGAAAGTATTTAAAATAAGTTTTTCATAAATTTTGGTGCATTCTTTCATGAGGTTTTATAGCGAAGTTCAACAATCAACCAGGCACTTTTTGGTAACATTCTAAAAACTAACCTTTTTTTCAACGTAGATTAACCTCACGTATTCAATTTTGGTGACTTCGGTGGCACAGATGCTGAAAATCGTGAAAACCTCTACAGAAATGTTGTTATTTTAGCAGATTTTTCAGATTTAAAGCGTTTAATACGGAAAGAAGTGATCAAATGAAGAAACGAACGTCGGACTTGTATTTATCAGGTCAAAATACCCCGATAAACACCATTTTTGTGATCGTCTTACTCGAAGTCTCGAAATTCGCTTTGACGTTATTTCTTCGTTTGGTCATTTCTTTCCGTAAAAAATTGCTGAAAATTTGAAAAATCTGATAAAATTACATTTTTGTACGGGTTTTTTCGATTTTTTGCAATGGGCTATCGAAATCGCCAAAAGTGAATACGCGAGACGAATCTACGTTTAAAAACACGTTTTCAAGGTATTTTCAAAAAGTAATCGAACTTCATTATTGAAGGTGTTTTTAACAATTAACAATTTCAAATAAACGAAATACTCATGAAGGAATGCACCAAAATTGATGAGAAATTTTCATAAACACACCTCTACTAAAGAACCGAAAGTTTCCTTTACTTCCATTGAAATTAAAAATCCTTGAAAATAACCCAAAGGGAAGAGAGGGGGGATTAAAAATTTTCAACATCAAGAGACACAATGGAGGGAAGGGGGTTGACCGAAAATCGAAACGAGGGCTTAGGAAAGACGAAATGTTGAACTTTGCCTCCGACTGGAAAAATTAGTATAAGACTTGAGTCTTGGGACACCTTCAGTAAAAATTAACATCTTACTCATCAACTCTCAAACTGATTCGATATACACCATCGAGTGAGTATGTTCCAAAAAACGCGATTTAAGGAGTGCATGTGGGCTTGATTTATCTTTTTTAGCATGTGCTAGAAAAGCACGCGGTAAAAAGAGGCTTCTTCATACAAAACTGGAAAAATTTCCAGTTTTGTATGAAGAAGCAACTAATGAGTATACCTAATTTATGTCCACTTAATCATCTTTGAAGCCTTGCACTGGAAGTGTATAAAAAACGTATTTTTATGTATTTTTGAGGGATTTTTTCGAATTTAAGGGGTGGGATTGCTCAAAAAATAATTTTCATAATGGCCGAAATTGTAGATTAGATGGTGAAGAATGATTTTTGCTGGAAAATTTTTTTAGAAGACCGAAATTTTTGATGTGGGGAAGGGGGTGGACCCTCGGAAAGGGTGGAGGGGTAAAAAAAGGCATCTGTGCTAAATTTGTTTGTTGTAATGTCTAGAACACGAATCAATCATAAATATGCTTTTTACAGCTCAGTCGAGCGGACGTGTTTTTTCGTGAAATTGAGACCCCTACTATGTTGTTTTTGTAATATTTTTTTTAAGACGATTTTTTTCTTAAAATAATTATAAAGATTTGTATTTTTGGAAATTGATCAAAATTTTTTCAAAAATACGAATCTGGAGGTGAAAATACGAACCTTTACGAACTTTTAGGTGTAAATAATAAATATGAACAATAGTAAATCATGAAAAGTTTTATTAGTATAAGTAGGTAAGTTATTGTTTTTGTTTGTTTTTAGAACAATGGTGACTTCCCGAGTTACAGTCTTATTTTCATTATGAACTACCCACATATCTATTTTTCGGAATAACTTGAATTAAAATCACTTATATTCTCATTCTGCATAAGTATGTGAAAATTCACTGATGAACAATCACGATTGCAGTAGGTATACACAGAAAAAAATCAAGTACATACCTAAAATATTTCATTTTTAATTTTAATACATTTTCAATAATTTTTCAACGAATTTTACTTATTTTCCAAGAAATTTCAGTGACTGCACTTTTTTAGTGATTTTTTCACTGATTTTTCCCTGTACTCTAATTCTTACTGTTTCATCGATTTTCATTAATTTTCACCGATGTGAAAACTACAGAGTAGGTATTCAATAACCTCAAATTAATTTTTCTAATGTAAACTTATAAACCCCACCCAATTTCTTCTTTTAAAAAAATGATCGATATTATTGCTCAAATAGATCTCTCAAGAACAACCGTATCATTCCAGAAACTCCTAAAGCAATCCAACAAAATAAAAAATCGTAAAATTAGCCAGCCATTTCCAATATTTATCATCGCATTACTCAAACATTACGAGCTTTCCGTAGAAAACACAATTCGAGTAATTTTTCAAACCTTTCTCAGCCCATTTCGTCAATTAATTTCATCATCACTATCAACACCTGACACCGCTACCGAATCTGCCCCGTGTTAATAAAGTACCTACCGACGATGAAATATTCAAATGTAACCGACAACATTACAACGGGAACGCGACGAGGTATCTCAATTTCAGTTTCAAAGCACGACTAGCGAGCTTTCAGCCAAAATTATGGCCGTTGTAACAAGTTACCTCACCTTCAAAAGGAATCGTTGATGGACAACAGACGTCGTGTTCGCGCCGGATAAATGAAATTTGCATATCTGCGTCGGCTTAAACGCGTAATCAAAAGAATTTTCAAACATTTTATAAGCGAAAATTTCATTCGTAAAATATGCGAAAATTTACTCAAAGAAATTACTTTTTTCGTCGGTTTCGTCGCACGTGAAATGTAATTTTTGTATTTCTCGCTCTCTTATGGCGATTCTTTTAGGTATCTGGACTAATATAAGTGGTACGAAGAGAAATGGGCATGAATACCTACTCATAGATTAAGTATGTGATGCTGAATTTATTAGTCGAACGAATTTTGAATTGGGAATTTTAGTATCTTTAAACGAGATAATAATGGAGTGTAAACTAACGCCGTAATCAAATTTCTCGTGAAAATTTACTCAAAATAAATTTTTAATCTAGCTTCAAAACTAAAATAGACCTCACCATGATTTTCTTCAAAAAAAGAGAAAAAAAATCGGAATAAGAGATAAACAGAGGCGTATTAAGAATTTTTTACGCCCTAGGCGAGGGTAAATGCGAACGCCCTCCCCATTTTTTTCTCTAAAGACAAAGTTGAAATAATTCAAAGGTACACATGGATGGGGAGGGGGGAGAAATTTTTCTCGAGAAACAGTAAAGTAAATCGTAAATTTGAGAACTAAAAGAGCGCTTCGCAGCAGAGAGTTAGTGACAGGGTTGTTTTGATCACGATTTTTTACCAATTTTTCGATCACAATGGTGAAGAAGAGGGTTCATACCATCATTTCAAGAAAGAATTGAGTAAACTCATCGAGCCCGAGCAAAGCGAGTGCGAAAATTTTTTAAACAAAGTATCCAAAAGCTAAAAATTTTTCATTTTATAAATCAATATTTTAGCATTGAAAAGGAGCCGAAATCCTCAACCCCCATCTTTTATAAATGTATAAGTTAGGATTCATATGCCCGAGAAAAGCAAGGGCTGAGATTTGAAAATGAAAGTTTTTCAAAAAGAAAATAATTCGTTTTCCAATAGTTTGTTGTTTGAAAAAATTCCATTACTTTTAAGTAAAAATATCGTGCTTTTTAAATTTTTGTTTAAACGAAATTTCACGATTTTTTTTGTTTTTTACTACGTACTCCTAAATTTTTTAATATTTATATTTTATATTACGTATAAAAAGTACTACTTTCCAAATTATGCGCCCCAAAATTTCTGCGCCCTAGGCGTCGCCTACTCCGCCTATTGGTTAATACTCCCCTGGAAGATAAACGCACATAACAAGCCTTTGGGGCATTACCTATTGAATAAAGTAAGTGATTTTTTGTTGTTTCAATTTTCAAATAAATACCTACATGAAATACCTTTGTCAACCATTGATTCAAAATTTGAGACTTTATAAGATAAATTGATACTGGATAGGTCTAGGTACTTCAATTATTCACAAAAAGAACCATACAAAGATAAAATATAAATAGTACTCGACTTTTCCATAAATGGAAAAGTCGGTAAAAAGGAAGCAGGTCATCGAAGAAACTTCTTGGTCTCAATGTCATAAAATACTACGTAGAAATTCATGATAAAAAAAAGCGATAATCACTGTCAAAGTGAGTCCATTGGATTAGCTTTTTAAATTTTTAAGACTTTTCCACATTTGGTTATTTTTTTCGTTAAAATTATTTTAATTCCCTGCAGTGATAGAAAAGATATTAAACACTCCTTGATTTTTTTTCATTACTTTTTGATGGGTTTTAGACAGCTATACACCTCGACTTCTCACATTTTTCAAGTCATAAATTATCAATTTGAAAAAAACTGTAATTTGATAAATTACATACGATCTGTGATTTGATTTTCTCAAAGGTAAAAGAAGTACTGAAGCTTTGACCATCTCAGAGAAACGTATTATTTTCGACGATCTAAAAATTAAAGCAAAAATGTGATATCCTGGGAAAGATATCACAAAAATATCAATCGGACCATCTTTAGTATCATATGTGACTTTTTTGAAAAATTCGTATTTAAAAACAATGTTTGCATCCTGTTCCATTTTCAATTTGCATCTTGCCCTACTGGCACTATTTTTCTTTAACGCAATGCACTGGGAAGAAAATTCAGGGGAAAGTGTCAAGCAAATACATCATTCGATAGGAAATTGGATGTAGATTACAAAAAAAATACCTGATTTTTTTTCAAAACTTGAAAACATGATATTCCACAAAAATCAAATTAAGAATTTTACGAAAATCACGTAAAATCACATTATTGGTAATAACTCATAGACAAGCAATCCGTCAGGTTTGTAATTTTTTTCTGTTTTGTATCAAATGGATACCCATCCATCAATCGCCCAGAAAATTTTTTTCAATCACATCGCTGACGAAAATAAGCCAATTTGCATCTTGCCCCCTGGTGCATCCTGCCCCACTTCAGCACCCACCAATGATTCGAATCATAATTTCGAATCACTCACGAAAAAAAGATTCGAATCATTTTTGTTCGAATCATTTCCGAAATGACTCGAATTACGAATCATGAATCATATAGGGAAAAAAATGATTTGAATCATTTCGGTCCCGAATCATGAATTTTTTGATTCGAATCACAAATTATTCGAATCATGGTGGGTGCTGAACAGCGCCACAGCGCCACAGCCACACAGCGATCTACATTAAAAAAACTGGAATGATTCGAAAAACTTAAATCATTTTCACAAGTCACGAATCACGAATCACGAATCACGGATCACGGAATGAAATTTTGAATCACGAATCATGAATCATTTTAAGAACTTTTGATTCGAATCATTTCAGCCATGAATCATGAATTTTTTGATTCGAATCACGATTCGAATCACAAATGATTCGAATTATGGTGGGTGCTGCCCCACTTTCCCTTGCATCCTATTTTCGACTTCCCGAATCAATTGAAAGCAGTTTCGACAAGTTTTGGCGCCTTTAAAATTTTTTTGGATTTTACAGTACTGGAGTAAAGTCTATAAAAATGGTTCATATGAAATTTAGCACCTATAATTGCAAATTACCCATTTTGGTGACCTTTTTGATCGATTAAAGGACCATTTTCAATCCACGATTATAGATACTGAAGTTCATGTGGGCTATTTTTCAGTAAGTACCTACTGAAAAATTCCAAAATTTTCTGGGGCTCCAAAACGTCTTAAAACTGCCTTCAATCGATTCGAGAGGTCAAAAATATAGTATATACAAAATTTTAGCTTTTTTTGTTGATTAGATCAAATTTTACGTAATATTTAGCAAAGCAATAAATTAATTTTAAAAATTTCAAAACTTCTCCAAAATTCGAGAAATGAACTTGACACCTGATATTTTGGACACTGGATTGCTTTAGGATGTATTTTCGATTTATTTTTGGTTCGATTCGGAATTTGACTCCAATTTGGGATACCTTCCTTGTCATCGATGACAATTCGTCACGCCAAGAAATCGTTAAATTCCAAACCCGCATTAACTTCGGATCTAACATCTTTTTCGCCTTCTGAAGCGTATTCTCGCCGATATCTCGAATTCAAATACTCGTAACAGCTTAATGAAACCTAAATCCGCAGATTTATATTCATTTAGCAAATGAAAATGAATCCTAACGTGTACTACATGCACATAAATCAACACAGCAGAACACCGTCGCACCGTTTCCTTTACCAAGTGAACCTTTCAATTGTGCTGCATTTGGATATCTTTCGAGAAGTTTGATTTCACAGTAATATCAATTCTTACAGTTCAGTAATTCATTGGCAATTTCATTCGGTATCGAAGTAAGTGAAAAAAAAACACCAGATAAGGATATTGGTCCATTTAGTAAAACCACATCGCGCAGAACGAATGTAAGCTTATCTATCACACAACTGTACGCAATTCCAGCCGATGCAGATGCTGAGAAAAGTCATCGAATCGTATCGACACCTGATAAAATACTCTTACGAGTAGGTGACGGAATCATGGCCGAGCGGATCTTTCGCTTATCTTCGTAGCTCTTTCGATTTATAATAAGAGATGTCTCCCTATAACCTCACACACTCTAAGTAACGAGTTGATGATGAAGGATTATGACAATATTCATACGTGAGATGACAATACATTTAGGAAAATATCAGACCAAAAAATCAATCATTCAGAGCACACAGAAATTACGAGGAACAAGGTCGGAATAAATAACCAAATCGAATGATATCCTTACCTCAAAATAATTAGAGACTGAAAGGGCAATAATATGAAAAATACGAAAGAAAATATACAAAAACGAAACAAACTAGCAATATTTTTTCCGCCATTTGGCGTAAACGTACCACAGTCCGAAAATATGTGCATAAATAATTCGATACCTTCATAAATCAGTAATTTTTTTCCAACACTACCAAAAAATAAAAACAAAATGGTTAAAATAAACAACCTTCCCAATAACCTATCGCATTTGTTACACTAATTTCGTTTTAAAACCATTACTGTACTAATTCGTTGCACGACTATAAAAACAATTCCATACGTATTAGTTTTCCGCTACTTTTCTAGCCGCGGTAAAAAAATACGCTATCTCCGGTCCCCGAAGTTGTTAAAAAGTTTCTCTAGAAGCTAATTTCAACTAGTTAGTCGGGAGTTTTTCTTTCGGAAAGGCGCGCCGGGCGACAAAACCTAATAAAAACAAAATCAAACAGCGATAAATCTTTCGTAATCAAGGTCACTTTACAAGTATTTATGCCAACCCCTTCTCGCTAGGTTGCGAAGATTATTTTAAAGGGTGTTTTCGTACTGAGAATATAACCGTTTGTATTTTCATCTGCGAGCAGGGGTGCGGCGAACCCCCTGAGTCAACGACGAGGACCCCCCAAATTTTCCAAGTAGCCCCCCCCCCCATTTTCACAAATTTCTTCATTTTTTTACGAACTTTAAGGTGTTGGTGGTGGGGTGGGGGTACAAAAAAATACAATATCACCAAACGATTAGGGCTTAATGCGACGTTCCGACGTTTATATGTGATATGAGACATTGAGAAAAGTAGGTATAGCATAAATATAAAAACATCTTTAAAATAGAACAAGCGATAACATTAAGAGCGATAAGCCTTAAGAATCAGCAAATATCAATAAACTTGATTAAATATAAACATTTGACATCTGTCCCCTAAAAAATCAGCCATGTCTGAATCTCTTTTATCTTCATCCATCTGAAATCTGAATTGGTAAAAGTTATCTGCTTGAATCAGTGGAATGACTTCAACTGAAAATTAGTGTTTTTTCACCGATTTTTCAGTCAAGTCGTCAAGTCAAAATAATTATTGATTTTTCCTGACAAATGAGAATTGATTGAGAAATCAATAAAAATATTATTAATTTCCAAAGATAGTCATTTTACTGATTCTCAAAGGCAGAATTTCATCATAGACTGATTCAGATTCGTTTTAGAAAATATGATTAAAATATTGCCCGAGCGAAGCGAGGGCGAAACTTTTTCGAAAAATCATGTTTTAATACCAAAAAATGCACTTTTTTCACATTTTTGTAAAAAATCTCCTTTCCGAGAGGGGGGGGGAGGAGCTCGAGCCTATTATGCCTCCCCCTTGGGTGCGCCTTATGGACGAAATGAATTTGAAGTATAATTTAAGTTTCATAGAATGGTGTGGCAAAGTGTGCAGTGACGTACCGAAGTCAGGATATTGAATTGAGGGGCAAGGTCTCAGAATTTCCATCTTGATTTTTGAAAAAATTTGAAAATCAAATTATTTAAGCGCGAAACAGACTGACTTTTTTGGAGGGCGGGAATGGATGGCACAAATTTTCAGACTGAATTAAATTTTTTAACCACTTCTCCCTCTCATTCAGTTTATTGCTTTTCCCTGCCTAATTTCAATGTATCTAATCTATGTATCTAGGTACTCGAAGTTGGAAAAATCAGCGAAATTGTAAATTTGTCCCGAAAAAAGAAAGAGTGGAAAAGTTCGAGAAAAATTATAATTTATTTCAAAAATTTTGTAATTTCAATGGAAATGCGAGCGAAAATTTTAGAAAACCTCAAGTTCAAGGCGAAATAAATTTTAATAAAACAATGTTTTAGAATAAAAAACTTGAATAAAAAATTGACCACTATTATTATGAAATTATTGAGAGAGAAGTATGACGAGGCCGAGCGCAGCGAGGCCAAAGCTTTTAAAAAAATTTATTCTCAAACATCGAACATGAGTTTTGAGGAAAAAAATATGTAGGTATGTAATAAAATTAGGTGAATATTGGAATAATTTTGAGGAAAAATACGAAAAAAATCACTTTTGTATGAAGTAGATGAAATACATACTCGTACGTACAATAAGGCCGAGCGCAGCGAGGCCAAAGTTTTTGAAAATTTTAGAATTGGGAGGTATAATTTCAGAGTTGGATTGTAATTTCTGAAGAAGCGATGACTACTCCAAAAATTTTATTGTTATTGGTCAAATTTGCCAAATTTTCTCATTTTGAGACGAATTTGCCAACTTTTTCTATACTAGCATTTCTGGGTGGGGGGGGGGGGGGGGTGAGTCACCTCCCAGACCCCCCCCCCCATTCGCTACGCCCCTGCATCTAAGTTATACTCGAAGATGTTACTAAGAAAATAAATATAATCTTTTTTTGCATTTTTCTAAAAAATAAATATTTCTCTACTTTTTTTTTCATTTTTTATAAAATGAACACCTACCCTTTTTATGTGTTTTTTTTTTTAGAAAATTAATACCTACACGTTTTTTTTTATAATGTACTTAGATATTATATATTTTTTACCTACTACAAAAAAGAAGAACAGAACATAAAAACTTTTCAATGAAAGCAATGTTTTTGAAAAAAAATGAAAATTCAGCTTAGACATTTTTATTGAGTAAGAAATGCGCAAAATTGTCATAAAATTGATGGGGGGGGGGGGGTGTCGTCGCTGAAAAAAATGAAAATTCACCTGATTACTAGTGCATCCCAAGAAAATTTTGGCAATTTTTTTTGAGTTTAAAAATGAGCGAAATTTGGGTGAAATTGATTTTTTTAGAGGAGGTTCAGTCTATCGATGGGAGGGGGTCTATTATATTGATTGGGGGGGGTCATTTCTGAAAAAAATGAAAATTTACCTGATTACTAGTGCATATTTTTACGTTCCCAATAAAATTTTGGCAATTTTTATTGAGTTTAAAAATGAGCGAAATTTGGGTGAAATTGATTTTTTTAGAGGGGTTCCAGTCTATCGATGGGGGGGTCTATTATATTGATTTGGGGGGGGGGGGGTCATTTCTGAAAAAAATGAAAATTTAACTGTTTACTAGTACATGTTTTTACGTTTCCAAGAAAATTTTTGCCATTATTGAGTTAAAAATGAGCGAAATTAGCGTCAAATTGATGAACTTTTTTTTTGGGGGGTCCGTCCATTGATGGGAGGGGGTCGTCTATTGATAGGGGGGTCCTGTAATTATAGGGGATTTGTTTTTAATTATTTTCTAAAATATTTATTGTTAATTTTTTTTCTCTTTAAAATTTAAATTTGTAATTTTTTTCCCCATTTTTTTTCGGCCCCCCCAAAATTTTCAACGACGAGTTGCTCGTCAAGAATACCCCTTCGCAGCACCCCTGTCTGCGAGTTGAGAAAAAACTGTATTCTGGTTGATGAAGAAATGTTAGAATTATGTTTTGGACTGTTTTTGAACAACAATGTGCTAGCATTCTACAAGCCTAATACTGGCATATCACTCGTGATGGGCAAGTTGCATGAAATTTTTTTTGAAAAAAAAATTATAACAAATTAAAAATAGACATTAAAAGATGAAGATGGAAAAATAAATTCGAAAATTGGTCCATTAAAATTCGCATAATGATTTTTTGAAAATTGCGTTTTCTCGTAGCGTTGAAAAACGGAGGTGTGGTCAAATTTGGTGCTGTGACGTCACGAATTTAAAAAGAAAATTCCAATTCGTGACGTCACAGAACGAGATTTTACCACGCCTCCGCTTTCCTACGTTGCAACTTTCGGAGAATCATTACCTACGCGAGTTCTAATAGACCGATTTTTAAATTTATTTTTCAATCTTCAGCTCTTAATATCTACTTTTCAATTTGTCAAATTTTTTTCAAAAAAATCTCGTCAAAACAATAGATTTCAGAAGCTGTTTTTTTAACAAGATTTAAGTACAATCCAAGTGATCGGTAAGTAAGTTTACTTTTTCATTTGTTCTCTTCAAGATTCAAGTATAGATAGGGGTTTAAAATTTTCCACGATGTCGACATGAGGATATTTTATCATGAAAATACAAAATTAGAAAAAGAAACTGATGAAATTTCTTCAGCCTCGCCGAAATATTAATTTTCATACATACGTACGCAATATTCTATAGTTTTGTTTTTCAATTTATGGAGCTATGTCAGTAACTGAACAAAGGAAATATGAAAAATGCCAATTAAGTGTCTAACTTGCAGAAGTGATTTACTTGGAAATCGCATTTGAAGGTTTCGACACTAACGAACTTCATCTCATTCACTTCCACAAAAATAATCATTTTAACCATCTAGGAAATTTTTCCATTAAAATACGTTCAGACTCTATAAAATAATGATCGCATTAGAGAAATAACGAAATAAAAGAATACGAATGGAGAAAAGAAATGAAAAATGAGATAGATAATTAAAATTGACAAAAAATGAAATTCATCCACTGATGTTTAGATGATACTTTTCTCCTGCGATGTGTGATGCACATTGTAGAAAAAAATGAATAAATAAAATAAACACTAATAAGGAAAAACGAGTGAATAGATTGTAACTTAATTTTGTTTCGTACCAAAAAAACATCAACAATTTTTCGCTTTTCAGCATCAGCAGTTCACAATCAAAGTATAAAAAAAAAATAGAAAATAGAAAATAGGAGACGAGGGGACTCGAAATTTCGAAAAATTCAATTTCAAATTCTTTTTGTACAATAAATATCTCAACTCCAAAACCTCAATTAATCGAAATTGTTCGGGAAAAAATCTCATTTCAATGTTAGTAGCGATCCTGGAAACTGACCTCTTGAGTCAGAATGTGGTTTTTTGAGTTACCAAATAACATAAGGGTACTCAGTGCTGCAAGCCTAGGAATCGTCTATCATTAATGAAAAAATAACTCCAAACTGCCCTGCAATGGGAATAATATCGGTAAACTTGTACTGAGAACTATGGCATGGTAATGATTCCCATACTTCAAAGTTTTCTTTACCCGGAAGTATGAGAACTGTTACCCTGCAATTAGTCAGGTCTCAATTGTACAAAAAAAGGCTTCCACGCGAAATTCCTGTTAAAATTGATTTTATGATTGATTCTTATTCTGGACACTAAAACAAAGAAATTAAGCCCGTATGCCTTTTCCCCCCTCTCCCTTTCCCCAGAGTCCACCCCAACATTTCAAACGCGTGGATTGCCTTATCTATGAGTCGAAATGAAAAAATGTTCAAACAAAAGTTGTTCCTCAGCACCTAATGTACTTTTTTATTTCCCATCAAAATCCATTTTGAAACAACTCCTACCCCCAAATTTGAAAATAAAACAGTTTTCAGAAAACTTCAAAATCACGTTTTCTTCATTTTAAGCGAAAAGTTTCAGAGATACGGCAAAATTTGTAACCACCAAAAGTATTCAGAATTGAATTTCCTTTCCAGTGAGCTTTATCACGACCATTTTCACCAACTTTTTCCGACAAAGTGGATCTCTCTCCCTCCCCCTTATCTCAAAAGTTGAACCCACGAAAAAAATATTTAACGATTTTTGGTTTTTCGATATCTAATGCATAATTTCATTTATTATCGGAATTCATTTTGGAGCAAATTTTGTTCGTGGGTTCAACTTTTGTGAAAACGAGGAAGAGAGGGGGAAGTCCACTCTGTCGGAAATAGTTGAAGAAAATAGTCGTTATAGAGCTCATTGGAAAGGAAATTCAATTCTGAATACTTTTTGTGATTACAAATTTTGTCGTATCTCCGAAACTATTTGTTTAAAATGGAGAAAACGTGATTTTGAGGTTTTCTCAAAAACATGTTTTGTTTCCGAATTTGGGGAGCAGGAGTTGCTCCAAAATGGATTTTGATGAGAAATGAAAATGTGCATTAGGTGCTGAGGAACAACTTTTGTTTAAAAAAATTTTCATTATGACCCATAGATAAGACGATACACACGTTTGAAATGTTGGGGGTGGACCCTGGGGAAAGGGGGAGGGGATAAAAAGGGCATACGAGCTTAATTTATTTGTTTTAGAGTCCAGAACAAGAATCAATCATAAAATCAATTTTAACAGGAATAGCGCGCGGATGTACGAAATGGTACTCTGTACAAGCTTGCCGATATTACATATTATTTGTTGGGGACTCAGTACTTATTATAAAAATAGAAGTCATTAACTCAGGCACATATTCCAGATCAACCCTTAACGTTAAGGATAACTTAAGTAGACAAAACAGGTACCTTAAGTTCTTCTTAACCAATCACGATCTACGAATTCATGTTTTATCTGTGGAATCTTAAGTTAAGGATTCCTTAATTGTTCTGGAATATGGGCCTCAGACTTGTAAATACACGTCCAATAGCCCAAAATTTATCGGCAAGTTATTTTTTTCCAACTTTTATTACTTTTAAACAATCTTGAAGCTTAAATCGCTTTATTGATTCCAATCACATTTTCCATGTATACTTTCCCATCCTTCCTCTATTGTCCAAGAAAATTTCATCGAAAATGGTTAAGCGGTTTTTGAGAAATCAGATTTCAAAATAGAAATGAAGGAAAGGTACTGATTGAAATAAGTAATCTTTAAAATTTCAAAATGTGATTTTTCCAACTGAAATATTGATTTTCTGGGCAAAGGAAGCATCGCCTGAAAAATATCAGCGAAGGAAATCATAAAGAATTAAATTCATTTTCATTAATGGGTCATTATAATAGTTAAGAATATTTTAGATGTTGAATATTTAAAATATATTTTTAGTGTTTTCTTTATTAAAATTAATGTTGTGTAAGTATGTAGTATAGTTGGCGGCCAATCAGAAATTCTACACCATGGGAAGAGCGGTCCAACAGCTTTTTGTATATTTTAACCCTTTCGCTACCGACGTCACACATTGGTGACACCACGATTCTATAACCAGGGCCCGATGTCACACATATGTGACCTTCCAGGAAAAAACCGACCTTCGGTTCGAAAACACGTTTTTGAGATAATCGTGTTTTAAGTTTATGGTCGGTTATCAGCGATACTGCGACTGTCACATGAATGATTGAACTATCTTGGCCCGGAATGGATTTTCCAGGTGCTCCCACAGCATTGTCTTGCTTATCAACGCTGTGATGCACGTTGAAGAGGCTCCGTGAGTTCTACTTGCACAAAATTGGTTCATTTTTTAAACGATTTTTTATACATGTTTTATCATGTTTTGGGCTCTGGCGGGTTAAATTTTACACCTTAGGTGTTCGGGATGGATTTATATGAATTTTGAGAGGTTGGAGACTACATTTCTACAAAAAAATGGAAAACTCAAATTTCAAACCGAAGGTCGGTTTTTTCCTGGAAGGTCACATATGGGTTTTCGTTTACACTTAAGCCTGATTTATACTGGCACTGAATTTGTCAGTGAAAAGTTAAAATATTTTAACTTTTCATTGAAAAGATAGGGAATCGTTCAGTGCCTTATTATAAACGCTTCCGTAAGAAAACACAAATTCAACTTTTTCAGTGACAAATTCAGTGCCAGTATAAATCAGGCTTTAGTTAAATGACGGTTTTATCAGTCTGGTCTGTACGTAGCGGTCTGAAACTTCTGGAGCACCTTCAGAACACCCAACCACATCATAATCACCTCTGGGCTCATACAGTGTTACCAACTTTTGAAAAAATTTACCATTTTGTGAAAACCTGACCTAATTTTTTTTTTATTGCAAATTCACGTATTTTTGCATTGTGTAACATTGAAATTGATATCACCGGTATCCGAAAACACAAAAATACACATGTGTTCACTATTTGTGGAATAAATACGAGTAAAAACTGAATAAATATCGAATATAATTTAGTGTTTTGGCCATAATTTCATGCTTAGTGATTTTAAAATATAACTATAATGCCTGGGAAAGGTAAAAAGAAACCAAATCGTGTTCTATCGAATGCAGAGTTGGAACGAATAGTTGAGAATGATTTCACCCTATCATCTGACGATGATGAAGAAGAAAGAGCAGTTCATGATGAATTTTCGAGTTGTGTAGTATTTTGATAACATAGGTGAAATTTTGACTATAAAAAATCAACACTTCATTCTTTTTCTAATTCTATGACCTAGGTTCGAGTGATTCGGATTACGTAGCTAGTAATAACAGTTCAGAGAGTGATAGCGACGATATAGAAAACTCTGATGAGTTGATTTTTTATGTTTTATATCCTTGACAAAATGAGCGATTTTAACATTCGTTTTACCTTTTTTTCATTATATTTTACATTTTTATATTATTTTTGAAACTTTCGAAATAATACATAATTTTTAATGTTTTAGATAGTTGACAAAATATACGATTTTTTGATTTAATTTCACTTTTTATGATAATAGCCCAGTGTCACATATGAGTGACTGGTTTTTTGGGTGTTGTCTGCCCGGCGTCACATATATGTTTTTTTTTGGCAACCGGTTCCAAACCTCAAGTATATACCATATACGAAAGCACAATGCTGTATATAAAAATCTTACTCCTTAAATTGTCGAAATAGGGTGCGGTCTGTACGAACAGAATCGAGGCGTCACACCGGTGTGACGTCGGTAGCGAAAGGGTTAAATGGGAATGATGGACCAGTTTCAGAAGAAATGGAGGATTTAGTATTGAGATGCGATATCTGTATTTCGCGAAAAAAACATCGTTTTCAACCCCTGCGGCCATACCTCCTGCACGAAATGTGCATCAGCTTTAACATCATGTCATGTTCTCATGTTTACCGAAGAAGAATCCGGTAGAGAAAAATTTTATTTATAATTAGTTACCTATATATTTTAATTTTTTTTTCACTAAATTTATCTATTTTTAATACGGATTTGAAACGAAATTTACGAATTTCGGTTAATCTATTATATAAAGAGAAGTGGTGTTTTCGTTGTCACGGGTAAACTCCGAAGATCCGGCGAGTTGAGGGTGGAGGGTGGTGCCATCGGATAGCCCTTGACGAGGAGAAGGTTTAGCGCGCAAAAAGTTTGGAAAAAGTCGCCTTCAAAGCTGAGAAAATTCGCCTC